>JABXJD010000031.1:4202500-4225000 GCA_013375575.1 Percina caprodes
GGACAACATGAGGACAACATGAGGACAACATGGGGACAACATGAAGACAACATGAGGACAACATGAGGACAACATGAGGAAAACATGAGGACAACATGAGGACAACATGGGGACAACATGAGGACAACATGGAGACAACATGAGAGCAACATGAGGATAACATGAGGACAACATGAGGGCAACATGAAGACAACATGAGGACAACATGAGGGCAACATGAAGACAACATAAGGACAACATGAGGACAACATGAGGACAACATGAGGGCAACATGAGGGCAACATGAAGACAACATGAGGACAACATGAGGGCAACATGAAGACAACATGAGGACAACATGAGGACAACATGGGGACAACATGAGAACAACGTGAAGACAACATGAGGACAACATGAGGACAACATGGGGACAACATAAGGACAACGTGAGGACAACGTGAAGACAACATGAGGACAACATGGGGACAACATGAGAGCAACATGAGGACAACATGGGGACAACATGAGGACAACATGAAGACAACATGGGGACAACATGAGGACAGCATGAAGACAGCATGAAGACAACATGAGGACAACATGAGGACAACATGAGAGCAACATGAGGACAACATGAGGACAACATGAGGACAACATGGGGACAACATGAAGACAACATGAGGACAACATGAGGGCAACATGAGGGCAACATGAGGACAACATGAGGACAACATGAGGGCAACATGAGGGCAACATGAGGACAACATGAAGACAACATGAGGACAACATGAGGGCAACATGAAGACAACATGAGGACAACATGAGGACAACATGAGGACAACATGGGGACAACATGAAGACAACATGAGGACAACATGAGGACAACATGAGGGCAACATGAAGACAACATGAGGACAACATGAGGGCAACATGAAGACAACATAAGGACAACATGAGGACAACATGAGGACAACATGAGGGCAACATGAGGGCAACATGAAGACAACATGAGGACAACATGAGGGCAACATGAAGACAACATGAGGACAACATGAGGACAACATGGGGACAACATGAGAACAACGTGAAGACAACATGAGGACAACATGAGGACAACATGGGGACAACATGAGGACAACGTGAGGACAACGTGAAGACAACATGAGGACAACATGGGAACAACATGAGAGCAACATGAGGACAACATGGGGACAACATGAGGACAACATGAAGACAACATGGGGACAACATGAGGACAGCATGAAGACAGCATGAAGACAACATGAGGACAACATGAGGACAACATGAGAGCAACATGAGGACAACATGAGGACAACATGAGGACAACATGGGGACAACATGAAGACAACATGAGGACAACATGAGGGCAACATGAGGGCAACATGAGGACAACATGAGGACAACATGAAGACAACATGAGGACAACATGAGGACAACATGAGAGCAACATGAGGACAACATGGGGACAACATGAAGACAACATGAGGACAACATGAGGGCAACATGAGGGCAACATGAGGACAACATGAGGACAACATGAGGGCAACATGAGGGCAACATGAGGACAACATGAGGACAACATGAGGACAACATGGGGACAACATGAAGACAACATGAGGACAACATGAGGGCAACATGAGGGCAACATGAGGACAACATGAGGACAACATGAAGACAACATGAGGACAACATGAGGTCAACATGAGAGCAACATGAGGACAACATGGGGACAACATGAGGGCAACATGAGGGCAACATGAGGACAACATGAGGACAACATGAGGACAACATGGGGACAACATGGTCTTATTAAAGGATACTTCCACTCAACGATAGAGAGAGCAGCTCGTCTGATCGGGTTGTTGAGTTTCAGACAGTATAACGCTCTGGGAGCTCGCTGGACCTGATTACTGCCCTGGACCTGAAGAAGAAGAAGAAGAAGAAGAAGAAGAAGAAGAAGAAGAAGAAGAAGAAGAAGAAGAAGAAAGTTATTTCCTTAGCACTTTTGTAATATTTAACATGTTTTTCACAACAAAAAAACATTAAAACAGTGTTATATGTTTCACAAAAAGATATGATGGACAATTGTTTCTTAGCGTGTAATCTCTCCTGCTTCTAGCGTGTTGTCTCTCTTGTTTCTTAGCGTGTTGTCTCTCCTGTTTCTTTGCGTGTTGTCCTCTCCTGTTTCTAACATTCTGTCTCACCTGTTTCTTAGCGTGTTGTCTCACCTGTTTCTTGGCGTGTTGTCCTCTCCTGTTTCTAACATTCTGTCTCACCTGTTTGTTAGCGTGTTGTCTCTCTTGTTCATTAGCGTGTTGTCTCTTCTGTTTCTTAGCGTGTTGTCTCACCTGTTTCTTAGCGTGTTGTCTCTCCTGTTTCTTAGCGTGTTGTCTCTCCTGTTTCTCAGCGTGTTGTCTCACCTGTTTCTTGGCGTGTTGTCTCACCTGTTTGTTAGCGTGTTGTCTCTCCTGTTTCTTAGCGTGTTGTCTCACCTGTTTCTTAGCGTGTTGTCTCTCTTGTTCATTAGCGTGTTGTCTCTTCTGTTTCTTAGCGTGTTGTCTCACCTGTTTCTTAGCGTGTTGTCTCTCCTGTTTCTTAGCGTGTTGTCTCTCCTGTTTCTTAGCGTGTTGTCTCTCCTGTTTCTTAGCATGTTGTCTCTCCTGCTTCTTAGCGTGTTGTCTCTCCTGTTTCTTAGCGTGTTGTCTCTCCTGTTTCTTAGCGTGTTGTCTCTCCTGTTTCTTAGCGTGTTGTCTCTCCTGTTTCTTTGCGTGTTGTCTCTCCTGTTTCTAACATTCTGTCTCACCTGTTTGTTAGCGTGTTGTCTCACCAGTTTCTTGGCGTGTTGTCTCACCTGTTTCTTAGCGTGTTGTCTCACCAGTTTCTTGGCGTGTTGTCTCACCTGTTTCTTAGCGTGTTGTCTCACCTGTTTCTTGGCGTGTTGTCTCACCTGTTTCTTAGCGTGTTGTCTCACCAGTTTCTTGGCGTGTTGTCTCACCTGTTTCTTAGCGTGTTGTCTCACCTGTTTCTTGGCGTGTTGTCCTCTCCTGTTTCTAACATTCTGTCTCACCTGTTTGTTAGCGTGTTGTCTCACCTGTTTCTTAGCGTGTTGTCTCACCTGTTTCTTAGCGTGTTGTCTCACCTGTTTCTTAGCGTGTTGTCTCACCTGTTTCTTAGCGTGTTGTCCTCTCCTCCTCTGTGTGCCGGTCGAACTCGTTGTTGAGTAAAGCGTGTCGGTTCTCGTCATCCTCACTCCTTCCCCGGCCTCTCCATCCAGCTCTTCATCCCACTCAGGGTCCCTCTCCTCTCCTCCCCCTTCGCCTCCCTCTCCTCCTCCATCCCCCTCTCCTCCCTCCTCCTCTTCCTCACCCTCACCTCCTCCCTCCTCCCCATCCACTGCGTTGGTGTAGCCATTGCGACCAGGATCTAGAGACAGAGAGAGAGACGATGCCTTCACTTTCAACCCACAGCTTCAACAATGTGGTAGCTGTAGTTGTCACTTCCAATGTGGTCTCCCATCCCCAGACCGTCCTCTGGGACGGGAGAGCAACCTGCTCTGGTTCATCGGCATTTCTTTAAACCAATCACAATCATCGTGGGTGGGGCTTAGCGCAGGACGGAGCCACGGTGCCGCTGCTGAATAGTCTCAGGAAGGAAGTTGTTTTGGTGGAACATGTGTACGTTCAGAAGTAGTTTTAGGTGTCAACAGAAAGTCGTCAACAGAAAGGCGCCAAAAAAGCGTCAAAAAGGCGGCAAATAGGAGACAAAAAGACAGCAAAAAGACAGCAAAAAGACAGCAAAAAGACAGCAAAAAGACGGCAAAAAGGCGGTGGAAAGGCGGTGGAAAGGCGGTGGAAAGGCGGTGGAAAGGCAACAAAAAGGAGACGAAAAGACGGCAAAAAGACGGCTAAAAGACGCCAAAAAGGCGGTGGAAAGGCGACAAATAGGAGACGGAAAGTTGTCAAAAAGGCGGTGAAAAGGCATCAAAAAAGCGGTGAAAAGGTGTCAAAAAGGCGACTAATAGGCGTCAAAGAGGAGACGAAAAGATGTCAAAAAGGCGGTGAAAAGGTGTCAAAAAGGCAACTAATAGGCGCTGAAAAGGCGGCGAAAAGGCGACAAATAGGAGACAAAAAGACGGTGAAAAGGTGTCAAAAAGGCGACTAATAGGCGGTGAAAACACAACGAAAAGACAATGACAACATAAACGACTAAAAGGCGGCGATAAGACTAACCTAAAAAGGTTAATGGATGTTTGGATGTTGATGATCTAGAAGTGACTGTAGCTTAGTATCTCATACATATAGGGGGGGGGGGGCGTCATACTGCAACACACACTCGTTTACTTCAGTCATATTTTGAATGCAGGACTTTTGGTGGTAGTGGATTGTTTTCATATTAACGTCAGTACTCTAACTGCAGTAAAAGGATCGGAGTACTTCGGAGGAACTCTCTGATTTGTGTTTTTCTGCTTCGCTTGTTTCCTCGACTTCAAGTTTCCCATTAAGGTCAAAGAGGAGGAACGAGAACGATGGAAGGGAGAAACGAGAGGAGGAGAGATGAGTTTCCAGAGGAAGGGAAAACAGAAAAACTGTAGTGAACAGCTGTGACCTAGATGTGTGTGTGTGTGTGTGTGTGTGTGTGTGTGTGTGTGTGTGTGTGTCTGGGCCGTGATTTATGTGTTAGTACCTGAGGAACACGGACACACACACACACACACACACACACACACTCACATACACACACACACACACACACACACTCACATACACACACATACACACACACATAAACCCAGTGATGGGCCGCACAGCGAGATTATGATGATATATTTTTCTCTCTCTCTCTCATTTAGTGATTTCCTAGAGTTCCTGTTTCCCACAATGCCTTGCGGTTGTGTCCAGCTGTTTTTACATTTAGGTGCAGGGAGGAAGTCACTGACGATGCGTTCAAAGTCAGTGGGAGGGCCTGGAACTCCCACCCGCCCACACGAAAGTCAGGTGACTTTTGCCATTGGCTGTTCTCATCCAATCAAAAAATACAGCGCGTTCAAGCTGAAGGAAGGAGTTGCATTGGGTTAGTGGGGGGGGGGGGTAGGCCAATTCAGGCCCCTGTGTTACATCCCCCCCCCACCCCCAGACTTTCTTCTCCCACCTACTGTACAATACTACTTATAATAATACTTTTTGCATAATGTGTGTACAAAGACGTCCCCCCCTCTCTTTTTTCTGCACTACCGATACTTCATATTTTATTTTTTATTTTTTTTATTTTTATATTTTAAACTTTATTTTTTATTTATTATTATTATACTTTATATTTTATTTTTTATAATTTATTTTTTATATTTTATTTTTTATTTTTTATTTTTTATTTTTTATTTTTTATTATTTTTTTATATGTTGTGTTGACATTGTAAAGGTTTTGCTTCAATCTTGTTGCCAAGGTACTCCACTTGTGTATAATGACACACACACACACACACGCACACACACACACACGCTTTCTATTCTATTTGTCTTTTTGCTTCAAAATGTAAAATGAAAACGTACTTTCCGACGTTTTGCTTTCCCTGATGTGTTTTCTCTCTTTATTTCGACGTTTTTGCCACTTTTTCCAACGTTTTTTGACGATCTTTTACCGTTTTCTCTTTTCAAAATGCTATAAAATGAAATGAAACAACCCGATACGATGAAAGGAGTGAACGATCATTAATATTACACGAGAAGAGGGATAAGAGGACACCAGGAGGGTTAAGAGGACACCAGGAGGACACCAGGAGGGTTAAGAGGACACCAGGAGGACACCAGGAGGGTTAAGAGGACACCAGGAGGACACCAGGAGGGTTAAGAGGACACCAGGAGGGTTAAGAGGACACCAGGAGGGTTAAGAGGACACCAGGAGGGTTAAGTGGACACCAGGAGGGTTAAGAGGACACCAGGAGGGTTAAGAGGACACCAGGAGGGTTAAGAGGACACCAGGAGGGTTAAGCGGACACCAGGAGGGTTAAGAGGACACCAGGAGGGTTAAGAGGACACCAGGAGGGTTAAGAGGACACCAGGAGGGTTAAGAGGACACCAGGAGGTTTAAGCGGACACCAGGAGGGTTAAGAGGACACCAGGAGGTTTAAGCGGACACCAGGAGGGTTAAGAGGACACCAGGAGGTTTAAGAGGACACCAGGAGGGTTAAAAGGACACCAGGAGGTTTAAGCAGACACCAGGAGGGTTAAGAGGACACCAGGAGGGTTAAGAGGACACCAGGAGGGTTAAGAGGACACCAGGAGGACACAGGAGGGTTAAGAGGACACCAGGAGGGTTAAGAGGACACCAGGAGGGTTAAGCGGACACCAGGAGGGTTAAGAGGACACCAGGAGGGTTAAGAGGACACCAGGAGGGTTAAGAGGACACCAGGAGGTTTAAGCGGACACCAGGAGGGTTAAGAGGACACCAGGAGGTTTAAGCGGACACCAGGAGGGTTAAGAGGACACCAGGAGGTTTAAGAGGACACCAGGAGGGTTAAAAGGACACCAGGAGGTTTAAGCAGACACCAGGAGGGTTAAGAGGACACCAGGAGGGTTAAGAGGACACCAGGAGGGTTAAGAGGACACCAGGAGGACACAGGAGGGTTAAGAGGACACCAGGAGGGTTAAGAGGACACCAGGAGGGTTGCGGACACCAGGAGGGTTAAGAGGACACCAGGAGGGTTAAGAGGACACCAGGAGGGTTAAGAGGACACCAGGAGGTTTAAGCGGACACCAGGAGGGTTAAGAGGACACCAGGAGGTTTAAGCGGACACCAGGAGGGTTAAGAGGACACCAGGAGGTTTAAGAGGACACCAGGAGGGTTAAAAGGACACCAGGAGGTTTAAGCAGACACCAGGAGGGTTAAGAGGACACCAGGAGGGTTAAGAGGACACCAGGAGGGTTAAGCGGACACCAGTAGGGTTAAGAGGACACCAGGAGGTTTAAGCAGACACCAGGAGGGTTAAGAGGACACCAGGAGGGTTAAGAGGACACCAGGAGGGTTAAGCGGACACCAGGAGGGTTAAGAGGACACCAGGAGGGTTAAGAGGACACCAGGAGGGTTAAGAGGACACCAGGAGGGTTAAGCGGACACCAGTAGGGTTAAGAGGACACCAGGAGGTTTAAGCAGACACCAGGAGGGTTAAGAGGACACCAGGAGGGTTAAGAGGACACCAGGAGGGTTGCGGACACCAGGAGGGTTAAGAGGACACCAGGAGGGTTAAGAGGACACCAGGAGGGTTAAGAGGACACCAGGAGGGTTAAGCGGACACCAGGAGGGTTAAGAGGACACCAGGAGGGTTAAGAGGACACCAGGAGGGTTAAGAGGACACCAGGAGGTTTAAGCGGACACCAGGAGGGTTAAGAGGACACCAGGAGGTTTAAGCGGACACCAGGAGGGTTAAGAGGACACCAGGAGGTTTAAGAGGACACCAGGAGGGTTAAAAGGACACCAGGAGGGTTAAGAGGACACCAGGAGGGTTAAGAGGACACCAGGAGGTTTAAGCAGACACCAGGAGGGTTAAGAGGACACCAGGAGGGTTAAGAGGACACCAGGAGGGTTAAGCGGACACCAGTAGGGTTAAGAGGACACCAGGAGGTTTAAGCAGACACCAGGAGGGTTAAGAGGACACCAGGAGGGTTAAGAGGACACCAGGAGGGTTAGCGGACACCAGGAGGGTTAAGAGGACACCAGGAGGGTTAAGAGGACACCAGGAGGGTTAAGAGGACACCAGGAGGGTTAAGCGGACACCAGTAGGGTTAAGAGGACACCAGGAGGTTTAAGCAGACACCAGGAGGGTTAAGAGGACACCAGGAGGGTTAAGAGGACACCAGGAGGGTTAAGCGGACACCAGGAGGGTTAAGAGGACACCAGGAGGGTTAAGAGGACACCAGGAGGGTTAAGAGGACACCAGGAGGTTTAAGCGGACACCAGGAGGGTTAAGAGGACACCAGGAGGTTTAAGAGGACACCAGGAGGACACCAGGAGGGTTAAGAGGACACCAGGAGGACACCAGGAGGGTTAAGAGGACACCAGGAGGACACCAGGAGGGTTAAGAGGACACCAGGAGGTTTAAGCGGACACCAGGAGGGTTAAGAGGACACCAGGAGGTTTAAGCGGACACCAGGAGGGTTAAGAGGACACCAGGAGGTTTAAGAGGACACCAGGAGGGTTAAAAGGACACCAGGAGGTTTAAGCAGACACCAGGAGGGTTAAGAGGACACCAGGAGGGTTAAGAGGACACCAGGAGGGTTAAGAGGACACCAGGAGGACACAGGAGGGTTAAGAGGACACCAGGAGGGTTAAGAGGACACCAGGAGGGTTAAGCGGACACCAGGAGGGTTAAGAGGACACCAGGAGGGTTAAGAGGACACCAGGAGGGTTAAGAGGACACCAGGAGGTTTAAGCGGACACCAGGAGGGTTAAGAGGACACCAGGAGGTTTAAGCGGACACCAGGAGGGTTAAGAGGACACCAGGAGGTTTAAGAGGACACCAGGAGGGTTAAAAGGACACCAGGAGGTTTAAGCAGACACCAGGAGGGTTAAGAGGACACCAGGAGGGTTAAGAGGACACCAGGAGGGTTAAGAGGACACCAGGAGGACACAGGAGGGTTAAGAGGACACCAGGAGGGTTAAGAGGACACCAGGAGGGTTAAGCGGACACCAGGAGGGTTAAGAGGACACCAGGAGGGTTAAGAGGACACCAGGAGGGTTAAGAGGACACCAGGAGGTTTAAGGACACCAGGAGGGTTAAGAGGACACCAGGAGGTTTAAGGGACACCAGGAGGGTTAAGAGGACACCAGGAGGTTTAAGAGGACACCAGGAGGGTTAAAAGGACACCAGGAGGTTTAAGCAGACACCAGGAGGGTTAAGAGGACACCAGGAGGGTTAAGAGGACACCAGGAGGGTTAAGCGGACACCAGTAGGGTTAAGAGGACACCAGGAGGTTTAAGCAGACACCAGGAGGGTTAAGAGGACACCAGGAGGGTTAAGAGGACACCAGGAGGGTTAAGCGGACACCAGGAGGGTTAAGAGGACACCAGGAGGGTTAAGAGGACACCAGGAGGGTTAAGAGGACACCAGGAGGGTTAAGCGGACACCAGTAGGGTTAAGAGGACACCAGGAGGTTTAAGCAGACACCAGGAGGGTTAAGAGGACACCAGGAGGGTTAAGAGGACACCAGGAGGGTTAAGCGGACACCAGGAGGGTTAAGAGGACACCAGGAGGGTTAAGAGGACACCAGGAGGGTTAAGAGGACACCAGGAGGGTTAAGCGGACACCAGGAGGGTTAAGAGGACACCAGGAGGGTTAAGAGGACACCAGGAGGGTTAAGAGGACACCAGGAGGTTTGCGGACACCAGGAGGGTTAAGAGGACACCAGGAGGTTTAAGCGGACACCAGGAGGGTTAAGAGGACACCAGGAGGTTTAAGAGGACACCAGGAGGGTTAAAAGGACACCAGGAGGGTTAAGAGGACACCAGGAGGGTTAAGAGGACACCAGGAGGTTTAAGCAGACACCAGGAGGGTTAAGAGGACACCAGGAGGGTTAAGAGGACACCAGGAGGGTTAAGCGGACACCAGTAGGGTTAAGAGGACACCAGGAGGTTTAAGCAGACACCAGGAGGGTTAAGAGGACACCAGGAGGGTTAAGAGGACACCAGGAGGGTTAAGCGGACACCAGGAGGGTTAAGAGGACACCAGGAGGGTTAAGAGGACACCAGGAGGGTTAAGAGGACACCAGGAGGGTTGCGGACACCAGTAGGGTTAAGAGGACACCAGGAGGTTTAAGCAGACACCAGGAGGGTTAAGAGGACACCAGGAGGGTTAAGAGGACACCAGGAGGGTTAAGCGGACACCAGGAGGGTTAAGAGGACACCAGGAGGGTTAAGAGGACACCAGGAGGGTTAAGAGGACACCAGGAGGTTTAAGCGGACACCAGGAGGGTTAAGAGGACACCAGGAGGTTTAAGCGGACACCAGGAGGTTTAAGCGGACACCAGGAGGGTTAAGAGGACACCAGGAGGTTTAAGCGGACACCAGGAGGTTTAAGCGGACACCAGGAGGGTTAAGAGGACACCAGGAGGGTTAAGCGGACACCAGTAGGGTTAAGAGGACACCAGGAGGTTTAAGCAGACACCAGGAGGGTTAAGAGGACACCAGGAGGGTTAAGAGGACACCAGGAGGGTTAAGAGGACACCAGGAGGACACAGGAGGTTTAAGAGGACACCAGGAGGGTTAAGCGGACACCAGGAGGGTTAAGAGGACACCAGGAGGGTTAAGAGGACACCAGGAGCGTTAAGAGGACACCAGGAGGTTTAAGCGGACACCAGGAGGGTTAAGAGGACACCAGGAGGGTTAAGAGGACACCAGGAGGTTTAAGCGGACACCAGGAGGGTTAAGAGGACACCAGGAGGGTTAAGAGGACACCAGGAGGGTTAAGAGGACACCAGGAGGTTTAAGCGGACACCAGGAGGGTTAAGAGGACACCAGGAGGTTTAAGCGGACACCAGGAGGGTTAAGCTGACACCAGGAGGGTTAAGAGGACACCAGGAGGTTTAAGCGGACACCAGGAGGTTTAAGCGGACACCAGGAGGGTTAAGAGGACACCAGGAGGGTTAAAAGGACACCAGGAGGTTTAAGCAGACACCAGGAGGGTTAAGAGGACACCAGGAGGGTTAAGAGGACACCAGGAGGGTTAAGCGGACACCAGTAGGGTTAAGAGGACACCAGGAGGTTTAAGCAGACACCAGGAGGGTTAAGAGGACACCAGGAGGGTTAAGAGGACACCAGGAGGGTTAAGCGGACACCAGGAGGGTTAAGAGGACACCAGGAGGGTTAAGAGGACACCAGGAGGGTTAAGAGGACACCAGGAGGGTTAAGCGGACACCAGTAGGGTTAAGAGGACACCAGGAGGTTTAAGCAGACACCAGGAGGGTTAAGAGGACACCAGGAGGGTTAAGAGGACACCAGGAGGGTTAAGCGGACACCAGGAGGGTTAAGAGGACACCAGGAGGGTTAAGAGGACACCAGGAGGGTTAAGAGGACACCAGGAGGGTTAAGAGGACACCAGGAGGGTTAAGAGGACACCAGGAGGGTTAAGTGGACACCAGGAGGGTTAAGAGGACACCAGGAGGGTTAAGTGGACACCAGGAGGGTTAAGAGGACACCAGGAGGGTTAAGAGGACACCAGGAGGGTTAAGCGGACACCAGGAGGGTTAAGAGGACACCAGGAGGGTTAAGAGGACACCAGGAGGGTTAAGAGGACACCAGGAGGTTTAAGCGGACACCAGGAGGGTTAAGAGGACACCAGGAGGTTTAAGCGGACACCAGGAGGGTTAAGAGGACACCAGGAGGTTTAAGAGGACACCAGGAGGGTTAAAAGGACACCAGGAGGGTTAAGAGGACACCAGGAGGGTTAAGAGGACACCAGGAGGTTTAAGCAGACACCAGGAGGGTTAAGAGGACACCAGGAGGGTTAAGAGGACACCAGGAGGGTTAAGCGGACACCAGTAGGGTTAAGAGGACACCAGGAGGTTTAAGCAGACACCAGGAGGGTTAAGAGGACACCAGGAGGGTTAAGAGGACACCAGGAGGGTTAAGCGGACACCAGGAGGGTTAAGAGGACACCAGGAGGGTTAAGAGGACACCAGGAGGGTTAAGAGGACACCAGGAGGGTTAAGCGGACACCAGTAGGGTTAAGAGGACACCAGGAGGTTTAAGCAGACACCAGGAGGGTTAAGAGGACACCAGGAGGGTTAAGAGGACACCAGGAGGGTTAAGCGGACACCAGGAGGGTTAAGAGGACACCAGGAGGGTTAAGAGGACACCAGGAGGGTTAAGAGGACACCAGGAGGTTTAAGCGGACACCAGGAGGGTTAAGAGGACACCAGGAGGTTTAAGCGGACACCAGGAGGTTTAAGCGGAGGACACCAGGAGGGTTAAGCGGACACCAGGAGGGTTAAGAGGACACCAGGAGGGTTAAGAGGACACCAGGAGGGTTAAGAGGACACCAGGAGGTTTAAGCGGACACCAGGAGGGTTAAGAGGACACCAGGAGGTTTAAGCGGACACCAGGAGGTTTAAGCGGACACCAGGAGGGTTAAGAGGACACCAGGAGGTTTGCGGACACCAGGAGGTTTAAGCGGACACCAGGAGGGTTAAGAGGACACCAGGAGGGTTAAGCGGACACCAGTAGGGTTAAGAGGACACCAGGAGGTTTAAGCAGACACCAGGAGGGTTAAGAGGACACCAGGAGGGTTAAGAGGACACCAGGAGGGTTAAGAGGACACCAGGAGGACACAGGAGGTTTAAGAGGACACCAGGAGGGTTAAGCGGACACCAGGAGGGTTAAGAGGACACCAGGAGGGTTAAGAGGACACCAGGAGGGTTAAGAGGACACCAGGAGGTTTAAGCGGACACCAGGAGGGTTAAGAGGACACCAGGAGGGTTAAGAGGACACCAGGAGGTTTAAGCGGACACCAGGAGGGTTAAGAGGACACCAGGAGGGTTAAGAGGACACCAGGAGGGTTAAGAGGACACCAGGAGGTTTAAGCGGACACCAGGAGGGTTAAGAGGACACCAGGAGGTTTAAGCGGACACCAGGAGGGTTAAGCTGACACCAGGAGGGTTAAGAGGACACCAGGAGGTTTAAGCGGACACCAGGAGGTTTAAGCGGACACCAGGAGGGTTAAGAGGACACCAGGAGGGTTAGGCGGACCGCTGTTTTAACCCAAGTTAAGTGACTCATTTCTTTAGATATCATGCAAACCCGTTCAGGAGAATCCGTTAGTTATTCTAGTTATTCTTAGTTATTTTGGTTCTTAGTTCCTTTTCTTTCCTTCCAAAATAAAGCGCCCTGAGCTGAAACTGCGAGGACTCTCTGTCTCCGGCCTACGCTGATAATGAACAGCAGAGACGGGCCGAGGTTGTTCTAAAAAAAAAAAAAGGTCCTTTAAAGTCTTTCCTCCCCCGAAAACTCGGAGCTGGCAGCTTCCCAGCAGGTTTGTCAGCCGTCCAATGAGCAGCTGAGGTGCAGGTCACATGACTAGGGTCACGTTGTTTGTTCCTGTGGAGGAGCTGCTTCACCCGCAGGACGACAACAACCGACTAATTATCCCCGAATTATCCCGAGTCAACTCACATCCTCATGACAATGAGTTGAGACAGTGTGTGTGTGTGTGTGTGTGTGTGTGTGTGTGTGTGTGTGTGTGTGTGTGTGTGTGTGTGTAAAGCAGGGCATCCCATCACTTGCACACAACCCTACAGCCGCCTTGTTAACTTTCTATTTTTCACTGCCTTGTCTGTGTGTGTGTGTGTGTGTGTGTGTGTGTGTCTGTCTGTGTGTGTGTGTGTGTGTGTGTGTGTGTGTGTGTGTGTGTGTGTGTGTGTGTGTGTGTGTGTGTGTGTGTGTGTGTGATCTGGGCCGTGATTTATGTGTTAGTACCTGAGGACCATGAACTCACACACGCACACACATACAAACCCAGTGATGGGCCGCACAGCAAGATTATGATGATGTCTTTTTCTCTCGGGTGTGTGGGTGTGTGTGTGTGTGTGTGTGTGTATGTGTGTGTGTGTGTGTGTGTGTGTGTGTGTGTGTAAAGCAGGGCATCCCATCACTTGCACACAACTCTAAATACGCATTGTTAACTTTCTGCTTTTCACTGCCTTGTCTCTGTGTGTGAGGTGTGTGTGTGTGTGTGTGTGTGTGTGTGTGTGTGTGTGTGTGTGTGTGTGTGTGTGTGTGTGTGTGTGTGTGTGTGTGTCACGCTGCCCTGCAGCCTGGTCCAGCTGGAAGGTCATCAGTTCATGTAGTGAATGTTGGGCCAGTGTTTCTTCCTCTCCACTGCTCAGATCGCAGCCACACAGCAGCAGCAGTGCTGTTAGACACTGAAGCCGATCAATACATCAGCATCACATTTAACATGGGGGGGGGGGTATACTCATGCATTAGGACAACATGAAGACAACATGAGGACAACATGAAGACAACATGAGGACAACATGAGGACAACATGAGGACAACATGAGGACAACATGAGAGCAACATGAGGACAACATGAAGACAACATGAGGACAACATGAGGACAACATGAGGACAACATGAAGAACACATGAGGACAACATGAGGACAACATGAGGACAACATGAGGACAACATGAGGAACACATGAGGACAACATGAGGACAACATGAAGACAACATGAAGACAACATGAGGACAACGTGAAGACAACATGAAGACAACATGAAGACAACATGAGGACAACATGAGGACAACATGAGGACAACATGAAGAACACATGAGGACAACATGAGGACAACATGAAGACAACATGAGGACAACATGAGGAACACATGAGGACAACATGAGGACAACATGAAGACAACATGAAGACAACATGAGGACAACATGACAGCAACATGAAGAACACATGAGGACAACATGAGGACAACATGAAGACAACATGAAGACAACATGAGGACAACATGAAGACAACATGAGGACAACATGGTGACAACATGAGGACAACATGACAGCAACATGAAGAACACATGAGGACAACATGAGGACAACATGAAGACAACATGAGGACAACATGAGGACAACATGAAGACAACATGAGGACAACATGAGGACAACATGAGGACAACATGAAGACAACATGAGGACAACATGGTGACAACATGAGGACAACATGAGGACAACATGAGGACAACATGAGGACAACATGAAGACAACATGAGGACAACATGAGAGTGACATAAAATGACAGAATCATCCACAGTGTATTATGTTTATGTATTATATATATATATATAAATATATATATATATATATATATATTATGTACATATTTTAATAACATACGCACTTCCCGATGACGGCAATGAGACATTCAGGGAGACGTATCTCCTGCAACAATCTATCTATAGATTGGTACTACCTTTGGTAGTACTATTCACGATATATAGTAAAATATTAAGTTGTGGGAAGTTTATATGGCTTAAACTGTATGTTTCATTCGTCCATCCGTCCGTCCCCCCATGCTGTTTCCTGTATGTCCCCCCCGTGCCCCCATGCTGTTTCCTTTATGTCCCCCCCGTCCCCCCATGCTGTTTCCTAAATGTCCCGTCCTCTGTCCCCCCATGCTGTTTCCTGTATGTCCCCCCCGTCCCCCCATGCTGTTTCCTTTATGTCCCCCCCGTGCCCCCATGCTGTTTCCTTTATGTCCCCCCGTCCCCCATGCTGTTTCCTAAATGTCCCGTCCTCTGTCCCCCATGCTGTTTCCTGTATGTCCCCCATCCCCCATGCTGTTTCCTGTATGTCCTGTCCTCTGTCCCCCCATGCTGTTTCCTGTATGTCCTGTCCTCTGTCCCCCATGCTGTTTCCTGTATGTCCCCCGTGCCCCCATGCTGTTTCCTTTATGTCCCCCCCGTGCCCCCATGCTGTTTCCTTTATGTCCCCCCCGTCCCCCCATGCTGTTTCCTAAATGTCCCGTCCTCTGTCCCCCATGCTGTTTCCTGTATGTCCCCCCATCCCCCCATGCTGTTTCCTGTATGTCCTGTCCTCTGTCCCCCCATGCTGTTTCCTGTATGTCCCCCCCGTGCCCCCATGCTGTTTCCTGTATGTCCCCCCCGTCCCCCCATACTGTTTCCGGTATGTCCCCCGTCCCCCATACTGTTTCCTGTATGTCCCCCCCGTCCCCCCATACTGTTTCCTGAATGTCCCGTCTTCTGTCCCCCCATGCTGTTTCCTGTATGTCCCCCCCTTCCCCCCATGCTGTTTCCTGTATGTCCCCCCTTCCCCCCATGCTGTTTCCTGTATGTCCCCCCGTCCCCCCATACTGTTTCCTGTATGTCCCCCCCTTCCCCCCATACTGTTTCCTGTATGTCCCACCCTTCCCCCCATGCTGTTTCCTGTATGTCCCCCCGTGCCCCCATGCTGTTTCCTGTATGTCCCCCCCCGTCCCCCCATACTATTTCCTGAATGTCCCGTCCTCTGTCCCCCATGCTGTTTCCTGTATGTCCCCCCGTCCCCCACACTGTTTCCTGTATGTCCCCCGTCCCCCACACTGTTTCCTGTATGTCCCCCGTCCCCCACACTGTTTCCTGTATGTCCCCCGTCCCCCATACTGTTTCCTGTACGTCCCCGGTAAGGTTGTGGAAGTGGAAACTAACAAAAAGTCTTAACCCTTGTGTTGTCCTCGGGTCAAACTGACCCGTTTCAAAGGGTTTTATATCAGAAATATGGATTTCTTTCAACCAAATTGCCCAAAAATGACATGGATGATTCCATACAACATTACTTTCATTGATTTATTTTTTCTTTTGGGTACATCTATCCATCTGAGATCCACTCAACATCCTCAGATCTTAACTATTGGTCAAAATAATTCATAATTTCTGCCTTTTTAACTAAAAACGTACGTATAATTTGATATAAATGAGGTTTGTTGACCATGAATTCCAAGAATAAGAATAATAAAACCTGTAAAAATGCGCCAAGAGCTGGAAAAAGTGAGAAATAAATCAGAAAAAGTGACAAAAACATCAGAAAAGCCCCAAAAAAATAAATTTTCAATTTTGACCTGGAAGGACAAGTTCAAGGTTAACGGGAAGACAGCACAAGGGTTAAAAAGGGACAAAAATGTCCATTTTTTGTCCGTTTTGGACCCGGGAGGACAACACGAGGCCACAATACACTTATTTCTCACTATTATAGAGTACTATGAGTATGGACTACGGTCCGTTGCATCACTGGTCCACGGACCCTCATCCATCTGAGTCCTCTCCTTGTCTTTTTTAACATCACTTCATCCTTTTCTCCTGCAGAATCAATAAGAAACACCATGTGATCCGCTGGAATAAAGGACTTCCTGTCTGTGGTACCGCACGCTGAAAGGGTTTCTCTGAGGTCCGGATACATAAGACTACAGGTTCAAGAATGCAACAAAAGAGGAGATTATCTCTGCTGCCACGGTAACCGATGATGTCACGTGCGTTAATGCCCATTTCCATGACAACGTTATCAGAAGGTCCGGGGGGGCCATCTTAATGCAGCGAAGCAGGAAGTCTGATCCTCCGTCAGGATCAGGAGGATTAAACTCAAAAGTCATTCTCTAAATAATTAAGGTCGTGACCTTTGACCTCGATCAGGGCTACTTTGTTCAGCCCGTCCTCACCCAGAAACGACCCCATAGGTTGATTATGCCAGCACCTAATTACCCACATGCACGTATTACAAGAGCAAGAGAACGTCTGGGAGATAAATAACATCCCAGAGTCCTGGTCTAGACCTGCTCTTTATGAAAGACCTGGGAGATAAATAACATCCCAGAGTCCGGTCTAGACCTGCTCTTTATGGAAAGACCTGGGAGATAAATAACATCCCAGAGTCCTGGTCTAGACCTGCTCTTTATGAAAGACCTGGGAGATAAATAACATCCCAGAGTCCGATCTAGACCTGCTCTTTAAGGAAAGACCTGGGAGATAAATAACATCCCAGAGTCCGATCTAGACCTGCTCTTTATGGAAAGACCTGGGAGATATATAACATCCCAGAGTCCTGGTCTAGACCTGCTCTTTATGGAAAGACCTGGGAGATAAATAACATCCCAGAGTCCTGGTCTAGACCTGCTCTTTATGGAAAGACCTGGGAGATAAATAACACCCCAGAGTCCGGTCTAGACCTGCTCTTTATGGAAAGACCTGGGAGATAAATAACATCCCAGAGTCCTGGTCTAGACATGCTCTTTATGGAAAGACCTGGGAGATAAATAACATCCCAGAGTCCTGGTCTAGACCTGCTCTTTATGGAAAGACCTGGGAGATAAATAACATCCCAGAGTCCGGTCTAGACCTGCTCTTTATGGAAAGACATGGGAGATAAATAACATCCCAGAGTCCTGGTCTAGACCTGCTCTTTATGGAAAGACCTGGGAGATAAATAACATCCCAGAGTCCTGGTCTAGACCTGCTCTTTATGGAAAGACCTGGTAGATAAATAACATCCCAGAGTCCGGTCTAGACCTGCTCTTTATGGAAAGACCTGGGAGATAAATAACATCCCAGAGTCCGGTCTAGACCTGCTCTTTATGAAAGACCTGGGAGATAAATAACATCCCAGAGTCCTGGTCTAGACCTGCTCTTTATGGAAAGACCTGGGAGATAAATAACGTCCCAGAGTCCTGGTCTAGACCTGCTCTTTATGGAAAGACCTGGGAGATAAATAACATCCCAGAGTCCGGTCTAGACCTGCTCTTTATGGAAAGACCTGGGAGATAAATAACAGCCCAGAGTCCAGTCTAGACCTGGTCTTTATGGAAAGACCTGGGAGATAAATAACATCCCAGAGTCCTGGTCTAGACCTGCTCTTTATGGAAAGACCTGGGAGATAAATAACATCCCAGAGTCCGGTCTGGACCTGCTCTTTATGGAAAGACCTGGGAGATAAATAACAGACCAGAGTCCTGGTCTAGACCTGCTCTTTATGGAAAGACCTGGGAGATAAATAACAGACCAGAGTCCTGGTCTAGACCTGGTCTTTATATTATTTTGCTTTTTCATTTTTTCATTGACACATGTTGTTTTTTAACATTTTTCCCACATTATATATGTCACTTTATGCATTTTTCCTACATTTTTTAAGCTATTTTCAATGTTTTTTTATATAAAAAAAAGAATTCAAATGCTATTAAATAAAACAACAGAATTCATTTCAAGTAGTGAAGTGATCATTTGCTTTAAAAAATAAAAATTTAATTAAAAAATAAAAATTAAAAATTAAAATGCTATTAAATAAAACACCTGAATCCATTTCAAGTAGTGAAGTGATCATTTGCTTTAATAGTCCGGAGCGTTGCAGGGAGCCTCCACCTTATTCATAGAGACAATTTCTTTGAAGAAACCCAAATTTATAATATAGAGACCTTTGGAAAGCGGGTCAGACTGGACCCGAGGACACCCACCAGGAGGGTTAAAGTATTCAGAGGAGGGGGCTCCTAAGGTAACGGCGTGCAGCTCCTTCCAGGCCCACGGTGCATTCAAAGACATTTAAATTAATCTGATTTGTGAATTTGGTGCTCTGGTAGCTCGGCTGAAGGTATAAAAGGATAAAAATCTGGAGATTAAAACAGGTTACCAATTATGAAAGACTTAAAGGTTAATATATATATATATATATATATATATATATTTAATATCTGGGCTTTAAAACGCTGTCTGTGAGCAATGAATCTGTCCTCCAGCACAGAAAAAGTATAAATGTAAGAGAGCAAAGGATGACTGTATTATTTATATAATTTTTAATTTATCTATTAATTTCATTTTATTATTTTACTATTTTAATTGCCTACAGTGGTGCTCATAAGTTTATGAACCACGGCTGAAATTGACTGAAAAGAGGAATAAAAAACATCTTTTGGAAATTGATCTTAATGCCTTAATTAAAAAATTTGGAAAATCCACCTTTCGGGACACCAACTTACTTTATGAATGAATAATGTTTCATAAATAAATAAATATTCTTCCTTAAAATACAGGGGGGGGCATAAATATAGCCCCCCCCCTATGTTAAAATACAGGGGGCATGAGTATACACCCCCCTATGTTAAAATACAGGGGGCATGAGTATACACCCCCTATGTTAAAATACAGGGGCATAAGTATACACCCCCTATGTTAAAATACAGGGGCATAAGTATACACCCCCCTATGTTAAAATACAGGGGCATAAGTATACACCCCTATGTTAAAATACAGGGGCATAAGTATGCACCCCTATGTTAAAATACAGGGGGCATAAGTATACACCCCCTATGTTAAAATACAGGGGCATAAGTATACACCCCCTATGTTAAAATACAGGGGCATAAGTATACACCCCCCTATGTTAAAATACAGGGGGCATAAGTATACACCCCCTATGTTAAAATACAGGGGCATAAGTATACACCCCCTATGTTAAAATACAGGGGCATAAGTATACACCCCTATGTTAAAATACAGGGGCATAAGTATACACCCCCTATGTTAAAATACAGGGGCATAAGTATACACCCCTATGTTAAAATACAGGGGCATAAGTATACACCCCCTATGTTAAAATACAGGGGCATAAGTATACACCCCCTATGTTAAAATACAGGGGCATAAGTATACACCCCTATGTTAAAATACAGGGGCATAAGTATACACCCCTATGTTAAAATACAGGGGCATAAGTATACACCCCTATGTTAAAATACAGGGGCATAAGTATACACCCCCTATGTTAAAATACAGGGGCATAAGTATACACCCCTATGTTAAAATACAGGGGCATAAGTATACACCCCCTATGTTAAAATACAGGGGCATAAGTATACACCCCCTATGTTAAAATACAGGGGCATAAGTATACACCCCTATGTTAAAATACAGGGGCATAAGTATACACCCCCTATGTTAAAATACAGGGGCATAAGTATACACCCCTATGTTAAAATACAGGGGCATAAGTATACACCCTATGTTAAAATACAGGGGCATAAGTATACACCCCTATGTTAAAATACAGGGGCATAAGTATACACCCCCTATGTTAAAATACAGGGGCATAAGTATACACCCCTATGTTAAAATACAGGGGCATAAGTATACACCCCCTATGTTAAAATACAGGGGCATAAGTATACACCCCCTATGTTAAAATACAGGGGCATAAGTATACACCCCTATGTTAAAATACAGGGGCATAAGTATACACCCCTATGTTAAAATACAGGGGCATAAGTATACACCCCCTATGTTAAAATACAGGGGCATAAGTATACACCCCCTATGTTAAAATACAGGGGCATAAGTATACACCCCTATGTTAAAATACAGGGGCATAAGTATACACCCCCCTATGTTAAAATACAGGGGCATAAGTATACACCCCCCTATGTTAAAATACAGGGGCATAAGTATACACCCCCCTATGTTAAAATACAGGGGCATAAGTATACACCCCCTATGTTAAAATAAAGGGGCATAAGTATACACCCCCCTATGTTAAAATACAGGGGCATAAGTATACACCCCCTATGTTAAAATACAGGGGCATAAGTATACACCCCCCTATGTTAAAATACGGGGGGCATAAGTATACACCCCCTATGTTAAAATACAGGGGGCATAAGTATACACCCCCCTATGTTAAATTCCCATAGAGGCCGGTTTTTATTACCAAAGGCAGTTATTTCATAGATCAGGATACTATGATACTACTGCTAACTAACATGCTAGTTAACATTAACATAAGGCTAATTACTAACTATTACTAACTAACTGTCTGCGAGCTTCTCCTGATAACACGGTGATTTGTCGACCATGTGACGGTAAGTCGCGCGGTTATGACCCAACCGTTAGCCTATTTTTATAACAACGTAAGCTACGAGCTAACGGAGCCTTTTACACGTCGTCGTGTTTCTTTAGAAATAAACAACGAACAAATAGAGTCTTTAAACGCTGCAGATGTGAAGTTATTCTCTGTCAGAATGAATGGGAGTCAATGGGATGCTAACGGCGGTGAGTGCTAGGTAGCATCAAAATGGCGCCTTGGTGTGTGAGCGGCTAACCCCCTCGCCCCCCCCCACCCTGGACAAACAGTCCGTTTTTCTGCAAGTTCATTGCATAAAATTGCATAAATATCTCGCGTATTCCATCGCATTTTTTTAAGAAAACGTGCCCCAGAATCACGGATTTTTGCCCGAAACGCACAAATAAAACCTCTGGATTTCTCTGGAAGGACTGCTGGTGGTGACGTCAGCAGCGGACCGAGGACGTCCGCGCAGCGGGGCATTCATCAGGTGGAGAGGGGCCAGAGGAAGACCTCTTTACACCGTCACATGTTAATAACGTGACCGGCTGCACCGCGCCGTGTCCGCCCGGCGCGGTGCAGCCGGCTCGGGGGGACTGCACGGGACGAAGAGGTCGGACCGGGTCGAACCGGGTCGGGTCTTACTTTTGTGCCTCTCCTCGTACATCTCAGCTCCGGACTCCGACGATCATCTTTTAATCGATCGAGTCTGATCAGTTCCCCATCGGATCCTCTTCTTCTTCTTCTTCTTCTTCTTCTTCTTTTGATTCTCCGACACTGACAACTTCACCGTGTTTCGACCGAGACGAGAAGATAGAGGGATTAAAATAAATGAAAAAATAAAAATTAATCCACTTCTTCTTTTTCTTTTAATCCACTTCTTGTTCTTCTTCTTGTTCTTCTTCTTTTTTCCCACTTTCTTCTCTTTCCGCTGCAGCTGCCGATCGATCGACTTGGATCCGAGAGAAATCAACCCGAAACAGAGGAAACAAATTCAGCTTCTTCAGCTTCGCTTCACTAATCTGTCTCTCTCTCTCTCTCTCTCTCTCTCTCTCTCTCTCTCTCTCTCTCTCTCTCTCTCTCTCTCTCTCTCTCACATACACACTCTCTCTCTCTCTCTCTCTCTCTCTCTCTCTCTCTCT
>JABXJD010000031.1:4232500-4235000 GCA_013375575.1 Percina caprodes
ACAGAGAAATGTAGTCCACTGAGAGATGTAGTTGACTGAGAGATGTAGTTGACAGAGAAATGTAGTCCACTGAGAGATGTAGTTGACTGAGAGATGTAGTCCACTGAGAGATGTAGTCCACTGAGTGATGTAGTCTACTGAGAGATGTAGTTGACAGAGAGATGTAGTCCACAGAGAGATGTAGTCCACTGAGAGATGTAGTCCACTGAAAGATGTAGTCTACTGAGAGATGTAGTTGACAGAGAGATGTAGTCCACAGAGAGATGTAGTCCACTGACAGATGTAGTCCAGAGAGAGATGTAGTCCACTGAGAGATGTAGTTGACAGAGAAATGTAGTCCACTGAGAGATGTAGTCCACTGAGAGATGTAGTTGACAGAGAAATGTAGTCCACTGAGAGATGTAGTCCACTGAGAGATGTAGTCCACTGAAAGATGTAGTCTACTGAGAGATGTAGTTGACAGAGAGATGTAGTCCACAGAGAGATGTAGTCCACTGACAGATGTAGTCCACAGAGAGATGTAGTCCACTGAGAGATGTAGTTGACAGAGAAATGTAGTCCACTGAGAGATGTAGTCCACTGAGAGATGTAGTTGACAGAGAGATGTAGTCCACAGAGAGATGTAGTCCACTGAGAGATGTAGTCCACAGAGAGATGTAGTCCACTGAGAGATGTAGTCCATTAAGAGATGTAGTTGACAGAGAGATGTAGTCCACTAAGAGATGTAGTTGACAGAGAGATGTAGTCCACTGAGAGATGTAGTCCACTAAGAGATGTAGTCCACTAAGAGATGTAGTTGACAGAGAGATGTAGTCCACAGAGAGATGTAGTCCACTGAGAGATGTAGTCCACTAAGAGATGTAGTTGACAGAGAGATGTAGTCCACTGAGAGATGTAGTCCACAGAGAAATGTAGTCCACTAAGAGATGTAGTTGACAGAGAAATGTAGTCCACTAAGAGATGTAGTTGACAGAAAGATGTAGTCCACAGAGAGATGTAGTCCACTGAGAGATGTAGTCCACTGAGAGATGTAGTCTACTGAGAGATGTAGTCCACTGAGAGATGTAGTCCACTAAGAGATGTAGTACACTGAGAGATGTAGTCCACTAAGAGATGTAGTTGACAGAGAGATGTAGTCCACTGAGAGATGTAGTCCACAGAGAGATGTAGTCCACTAAGAGATGTAGTTGACAGAGAGATGTAGTCCACTGAGAGATGTAGTCCACAGAGAGATGTAGTCCACTAAGAGATATAGTTGACAGAGAGATGTAGTCCACTAAGAGATGTAGTCCACAGAGAGATGTAGTCCACTAAGAGATGTAGTCCACTGAGAGATGTACTCCACTAAGAGATGTAGTTGACAGAGAGATGTAGGGTGATATCAGCTAAATTGGGCCACTTTTTGGTAAATCAGTTGGGAAAATAATATAATACTATATATGCCTTTTCCAAGTGTTTTTATGATTACTAATGACTGTTTGTGATCATTTTGTGTTGAAATTATGTCATAAAATATAATTATTTAGGCCCTACAGTTCTTGAAACATCAACTGTGCCAACTTTTTTTGCATAAGCAGTTTCAGGTAAAATGGGCCAGCTGTTTTAGGTAAGCATTCGGCCAGTCAAAATGCAAAGGGAATGGTAATTTATATAAATATATATATACATATACACACATACATACATATAAATATATATATACATATACACACATACATATATATACATACATACATATACACACATACATATATACATATACACACATACATATATATACACATATATACACATACATATATATATACATACATACATATAAATATATATATACATATACACATACATACATATAAATATATATATACATATACACACATACATATACATACATACATATACACACATATATATACATACATACATATATATACATACATACCATACATACATATATACATATATATACACATATATACACATATATATACATGCATACACATATAAATATATATATACATATACACACATACATACATATATAAATATATATATATACATATACACATATATATACATACATACATACATATATAAATATATATATACATATATATACACACACACACTCACACACATGTGTATGTGTGTGTGTGAGTGACACAGAGGATGGCCCATTTTAGCTGAAACCCTGTGGCCCATTTTACCTCAGTGGGTTAAGGTAAATTGGGCCGCTAAGAAAAACATCACTTTTACAAAAAATAAGTTCATATACCAAACTAACAGCATTATTTCTGGTGGATGCCATCAAGACAGATATTATGCACAGTTTTTTTTATGTGCATGTTTGTTTTTTATAGATTTATGATCCTTATAATAGTTTAGTTAGATTTGATATGCCAGGCTACTTACCATGCAGCTTTCTGGTGCAGTCTTGATTTGAACTATTGCCCCGCCCACCATAGCAACCATAAACCAATCAAATCACCTGTTACTTGTC
>JABXJD010000031.1:4265000-4267500 GCA_013375575.1 Percina caprodes
CAGACGTTACAGAAGTCTCTCGTTAGCATCTCGGAGGCTACTTCAGACGCTACAGAAGTCTCTCGTTAGCATCTCGGAGGCTACTTCAGACGTTACAGAAGTCAGGCTGACCGTGTCTCCGTGTCTGTGTCCTCCAGCGGACATCCTGGTCTACATCAACGACAGCTGCGTGCTGGGTCGCTCCCATAAAGAGGTGGTGGAGATGCTGAAGGCGGTGCCGATGGGTCAGAGCGTGGACGTGGTGCTGAGGAGAGGCTACCCGATGCTCTATAACCCCGATGGATGTCCCAAACAGAGCCTGGAGACGGTGCGGGACAGATTTATTATGTATATATATATATATATATATATATATATATATATATATATATATATACACACACAATACAAAGTTTTCTCTGACATAATTTCGTCGTTGATTACATCCCAGTTTGCAACACAGTAATACAACAGATATTTTTCCTTTATTCATTCATTCAAACCTTTATTTATCCAGGATTAAAAATCTCTTTTACAAGAGTGTCCTGCAGTGGCAGCAGGGCGGTTTCAAAGAGACACAGAGACACTTCCAGGTAGACACAGAGACACTTCCAGGTAGACACAGAGACACAGAGACACTTCCAGGTAGATACAGAGACACAGAGACACTTCCAGGTAGATACAGAGACACAGAGACACTTCCAGGTAAATACAGAGACACAAAGACACTTCCAGGTAGATACAGAGACACTTCCAGGTAGATACAGAGACACAGAGACACTTCCAGGTAGATACAGAGACACAGAGACACTTCCAGGTAGACACAGAGACACTTCCAGGTCCAGGTAGATACAGAGACACGTCCAGGTCCAGGTAGATACAGAGACACAGAGACACTTCCAGGTAGACACAGAGACACTTCCAGGTCCAGGTAGATACAGAGACACGTCCAGGTCCAGGTAGATACAGAGACACGTCCAGGTCCAGGTAGATACAGAGACACGTCCAGGTCCAGGTAGATACAGAGACACGTCCAGGTCCAGGTAGATACAGAGACACAGAGACACTTCCAGGTAGACACAGAGACACTTCCAGGTCCAGGTAGATACAGAGACACGTCCAGGTCCAGGTAGATACAGAGACACACACTCATATTCAGAAAATGTCATCCTAAAAAACCTGGGTCCTAAAGCAATTTAAAAACAAATCCTTTAAAAGAATAATTGTATTGATATTGATAGATTTCACAGATTCTGTTGTACCTTAAAATAACGTTTCCAAGCTCGTTTCAGTATTTCATGAACTCGTTAGAATGAGACATGAGAGTAATGGTAACGATCCCCCTCCCAACCTGTAGGGGGACCGAAGGGGAAAAGAGCTTTGGTGGCTACTGTCAAGGTGCTGGTTGACAAGTAGCTAATGCTAATGCTAATGTGGATATGGACGGGAAGGATAACTCTGGAGTTGGAGGGGGTGGGGGGGGGTTGCAATTCTGTCTTCTCCCACCGCGACACAGTGCATATCGTTACAGCCCTAATATTAACTGTTAAGGTCTTCTATATGTATGTGTGTATGTGTAAGTATGAGTCTCTGACCTTGTATCTTCTGACTTTTTACCCACAGCCACAGACTCCCAGCGAGCCTCCAAACCCCCCCAACGTGAACCGCGGCCTGACGCACCTCACCTACAGCCGGACGCCGGACGCCAACGGCAGCACGCCAGGTCAGAAAGATCCCCCGTCTGTTTTAGTACAGATCAATGAGTCAAGGACTTCATCTTGTACGTGTTGCCTGTGGGGACATGAAGCGGAGAAGAAGGATTTCAGACCAATTAGGAGGCAGCAGGTCTGGTTTTTATAGAGAAAACACCCCGTTATGGACTCCAATCCCATGAGCCCACATGCACAAAACTACAAAAACTACAGGAAAACATACTGGACTTCATTTAAAGGTTAAAGGTGCCCTGCCACACAAAACCGTCTTTACTTGCATTGTTTGAAATCTGTGTGTGTGTGTGTGTGTGTGTGTGTGTGTGTGTGTGTGTGTGAGAGCTCTAGCCACTGAAAAGAAATAAGAGGAGAAATCAGACCAATCACAACAGCTGGTCAGTCTGATGTCATGTTGCCTGAGCTCATTAATATTCATGAGCTGATATTCATAGCCAGGCTCTGTTAGCCAATCAGAGTCCAGCAGCTTAGCTGGTTGAATATTAATGAGAAAGAGGAGAGGGGAGAGAGAGAGAGACAGAGAGAGGGGAGAGAGAGAGAGGAGAGGGGAGAGAGAGAGAGAGAGAGGGAGGGGAGAGAGAGAGATGAGAGGGGAGAGAGAGAGAGAGAGGAGAGGGGAGAGAGAGAGAGGGGTGAGGGAGAGAGAGAGAGAGAGAGGGAGAGAGAGAGAGAGAGGGGAGAGAGAGAGAGAGAGAGGGGTGAGAGAGAGATGAGAGGGGTGAGAGAGAGAGAGGAGGGGCGAGAGAGAGCGAGAGAAAGAGGAGAGGGGAGAGAGAGAGAGAGAGAGAGGAGAG
>JABXJD010000031.1:4272500-4282500 GCA_013375575.1 Percina caprodes
CACTAATGGAGTGTGTGAGAGTGTGTGTGTGTGGGGGGGCTGCCCATGGAAAGGCGCCCCGAACAGTTGGGGGTTCGGTGCCTTGCTCAAGAGCACCTTGGCAGGAGGGGAACTGGCATCTCTCCAGCTACCAGTCCACCACCCCTATGGTCCGTATGGGGACTTGAACCAGCGACCCTCCGGTCCCCAGCCAGCTCCCTGCAGACTGTATATAAAGGACAGTCTTCTATTACATTCACATTAGTTTTATTGTCATGCCAAAAAACATTCATATTGTTTGTAACGTAGAACATAGATTGTTTCTTAGTATTTCATTTATATTCTGTGTGACTGATGTTTATAATTACCCATTTTATTGGGATCAATAAATATCTATCTAATAAATATCTATCTAATAAATATCTATCTATCTATCTATCTATCTATCTCTCTCTCTCTCTCTCTATCTATCTATCTATCACTCTCCATATCTATCTCTCTATCTCTCTCTCTCCATATCTATCTATCTATCCATCTATCTCTCTCTCTCTATCTCTCCCTCTATCTCTCCCTCTATCTCCATATCTCTCTATCTATCTATCACTCTCCATATCTATCTATCTATCTATCTATCTATCTATCTCTCTCTATCTCTCTCTCTCCATATCTATCTATCCATCTCTCTCTCTCTCTCTCTCTCTCTCCATATCTCTCTCTCTCCATATCTATCTATCTATCTATCTATCTATCTATCTCTCTCTCTCTCTCTCTCTCTCCATATCTATCTATCTATCTATCTATCTCTCTCTCTCTCTCTCTCTCTCCATATCTATCTATCCATCTATCTCTCTCCATATCTATCTCTCTCCATATCTCTCTATCTCTCTATCTATCTCATTTCCAAGGAATGATAGCCATTGGTGCATTTCTTTCCTCAGGTCCAGAGAGTCCTGCAGGAACACACCAACCAGGGAGAGGTGGTGCTACTGGTCTACAGAGGAGGTACTACTGCACCCCTACTGGACCCCTACTGGACCCCCTAACTTCCTTTGATCCAGACTAATTCAATTCACATTTCTTCTTTTAAGACATTTTTCAAAGTTTTCTTAAAATTCGCTTGACAATTACACGTTAACAAGGGTATTAATGATTATTATTTATAGCAACTGAATTAACATTTGATTACAGGGCATTAATACAGATATGAGTAGTGTTGAAACAACAAAAACATGAAAACCTTTCTTCCTCCCCCAGGTCTGATCTCTTCCCCAGTCGTCACCCCTAACGTCTACAAGCCCCTTCCCTCCCCACACGGCCCGGCCGCCCCTTCGTCCTCCCACCCCTCGACTTCAGCCGACTTGCCTTCCCCGGCAAGCGTCCCCCCACTCAGCCAGGCTGGCTTGGTCCTGGAGAGTCCCCAGGAGGGGCACCTACCGGCCGCAGGGACCCACCAAGGTACCTGCGCTGATCGAGTCCCGCATTGAAATAAAAAGGATAGAAAGGCCATTGAACTGTTTCCCGTGGTCACTTGATTGGTACACAACAAAATGGTGGTTGTGGTTAGTTGTCATAGTGACAATCTCGGGAGCTCGGGAGATGAGGAGGGACAGTTAGACCCAGCAGTCCGCGTTGGTGGACCGCTAACGTTAGACCCAGCAGACGCTAACGTTAGACCCAGCGGACGCTAACGTTAGACCCAGCGGCAGAGGGTCTCTCATGGGGGGGCCAAATTCTCTGGGCGGGAAAAGCAGAGAAAGGGGAGGTAACCTGGCCCCTTATGACCTCATAAGGGGAAGATTCCAGATCGGCCCATCTGAGCTTTCATTTTCTCAAAGGCAGAGCAGGATACCCAGGGCTCGGTTTACACCTATCACCATTTCTAACCACTGGGGGGCCATAGGCAGGCTGGGGGCATATTAATGTTAAAAAACCTCATAAAGTGACATTTTCATGCCATGGGCCCTTTAAAAGCTGCATTCAAGTCTAGGAGCGACTGTTTTAAAGGCTCGGACACCTTTTGTCTCTTTGTCTTCCAGGGGCCCCTCCCGCCCAGACGCCCAATGGGCCCCCAGCCTCAGCCCTCATCCAGAGCACCAGCTTCCTGGACTCGGTTCCTGTGACGCTGACCTTGGAGCCACGTGATCTGCTGGGAGTGGAGGAGAGCGCCGGGGGCCCTCCTCCCAGCAGAGGGGGGGGCGCGCTGGGAGCCATAGCCAAGGATGGGAGAGGCGGAGTAAAGACAGTGGAGGTGGAGCTGAGGAGAAGGTCAGGTGAAGGATTTGGATTCGTCATCGCCTCTCAGGAAGTGACCAACGGGGGTGAGTCTCTGATGTCATGGAGACGACGTGTCATCACTCAAAAAGCTAGTGAATGTTCAAATGTGACCAGCCACTCAAAAGATAGTCTCACTCTGCTAGACCCTCCTCCACAGCGCTGCGGAGGAGGGTCTGCTAGTCCACACGGCACTGGGATTGGGAGGATAACCTGCTCTGAATTATTGGCATTTCTGTAAACCAATCACAATCGTTGTGGGCGGGGCTAAGCGCCGGACGGAGCCACGGTGCCGCTGCTAAATAGTCTCAGGAAGGTGGTTTTGGTCTCAGGTTTTGGTGGAACGTGTGTACGTTCAGAAGTAGTTTTAGTCGTCAACAGAGACTCCGATTGGACAGATAGTCTAGCTAGCTGTCTGGATTTACCCTGCAGAGACCTGAGGACCAGGTAACCAGAGTCCTAGTCCTGCAGTTCCCATGACAACAAGGCCACGACAAAGGTGGCAAACAACGAAGCGACAAAAACAACTAAAAACGATTAAAAGGCGATGAATAGGAGACGACAACACTGTTTCTACGATGTTATGTAACCCTGGTCGTCAACAGAGACTCTGATTGGACAGATAGTCTAGCTAGCTGTCTGGATTTACCCTGCAGAGACCTGAGGACCAGGTAACCATAGTCCTCAGATTGGACAGATAGTCTAGCTAGCTGTCTGGATTTACCCTGCAGAGACCTGAGGACCAGGTAACCAGAGTCCTCAGAAATCAGATAGTAAGATTAGATGAAAAAATATTGTCTATTCACACAGATTTTCTTAGTAGTAGTAGTAGTAGTAGTAGTAGTAGTAGTAGTAGTAGTAGTAGTAGTAGTAAGTGTATGCTTGCATATGTAAAATCACTGTTCTAGTCCCTCCAAAAAAACGTAATTATATGATCTCATAATTCAATGCATAATCAGCCAAAGTCTGCATCTTTATGTATTTTTGCATTATTACACCTCACTTTTGCCCCATAAATTGCTGATTTCCAGCAAAATGCACGCAGATCCACATTTTCGTTGCAAAAAAGTCACAAATATCTCAGCAGGAAGTTGAAAAAATGTTGTTTTCTTCACACAAGAGCAGCCGTTTTCCCCTGTTGCCATGGGAACGTTATGAAGTGACGTAATTACGCGACAAGACAAACGGCGTCTCTCTTTCATCAAACTGCCGTTTTAGCAAGTTTACGCAATTTCATTGTGTAAAATTGCATAAATATTTTGCATATTCCTTCGCATTTTTTAACAAAACGTGCCACAGAATTAAGGATTTTTGAAACAATCACAAAAAAACACATTTTTCTGGAAGGACTGCTGTATGTCTGCATGTATACTGGATGTAGAAAGTTATCTGGTGAGTGTCTTTGTTCTTTAGTTTGTATAATTTATTTTATCTTCTTCTTTAGCAGCTAAAGACACAAACGGTGGTGTTGGTCCGGACTCTCAGAACAGATCAGTCACATAATGGTTCAGATCAGGTTCATAATGGGGCGTAGTGAGCTCTGCAGCCTGCAGGGGGCGCTGACGGCTCTGTGCGCACACACACACACACACACACACACACACACACACACACACACACACACAGTTGTAACGAGTCTGGTTGATTAAAGCAGCAGCTGCGCTGCTGAGTTTGTTCCACTGAGTCGACGGCATTCAACTGGAAGGTTAACGGCACATTTAAAGAGACCTCAAACGCAACAATAATCTCCTGTGTGTGTGTGTGTGTGTGTGTGTGTGTGTGTGTTTTATCTGCTCTCTGTTGGCCACGCCCACTCCTTTTCCTTTCCAGCTCTCTCTCCCTCGCTCTCGCTTTTCTCAGCTTTCAGAGGCACAACCTGCCTCACACAGAGACAGACAGACACGTAGAGAGAGAGAGAGAGACACACACAGGCAGAGAGACAGACAGAGAGACAGAGAGACACGTGTAGAGAGAGAGAGAGACACACAGGCAGAGAGACAGACAGAGAGACAGACAGACAGAGAGAGAGACAGACAGAGAGACAGACAGACAGTTGTAGTTGTTTCTAGTCAGTTCATCATGTTGGAACGACTGCAGTCGGCTCTGAAAACTGTAAAGGACTCCAAGCGTAAGTCACTCAGTGTGTGTGTGTGTGTGTGTGTGTGTGTGTGTGTGTGTGTGTGTTATGTCTTCATAATATTTTAGGAGCTTTCACACCTTTCGCCCCCCCCAAACCATTTTGTTCTCTGTCCAAAGACAACTTGATGTTAGACTCCCAGGTTTCTGTTGTTCCGGCTCAGTGGAGAAACCCTGAAGCGGGTTTATGGTCGCGGTTTCTCCGTGGTCTACGTCCGCGGCCTGGCGTTCATACTTGTGCGTTGGTGTGTGCGTCCATCTCAGTCCTTCCAGAAAAATGTGTGTTTTTGTGATTGTTGCAAAAATCCTTGATTCTGTGGCACGTTTTTCTTAAAAAATGCGAAGGAATATGCGAGGTATTTATGCAGTTTTATGCGATGAAATTGCGGGAACTTGCTAAAACTGCAGTTTGATGAAACAGAGGTTGTCTTGTTACGTAATTACATCACTTCGTAACGTTCCCATGGCAACTGGGGAAAATGGCTGCTCTTGCGTGAAGTAAACGCAACATTTTTCATCTTCCTGCTAAGATATTTGTGCCTTTTTTGCAACGAAAATGCGGATTATGACATCATGCAAGGTGTTATTTTGCGCAGAAATCGTCAGTTTATGCGGCGAAAGTAAGATAGAAAAAATAAATATGTGGAATTTGGCTGATTATGCATTGATAATACTGTATCTGAAGTCTCTTTATATAGACCTTAGTGGTCCCTAATACTGTATCTGAAGTCTCTTTATATAGACCTTAGTGGTCCCTAATACTGTATCTGAAGTCTCTTTATATAGACCTTAGTGGTCCCTAATACTGTATCTGAAGTCTCTTTATATAGACCTTAGTGGTCCCCTAATACTGTATCTGAAGTCTCTTTTATATAGACCTTAGTGGTCCCCTAATACTGTATCTGAAGTCTCTTTTATATAGACCTTAGTGGTCCCCTAATACTGTATCTGAAGTCTCTTTATATAGACCTTAGTGGTCCCTAATACTGTATCTGAAGTCTCTTTATATAGACCTTAGTGGTCCCCTAATACTGTATCTGAAGTCTCTTTATATAGACCTTAGTGGTCCCTAATACTGTATCTGAAGTCTCTTTATATAGACCTTAGTGGTCCCCTAATACTGTATCTGAAGTCTCTTTATATAGACCTTAGTGGTCCCTAATACTGTATCTGAAGTCTCTTTATATAGACCTTAGTGGTCCCTAATACTGTATCTGAAGTCTCTTTTATAGACCTTAGTGGTCCCTAATACTGTATCTGAAGTCTCTTTATATAGACCTTAGTGGTCCCCTAATACTGTATCTGAAGTCTCTTTTATATAGACCTTAGTGGTCCCTAATACTGTATCTGAAGTCTCTTTATATAGACCTTAGTGGTCCCTAATACTGTATCTGAAGTCTCTTTATATAGACCTTAGTGGTCCCTAATACTGTATCTGAAGTCTCTTTATATAGACCTTAGTGGTCCCTAATACTGTATCTGAAGTCTCTTTTATATAGACCTTAGTGGTCCCTAATACTGTATCTGAAGTCTCTTTATATAGACCTTAGTGGTCCCTAATACTGTATCTGAAGTCTCTTTATATAGACCTTAGTGGTCCCTAATACTGTATCTGAAGTCTCTTTATATAGACCTTAGTGGTCCCTAATACTGTATCTGAAGTCTCTTTTATATAGACCTTAGTGGTCCCTAATACTGTATCTGAAGTCTCTTTATATAGACCTTAGTGGTCCCTAATACTGTATCTGAAGTCTCTTTATATAGACCTTAGTGGTCCCCTAATACTGTATCTGAAGTCTCTTTATACAGACCTTAGTGGTCCCTAATACTGGATCTGAAGTCTCTTTCCCAAAATTCAGCCTTGGTGCAGAATTCCAGCCACTAGAGCCAGTCCCACAATGAGCTTTCCTTAGTATGTGCCATTTCGGAGTCTGTAGCTTTTTCTTTTTTGGGGGGGGGGGGGTGTTGTGGCCTTGACCAACTGCCACTTTGCTCGTTTGAGAGCCATGATGTCTCTCTCGCATGTGGGGCCAAATTCTCTGGACGGGCAAAGCAGAGAAAGGGGAGGTAACCTTTCCCCTTATGACCTCATAAGGGGAAGATTCCAGATCGGCCCATCTGAGCTTTCATTTTCTCAAAGTCAGAGCAGGATACCCAGGGCTCGGTTTACACCTATCACCCCTTCTACCCACTGGGGGGCCATAGGCAGGCTGGGGGGGGGCATATTAATGTTGAAAACCTCATAAAGGGACATTTTCATGCCATGGGCCCTTTAAGATTTTCAACTGTGGTCCTTTGACCAGACTGTCCTGTCATGAGAACCATTAACCTTCATTTTAATGACAGTACTTCTGTACTTTTTGGACGCAGGCCTCTTACTTGTACTGGAGTACTTTAAGTATTTGCGTTATTTCTACTTTTACTGAAGTAAAAGATCCAAGTACTGCTCCACGTCTGACTGGGATCTAAGTGAAGTACAAAGAGTACACGTTTATCTTGAGTGTGAATTCTTTCTTTCTCCCTCTTTTCTAATCTCACTTCTCCTGTTTTCCTCCTCTTCTCTATCAGCTCTCAGGAATGTCAGAAATAGTTGCAACTGTGTGTGTGTGTGTGTGTGTGTGTGTGTGTGTGTGTGTGTGTGTCAGAGTAATATTCAGGTCAGTTGAGCAGCAGCTGGTTTCGCTGGGACTGTGTGCTCAGGGTTAAAGGAGCAGTCCGCCAAAACTGATCACTGAAATAGTTCAGTCAGAGTCTGAAGGGCAACGTGTTTCTACAGATAAAAACAAGAAAATGTTTCACTGATAAAACTACAGTGTGTGTGTGTGTGTGTATGTATCAGTGTGTTTCTGTGTGTGTGTGTGTGTGTGTGTGTGTGTCTCTCTGTGTATGTATGTATGTGTGTGTCTGTGTCTGAATGTATGTGTGTGTGTGTCTCTATGTGTGTGTGTGTGTCTGTGTCTCTATGTGTGTGTGTGTGTGTGTGTCTCTGTATGTGTGTGTTATGCAACAATAAGCCTCTGAGTGACTAACGGAGTTCAGACTGCCTGTTGTACTAACGTTACTCGGTACGTAACTTGAGCTCTGTGATGTTGTTCTAACGTTACTCGGTACGTAACTTGAGCTCCGTGATGTTGTACTAACGTCACTCAGTGCGTAACATCAGCTCCATAATGTTGTACTAATGTTACTCGGTACGTAACATTAGCTCTGTGATGTTGTACTAACGTAACTCGGTACGTAACAATATCTCTGTGATGTTCTCTATGTGTGTGTGTGTCTCTGTATGTGTGTGTTATGCAACAATAAGCCTCTGAGTGACTAACAGAGTTCAGACTGCCTGTTGTACTAACGTTACTCGGTACGTAATGTTAGCTCCGTGATGTTGTACTAACATTACTTTGCACGTAACGTTAGCTCCGTGATGTTGTACTAACATTACTTTGTACGTAGCGTTAGCTTAGTGATGTTGTACTAATGTTACTCGGTACGTAACATTAGCTCCGTGATGTTGTACTAACGTAACTCGGTACGTAACGTTAGCTCCGCAATGTTGTACTAATGTAACTCGGCACGTAGCATTAGCTCCGTGATGTTGTACTTAAAAATCCTTTATCGGTCGGGCTCTACAGGAAAGGTTGTTCAACCAGGGAACCGTAGCAACACATTGAACGTGCCGCTAGCTTAACTGTACGGATGAATCCACGGCGCTGTCCGTGAAGCTAATATACAACACATTTATAATTAAGACTTTTTGGAATCTGACATCTGACATCACAGCCGCCTTGCGCTGTGATTCGTCAGCTGTGTGGAGGCCAGGAAGTAGGCGGGGTTTGATGTAACATTTCCGTTTTTATCCTTTTTTTAATACATGTTTTTTTAACAGCTGAGAGACTGAAGATGTGAGAAGTTATCTCCATATTTAAATGACACTCCGACATCACGACCACATCTTCACTCATGTGTGTGACGTCAAAGTGATTTCTGTCCAATTTCACAGTACAGTAAGCTTAGATTTACCTGCGCTCCAGTTTGTCACACACACACACACACACACACACACACACACACACACACACACACCCTAAAGATAAAGTTGTCTTCCTGTGTTTGTGTAGCAGCTGCAGCTCAGTCAGTTATGATGATGATGATGGAGATGTTAGACGAGGGAAAGGGAGGAGACGTCTCGAGCTGAACTGTAACAGGTTAATATTTCATTTGTTTTCCATCTGCAGCAGATCTGGAGTCGGAGACGTCTCCCAGAATGTTCTGTTACATGATTCATAGAGCGCTGCGGAGAACTGATCTCAGACTGAGAAGCACAGCAGTGGACCTGTAGTGACTATTCAGCTGCTGGGTTGTTCTGTGTAGTTTTTCCTTCGATACTGTAATAAAGTTGACACGGATTCACGCCGCGGTGGCCGGTGATGGGCCTGGATCAGACGTGTCGGTGTGTATCGAGGCGATGTGAGAGTCCTGTACAGGAAACAGGAAACGGGACTGCCTCTATCTCTGCCTCTATAGTCTGCCATTCAAGTCAATGCTTGATGTTCCACCAGCTGGAACATCTCTACTTCTGGGACGCGTCCCAGAAGTAGAGATGTTCTAATACGACAATCGGTATCTCCTCCGATACTCTATCAGGATCAGCATTTATAAATGAATATTTAACATGAGCATAGTCTGTCCACCAGAGGACGCTCTACAACGTCCCTGTTAGTGATGGCGTTGCATAGTCTGTCCACCAGAGGACGCTCTACAACGTCCCTGTTAGTGATGGCGTTGCATAGTCTGTCCACCAGAGGACGCTCTACAACGTCCCTGTTAGTGATGGCGTTGCATAGTCTGTCCACCAGAGGACGCTCTACAACGTCCCCGTTAGTGATGGCGTTGCATAGTGTGTCCACCAGAGGACGCTCTACAACGTCCCTGTTAGTGATGGCGTTGCATAGTCTGTCCACCAGAGGACGCTCTACAACGTCCCTGTTAGTGATGGCGTTGCATAGTCTGTCCACCAGAGGACGCTCTACAACGTCCCTGTTAGTGATGGCGTTGCATAGTATGTCCACCAGAGGACGCTCTACAACGTCCCTGTTAGTGATGGCGTTGCATAGTCTGTCCACTAGAGGACGCTCTACAACGTCCCTGTTAGTGATGGTGTAGCATAGTCTGTCCACCAGAGGACGCTCTACAACATCCCTGTTAGTGATGGCGTTGCATAGTCTGTCCACTAGAGGACGCTCTACAACGTCCCTGTTAGTGATGGTGTAGCATAGTCTGTCCACCAGAGGACGCTCTACAACGTCCCTGTTAGTGATGGTGTAGCATAGTCTGTCCACTAGAGGACGCTCTACAACGTCCCTGTTAGTGATGGTGTAGCATAGTCTGTCCACTAGAGGACGCTCTACAACGTCCCTGTTAGTGATGGTGTAGCATAGTCTGTCCACCAGAGGACGCTCTACAACGTCCCCGTTAGTGATGGTGTAGCATAGTCTGTCCACCAGAGGACGCTCTACAACGTCCCTGTTAGACAGAGACACAAAAATAACCCCCCAAATCCCAGAAAAGTTATTTTTTTATAATATGGGCACTTTAAAAAACGCGGTTGTTTATAGCG
>JABXJD010000031.1:4287500-4312500 GCA_013375575.1 Percina caprodes
GTATTTCCCCGACTCGCATTTCCCCGACTCGCGACTCGTATTTCCCCGACTCGCATTTCCCCGACTCGCATTTCCCCGACTCGTATTTCCCCGACTCGCATTTCCCCGACTCGCGACTCGTATTTCCCGACTCGCATTTCCCGACTGCATTTCCCGACTCGATTTCCCGACTCGCGACTCGTATTTCCCGACTCGCATTTCCCGACTGTATTTCCCGACTCGCGACTCGTATTTCCCGACTCGCATTTCCCGACTCGCGACTGTATTTCCCGACTCGCATTTCCCCGACTCGCATTTCCCCGACTCGCGACTCGTATTTCCCCGACTCGCGACTCGTATTTCCCCGACTCGCATTTCCCCGACTCGCGACTCGTATTTCCCCAACTCGCGACTCGTATTTGCCCGACTCGCATTTCCCCGACTCGCATTTCCCCGACTCGCGACTCGTATTTCCCCAACTCGCGACTCGTATTTCCCCGACTCGTATTTCCCCGACTCGCATTTCCCCGACTCGTATTTCCCCGACTCGCGACTCGTATTTCCCCGACTCGCATTTCCCGACTCGCGACTCGTATTTCCCGACTCGCGACTGTATTTCCCGACTCGCATTTCCCGACTCGCGACTCGTATTTCCCGACTCGCGACTCGTATTTCCCGACTCGCATTTCCCGACTCGCATTTCCCGACTCGCATTTCCCGACTCGCATTTCCCGACTCGACTGATTTCCCGACTCGCGACTCGTATTTCCCCGACTCGCATTTCCCCGACTCGCGACTCGTATTTCCCCAACTCGCGACTCGTATTTCCCCGACTCGTATTTCCCCGACTCGCATTTCCCCGACTCGCATTTCCCCGACTCGCGACTCGTATTTCCCCAACTCGTGACTCGTATTTCCCCGACTCGCATTTCCCCGACTCGTATTTCCCCGACTCGCATTTCCCCGACTCGCATTTCCCCGACTCGCATTTCCCCGACTCGCATTTCCCCGACTCGCGACTCGTATTTCCCCAACTCGTGACTCGTATTTCCCCGACTCGCATTTCCCCGACTCGTATTTCCCCGACTCGCGACTCGTATTTCCCCGACTCGCATTTCCCCGACTCGCATTTCCCCGACTCGCGACTCGTATTTCCCCAACTCGCGACTCGTATTTCCCCGACTCGTATTTCCCCGACACGCATTTCCCCGACTCGTATTTCCCCGACTCGTATTTCCCCGACTCGCATTTCCCCGACTCGCATTTCCCCGACTCGCGACTCGTATTTCCCCGACTCGCGACTCGTATTTCCCGACTCGCATTTCCCCGACTCGCGACTCGTATTTCCCCGACTCGCGACTCGTATTTCCCCGACTCGCATTTCCCCGACTCGCGACTCGTATTTCCCCGACTCGCGACTCGTATTTCCCCGACTCGCATTTCCCCGACTCGCGACTCGTATTTCCCCAACTCGCGACTCGTATTTCCCCGACTCGTATTTCCCCGACTCGCATTTCCCCGACTCGCATTTCCCGACTCGCGACTGTATTTCCCCAACTCGTGACTCGATTTCCCGACTCGCATTTCCCGACTCGTATTTCCCGACTCGCGACTCGTATTTCCCGACTCGCATTTCCCGACTCGCATTTCCCGACTCGACTCGTATTTCCCCAACTCGCGACTGTATTTCCCGACTCGTATTTCCCCGACTCGCATTTCCCCGACTCGCGACTCGTATTTCCCCAACTCGTGACTCGTATTTCCCCGACTCGCATTTCCCCGACTCGTATTTCCCCGACTCGCGACTCGTATTTCCCCGACTCGCATTTCCCCGACTCGCGACTCGTATTTCCCGACTGCATTTCCCGACTTGTATTTCCCGACTCGTGACTCGTATTTCCCCGACTCGCGACTCAGGCCTTCTAACATGTGTTCTTCTCTCAGACTCGTCCCCTCTGTCAGAGGCAGCGGATCTGGACATGGACGGCCGGGTGATGAAAGGATCCAGAGAGAGGTCAAAGGTCAGTCTGACATTCACTCTGACTCCTCCCAGTCTTAAGGGGGTTTATCAGTGGAGACAGTTCTCAGCACATCTCATCCAGTCCTTCCAGCTGCAGAGTTCGCTGGTGCTATGCTAGTGCAAGTCAATGGTAACTGCTAGCCTGCCGCTAAAAACAGTCTCACCCACTCCACAGTGCACCTAGGGCAAATAAATCCTAACGCCAGACTATCGCTGGAAATTAGAGGGGGACACGGGAATCAACCCATCCCACCCCAGCCCACAAAAATACTCCCGATGACATGACTCCCCCAGAAAAAAACAATCCTGTCCTGTGAGACCCCGAGAGAAAGACTACCGGATCCTGTCCCGCTCCCATTTCGTACCCTATGCTGCTATGTTGTTGTTGTTGTTGTTGTTGTCGTCACAGGCCTATTACAGCCATAACTGCTTCTGTCTGTCTGTCTGCCTGTCTCTGTGTGTGTGTGTGTGTGTCTGTCTCTGTGTGTGTGTGTGTGTGTGTGTGTGTGTGTGTGTGTGTGTGTGTGTGTGTGTGTGTGTGTGTGTGTGTGTGTGTGTGTGTGTGTCTGTCAGAATGAGGCCAGCTTCTACAACGTGGATCTGGAGCGAGGTCCCACAGGTTTCGGTTTCTCTCTGAGGGGGGGCAGCGAGTACAACATGGGACTGTATGTTCTGGGACTGATGGAGGGGGGGCCGGCCCAACGCAGCAACAAGATACAGGTATACACACACACACACACACACACACACACACACACACACACACACACACAGTGACCCAAAACAACCTCACAGAAAACAAAAATGAACAAAGAGAGAACCCGACTACAAAGAGATACAAAATGTAGGGGGATTGCTTTGTTTTATTGAAACACATTAAAATTTCTTGGGGGAGGACGCCTACCCCCAACAGGGACGTTGTAGAGCGTCCTCTGGTGGACAGACTATGCAACACCATCACTAACAGGGACGTTGTAGAGCGTCCTCTGGTGGACAGACTATGCAACGCCATCACTAACGGGGACGTTGTAGAGCGTCCTCTGGTGGACAGACTATGCAACGCCATCACTAACGGGGACGTTGTAGAGCGTCCTCTGGTGGACAGACTATGCAACACCATCACTAACGGGACGTTGTAGAGCGTCCTCTGGTGGACAGACTATGCAACACCATCACTAACGGGACGTTGTAGAGCGTCCTCTGGTGGACAGACTATGCAACACCATCACTAACAGGGACGTTGTAGAGCGTCCTCTGGTGGACAGACTATGCAACACCATCACTAACAGGGACGTTGTAGAGCGTCCTCTGGTGGACAGACTATGCAACGCCATCACTAACAGGGACGTTGTAGAGCGTCCTCACATCGTCCTCATGTTGTCCTCATGTTGTCTTCATGTTGTCCTCATGTTGCCCTCATGGTGACCTCATGGTGTCCTCATGGTGTCCTCATGTTGTCCTCATGTTGTCCTCCTGGTGTCCTCATGGTGTCCTCATGGTGTCCTCATGTTGTCCTCATGTTGTCCTCATGTTGTCCTATATCAATGATCTTTTTAATTACCCAAAGTAACATGATTGATTCCACACAACAACAACAAAAGTGTTGATTTTGAGTTTTGACGGGAAGACACGACGAGGTGAAGAGACTCTAACGGTGTGGTGTCCCGGCAGGTGTCGGACCAGCTGGTGGAGATCAACGGAGACAGCACGTCGGGGATGACCCACAGTCAGGCTGTGGAGCAGATCCGGAGGGGGGGGCACCGAATCCACCTCGTCCTCAAGAAAGGAAACGGATACGTGCCCGACTACGGTGAGACACACTGACGCAGGACGGACGGACAGGAAAAATACTTAAAGTACTTAAAGTACTTAAAGTAGCAGAAAAAGTGAAGTACTTAACCCCCCATGTTGTATTCGGGTCAAATTGACCCATTTTCAGTTTTTTTGTCATAAAAAATGGGCGTTAAAAAAAAGTCAAAATGTCAACATTAGAAATATCAAATAACTTTGGAAAAAATATCAAAAAAGCATCTTGAAAAAGTGACAAATGTGGGAAAAGAATTAATCGAGTTTCATGGCCGACGGGAAGACAACACGGGTTAAAACCTCATGTTGTCCTCATGTTGCCCTCATGTGGTCCTCATGTCCTCACGTTGTCTTCATGTTGTCTTCACGTTGTCCCCATGTTGTCCCTCATGTTGTCTTCATGTTGTCCTCACGTTGTCCTCACGTTGTCCACACGTTGTCCACACGTTGTCTCCATGTTGCCCTCATGTTGTCTTCATGTTGTCTTCATGTCCTCACGTTGTCTTCATGTTGTCTTCACGTTGTCCCCATGTTGTCCCCATGTTGTCCCCATGTTGCCCTCATGTGGTCCTCATGTCCTCACGTTGTCCTCATGTTGCTAAATGAGGTTTATTGACCATAAATTTCCAAAAATAACTAAACTATAAAAAAAAAAGTTAGTTTACCTTTAGTGTTTAACTAAACTTACCCTCAATCATCCAATCACAGCTGGGACTCTCCTGACTTTGTACTTTGACTTCCTGTCCTCTTCCTCCTGTTCGTCTTGTCCTCTTCCTCCTGTACTTCCTGTCCTCTTCCTCCTGTATTTCCTGTCTTCTTCCTCCTGTACTTCCTGTCTTCTTCCTCCTGTACTTCCTGTCCTCTTCCTCCTGTTCGTCTTGTCCTCTTCCTCCTGTACTTCCTGTCCTCTTCCTCCTGTACTTGCTGTCCTCTTCCTCTTCCTCCTGTACTTCCTGTTCTCTTCCTCTCCCTCTTATACTTGCTGTCCTCTTCCTCCTGTACTTTCTGTCCTCTTCCTCCTGTACTTCCTGTCCTCTTCCTCCTGTACTTCCTGTCCTCTTCCTCCTGTCCTCTTCCTCCTGTACTTCCTGTCCTCTTCCTCAGTGGAGTTGTCCAGCCTGTCTCTCTGTATGACCAACTCCAAACAGGGTGAACCCTGCTTCTATGTGATCGGACGCACTGAAAACTCGCGGTTGGTAACGTTCTCTTCTCCTCTAACACTCCTTTCATTTCCTTTCACTTCTCACTCTCATCCCTCCATCTTTGTTTCATTATTAACAACCTTCAGCCATCAGTCCTTCATCGCAGCACGTTAAAATGTGTGAAAACGTGGTTTCTGTTGTTGTTTTTTTCAACCTGGACCTTATTTCCCTCATGCATTGGTGTTTAAGTGACTATGAAATTGGAAACAAGCTGAATAGAAACAAGCTGTAATGTTACCCTACAGGACAGATGTTCAGCATCAGGTAGAAACAAGCTGTAATGTTACCCTACAGGACAGATGTTCATCATCAGGTAGACACAAGCTGTAATGTAACCAGCCAGCATATCTCCACCAGACTCCATGTAAATAATCACTACTTTTAGCGTGTATAGAGCAGCATATCTCCACCAGACTCCATGTAAATAATCACTACTTTTAGTGTGTATAGAGCAGCATATCTCCACCAGACTCCATGTAAATAATCACTACTTTTAGCGTGTATAGAGCAGCATATCTCCACCAGACTCCATGTAAATAATCACTACTTTTAGCGTGTATAGAGCAGCATATCTCCACCAGACTCCATGTAAATAATCACTACTTTTAGCGTGTATAGAGCAGCATATCTCCACCAGACTCCATGTAAATAATCACTACTTTTAGTGTGTATAGAGCAGCATATCTCCACCAGACTCCATGTAAATAATCACTACTTTTAGCGTGTATAGAGCAGTATATCTCCACATGTAAATGGGTGAATTAAGAGTTTATTCCAACCAGACCAGAGTGGTGGTTGTTGGAACAGTGGAAAGATGAACCAAGACGGCTTTTGGTAGTTTTATTTAGTTTCTGTCCACTTTGAATGAAGTGTGTTTTACGATGATAAAAGTAGTGATTATTTACATGGAGTCTGGTGGGTTTGGTGATGCTGATTTCTGTTTTATGTTAAACTAAAAGGATCTTACTTTTTAACTAAAAGGTCTATCTCTGTAGGGATCCATCCCATAATCAAAAGAGAATTTAAAATGGATGCAAACAGACGCTGAATATTTGTCCTGTAGGGTTACGGCTTGTTTTGGTCTGGTTTAATACTGGACCAGTTTCAAAAGGTTGTCGTTCCCATCAGTCATTTAGACACAAAAACATATGAACTTAATGATGTGGTAGATGTGTTAATAACAGTTACATGTCATCATTAAGTTGTGTTGTTGTTGTTATGTGTTAAGACCATTTTAAAGATGTTAATATTGTGCCTTCCGTCTGACAGTAGAAGAAGAAGCTCAGTGAAAACACAGCAGCATCAGGTGGACGCTGGAGGAACTGCAGCTCAACATTTTTATTTCTCTGTTTGTCTGCCAGGACCTGAGGAAGGAGCCCTCTCCCCTTCCTCCTCTTTACTCACAGAGGAGACACATGTGGAAACAGTAACCGTGACAACCGCCTCCCTCGGCCTGCAGCAGAGGGGAGGAGGTGGTACAGAAAGAGGAGGAGGAGGAGAGAGGAGGAAGACAAGGAGAGAGGGAGAAACCAAACGAAGAACAGGAGGAAGAGGAGGGTTAGGGCCTCCTGATTTGGACCTAGATGCGGTGGAGGAGGAGGCACGAGAGGAGGAGGAAAAGGAGGAGAAGGAGAGGAGGAGAAGCCAGACTGTTAGGCAGAAGGGGACACGGGAGAACCAGAGGGAGCAGGGGAGGAGGAGCAGAAGCTTACCCAGGATCAGTGCTCGATCCTGGGAAGCGATGCTTCCGCCGGAGGGGGTGGAGGTGGAGGTGGAGGTGGAGGAGAGGAGGCGGAGGGCCGAGACGAAGAGCAAGAGGAGGGTGACAGCGGCCCACAGAGAGGGGGAGGGGAGGCGGGAGAAAGACGACAGCACCGCCCGCCGAGCAAAGCATTCTGGGAGTACCGGTACGCCTCAGCATCAGAAGGCCGTGTTTTCTTTCCTCATGCCGAAGGACGACGAGAATGAATTCGACAGCGAATCAGCAGCCAGCTTCTCAGAGGTCAGCCAATCGGCAGCCAGCGTCGCCACGGCCGCCGGGTGGAGGGAGGATTCCAATTGGAGGAGAGCCGAGTCGCCGTGGCAACAGGGGAATGCCCCGGGCCCCTGGCTGAAGCCGAGTCCACAGAAACTGACAAAGGTTTTGATTGGCTGTCGGCTGGGTGGCCGGGAAGCTCTCTCTCTCTGATTGGCTCACAGCGAGGACATTCTCGTTTTCTTTTTTCGCTGATATCCTTTAGTGGCTACTAATAAGGGCTTTTTTGATTGGCCTGCTCACAGAAGACCCGCCTGTGCCTGCGTCTTATTGGACAGCAGACATTTTCCGTTTCCTGCTTGAAGGATTAAAAAGCAAGCAGACAAAGACTTGTTTTTGATTGGCTGGTGGGTGGGTTTTGAGGCCTCTGATTGGCCAATGATATCACAGCTGCACACACAGCCGCCGAATTAACCAACAATTTTGCTTTCATTTTACCCATCATCCCTCAGTGCATCCTGAGACCTGCACCATGAAGCCATGACAGTGTGTTATCCAGTTAACTTTGGGCTTAACATTCTGGTATCACGACGCCGGTTCACCTTTGATTTAACGCAACTTCAGAGGAGCCAATCAGAACCTGTCAGTCAGCGTCAGGTAGCGTCCACTAAAAGTTGTGTTGTTGCTGCTGACAGACTCAGATTATTATTTTAAGTGTCTGACAACATTATGGGATGGATCCCTACAGAGATAGACCTTTTAGTTAAAGAGTAAGATCCTTTTAGTTTAACATGAAACAGAAATCACCATCACCAAACCCACCAGACTCCATGTAAATAATCACTACTTTTAGCGTGTATAGAGCAGCATATCTCCACCAGACTCCATATAAATAATCACTACTTTTAGTGTGTATAGAGCAGCATATCTCCACCAGACTCCATGTAAATAATCACTACTTTTAGTGTGTATAGAGCAGCATATCTCCACCAGACTCCATATAAATAATCACTACTTTTAGCATGTATAGAGCAGCATATCTCCACCAGACTCCATGTAAATAATCACTACTTTTAGTGTGTATAGAGCAGCATATCTCCACCAGACTCCATATAAATAATCACTACTTTTAGCATGTATAGAGCAGCATATCTCCACCAGACTCCATGTAAATAATCACTACTTTTAGTGTGTATAGAGCAGCATATCTCCACCAGACTCCATGTAAATAATCACTACTTTTAGCGTGTATAGAGCAGCATATCTCCACCAGACTCCATGTAAATAATCACTACTTTTAGCGCGTATAGAGCAGCATATCTCCACATGTAAATGGGTGAATTAAGAGTTTATTCCAACCAGACCAGAGTGGTGATTGTTGGAGCAGTGGAAAGATGAACCAAGACGGCTTTTGGTAGTTTTATTTTGTTTCTGTCCACTTTGAATGAAGTGTGTTTTTACGATGATAAAAGTAGTGATTATTTACATGGAGTCTGGTGGGTTTGGTGATGGTGATTTCTGTTTCATGTTAAACTAAAAGGATCTTACTCTTTAACTAAAAGCTCTATCTCTGTAGGGATCCATCCCATAATCAAAAGAGAACTTAAAGTGGGCGCAGGCGTTTTTCGAGCGTTTTTTTGGACGCGCATTAAAAGTTATTGTTCCGTGGTACAGACCCAATCACTTCCGGGTAGAAACCTCCTGTGACGCTGAGCAAATGAGGACGAGGAACAACTGGATACACTCTCCCTGCCTTCATCTAAAACGCATGTTAGCTTTGAGAGCTAATTTACCGGTTGGGCCAACGAGCTCGTTAAAAATGGAAACGTTTTCCTTTACGTTCCCTCATTTAGATACCCCGGAAACCCAGAGTTCTCTGAGAGCACAATCTGAATTTGCTCTTCGAGCTACTCTGGCGTCGAGTAACGCTGCTCATTAACTATGCCATCGTAGCCGAGCTACACCAATCACATCGGGGTATCCGATGTAGGCGGGGCCAGAGGCCAGATGCACCACTCACATATGTGTTTTATGAGTTGCATATTCAAAAGATTTCATTCTGGAACTGGGACTGAAGGCAGGAGAACGAGCTAGCATGCTAGCGCTAGCATGCTACGGTTAGCCACCTCGTCTCTAGTGACGTAGAAAGCCGTGCAGATGTTGGACAGCTCACCCGGAGACTGGAGACAGAGGACACTCAGAAACCGGATCAGAGGACATTCAGAAACCAGATCTCACTCAAAACACCATGCATGGCTATTTGTCCAGGTGTGTGTGTGTGTGTGTGTGTGTGTGTGTGTGTGTGTGTGGAAGCACCAGAGACACAAAATAACCCCCAAATCCCAGAAAATGTGATGTTTTTCATAATAAGGGCCCTTTAAATGGACAAAGTGGGTAACTAGCTTCATGATGCAGTGTTTCTGATCACTGATGTCGGGTAACTGAGTGAGCGTGAGTCTTTGCTGCTCTCTGTTTTGTCACATCACCTTCATCCTCCTCCTCCTCTTCCTCATCATCATCATCATCATCATCTCCAAACTCGTATGCAAACAAAATGAGAACCGACGACGGAGCCGTCCTGTGATTATTCTGTAATCTGAGCATGTGAATATCACTCTGGAATGATTTTTTTATTTTTATAAGCTGAACATGTAAAGGCTCAATGGCATTATTATTAGATTTATTATTATTATTATTAGATTTATTATTATTATTATTAGATTTATTATTATTATTATTAATAATAATATTATTATTAGAGATTAAATAGAACAGAGATGATCTGATTTGCCTGCTTGCTTGTAAAAAAAAAAGAAGAAAGAAAACGTTGCCCTGATTGTGTAATAGAGCCATAACACACACACACACACACACACACACACACACACACACACACACACACACACACACACACACACACACACACACACACACACCTGTTTGTTTCTATAGTAACAGCCACGGTGGAGCAGGTAACAAAGCATAACAAGTGCCTCATTATATTTCAGCCTTTGTCCTGCAGAGCGGCAGCAGGCAAAGCCCCCCACGCCACGTATGCCACTTCCTGTTCAGATACCCCCACGCCACGTATGCCACTTCCTGCTCAGACACCCCCCCCCCCACACCACGTATGCCACTTCCTGTTCACACCTCGCCACGTCACACACAGTCCGCCATATCCCGTCGCCTCTCGTCACCACCAAGCCGGTCAAGCCCCCCCCCTGTGCCCCCCCCCCCATAACCCACTGATGAGAGTCATGGGCTGTTCTTACAAACCATTCGTACATATCGCTATGAAAAGTAAAGTGATCTGCGTTGGGGGCCTGGAGGTCACCTTCTGTCGGCTACGTTTAACTGTGAGGTGCCCGGGTTGGTTCAGTGGTAGAGCGGGCGCACGTGTACTGAGAGGTTTATGCCTCGACGCAGAGGTCCAGGGTTCAAATCTGACTTGTGACCATTTCCTGCATGTCTCTCATCCCCCAATCACATCCGTCTGTCAGTCTGCCTGTCTCTTTTTCTGTCTTTTTCTGTCTGTCTCTCTGTCTGTCTCTTTTTCTGTCTGTCTGTCTCTCCGTCTTTTTCTGTCTTTCTCCGTCTTTTTCTGCCTGTCTCTCTCTTTTTCTGCCTGTCTGTCTCTTTTTCTGTCTGTCTCTCTCTTTTTCTGTCTGTCTCTCCGTCTGTCTGTCTGTAGTTACACCATCCACTCCCTCCAGAAAAACGTGATTATGCGATCACGTATTAAATGCATAATCAGCCATTTTTTCAAATACGCGGCACTTTCGCTGCATAAATTGCCGATTTTCGGGCAAAATAACGCCGGGCTCGCATGATGTCATAATCCGCATTTTCGTTTTTGCAAAATTAGTCCCAAATATTTCAGCAGGAAGTTGAGAAATGTTGCGTTCACGTCCCACTAGAGCAGCCGTTTTCCCCTGTTGCCATGGGAACGTTATGAAGTGACGTAACTACGCGACCAGACGTCTCCCTCCGGTTGTCCTCGGGTCAAATGGACCAGATCACAAAAACCTTCTGGATCACAACTATGACAAAAAGGGACAAATGTTGACAAAAAACTACAAAAATGGAGAAAAAAATATCAACAAAAACATTATTTTTTGCAAGAAAAGAAAGGGAAGAATGGAATTTAAGTAAGGGACAAAATGAAGGAAATTAATGGAGGAAAGGAAGGAAAGAAAGGGAGGAAAGGAAGGAAGGAAACAAAGGAAGGAGAAGGAAACAAAGGAAGGAAAGGAAAGAAAGGGAGGATATGGAGGCAGGAAAGGAAAGAAAGGGAGGAAAGGAAGAAAAGGAAGGAAAGAAAGAAAGGGAGGAAAGGAAGGAAGGAAAGAGGAAAGAGGGATGAAAGAAAGGAGGGAAGAAAGGGCAGAAAAGAAGGGAGGAAAGAGGGAGGAAAGAAAGGAAGGAGAAGGAAAGAAAGGAAGGAAAGGAAAGAAAGGAAGGAAAGGAAAGAAAAGGAGGATATGGAGGCAGGAAAGGCAAGAAAGGAAGAAAAGGAAGAAAGGGAGGAAAGGAAGGAAGGAAAGAGGGAGGAAAGAAAGGAAGGAAAGAAAGAAAGGAAGAAAAAAATAATTTTGCTAATTAAAAAAGAAAAATGCTGAAAAAGTGGCCAAAAAAAATCACAAACATTGGAAAAAGCGACAAAAAACATTTTTAAAAAGCGACAAAAAAAAGGAATAAAATTGACAAAAAACGTCAAGAAAAGTGTAGAAGAAGAACTACAAAATGTTGAAATTCAACCCAGAATAAAAACAAACGAACACGAGGGTTGAGATGCATAAACATCCGCATGTTTCATCGCATTTTTTAAGAAAACGCGCCGCAGAATCGAGGATTTTTGCAACAATCAAACTGACTACATCTCCCACAATCCCCTGCGCTGCCTTTTAGCCCCGCCCCTCAGCCTGCTCTCTCTTTTGAATAAAGGTGATTTTGGATCTTTCTTCTTCTTCTATGCATTTTGTAAAGACTGTCTGCCGTTGGTCAGCTGATCGGAGGATCATCAGCGGACTCTAATCCTAACGATGGGTCTGAATATTCAGGTTCTAGATTCAGGTTCTGGATTCAGATTCAGGTTCTGGATTCAGGTTCAGGTTCTGGATTCAGGTTCTGGATTCAGGTTCTGGATTCACACGTGTCATCATCAGATCTTCTCTCGGACCGAAGGACGAAAGGGACACTGTCGCTTTAAGAAAGTGGAAAAGTCGTCTGGAAACACAAAGCTCCCAAAAAGCCCAAGATGGCGTCCTCAAATGTCGAATGTCTTCGAACGTCAACAGGAAGTGACATCACCCAACATCGCTTAGAGCCCCGTTAAGAAGCTGCCGTCAGAGAACGTTTACGTCACGTTTACGTAACGTTTACGTAACGTTTACGTAACGGTGATAACTGATTAATGAATTTAGGCCTAATTGATTCATCTTTGCAGCTCTGGGTTTTAATTAAGTATTTAAGGATGAAGGGAAGAATTAAGGAGGTAGTGAACGTAGGGAAGAAGGTAGCAAAGGAAAGAAAGCAGGGAAGGGAAGGAAGAAAGGAGGAAAAGAAGAGGAGATGAAGGAAGCATAGGAGGAAAGTAAAAGAAGATGTGAGAAAGGATGTATGTAAAGGGAGGAAGGGAAGGAAGGAGGAAAGAAAGGAAAGGACGGGAGGAAAGAAAGTAAAAGAAGAATGCATATGGAAAGCTAAGAAAAGATGTAGGCTATGTAAAGGGAGGAAAGGAAGGAAAGAAAGGGAGGACAGGAAGGAAAGAAAGGGAGGGCAAGAAGGAAAGAAAGTGAGGAAAGGAAGGAAGGGAAGGAAAGAAAGGGAGGATAGGAAGGAAAGAAAGGGAGGAAAGGAAGGAAAGGAAGGGAGGACAAGAAGGAAAGAAAGGGAGGAAAGAAAGGAAGGAAGGGAAGGAAAGAAAGGGAGGAAAGAAAGGGAGGAAAGAAAGGGAGGAAAGAAAGGAAGTAAGGGGAGGAAAGAAAGGGAGGGCAAGAAGGAAAGAAAGTGAGGAAAGAAAGGGAAGACAAGAAGGAAAGAAAGGGAGGAAAGGAAGGAAGGAAAGAAAGGGAGGATAGGAAGGAAAGGAAGGGAGGACAAGAAGGAAAGAAAGGGAGGAAAGAAAGGAAGGAAGAGAAGGAAAGAAAGGGAGGACAGGGAGGAAAGAAAGGAAGTAAGGGGAGGAAAGAAAGGGAGGGCAAGAAGGAAAGAAAGTGAGGAAAGAAAGGGAAGACAAGAAGGAAAGAAAGGGAGGACAAGAAGGAAAGAAAGGGAGGAAAGGAAGGAAGGGAAGGAAAGAAAGGGAGGATAGGAAGGAAAGAAAGGGAGGACAGGAAGGAAAGGAAGGGAGGACAAGAAGGAAAGAAAGGGAGGAAAGAAAGGAAGGAAGGGAAGGAAAGAAAGGGAGGACAGGGAGGAAAGAAAGGGAGGATAGGAAGGAAAGAAAAGGAGGAAAGAAAAGAAAGAAAGGGAAGGAAGGAAAGAAAGAAAGGGAGGATATAAAGGAAGTAAGGGGAGGAAAGAAAGGGAGGATAGGAAGGAAAGAAAGGCAGGAAAGAAAGGAAGTAAGGGGAGGAAAGAAAGGGAGGATAGGAAGGAAAGAAAGGGATGACAGGAAGAAAAGAAAAGGAGGAAAGAAAGGAAGGAAGGGAAGGAAAGAAAGAAAGGGAGGACAGGAAGGAAAGAAAAGGAGGAAAGAAAGGAAGGAAGGAGAGGAAAGAAAGGGAGGATAGGAAGGAAAGAAAGGAAGGAAGGGAAGGAAAGAAAGAAAGGGAGGATAGAAAGGAAGTAAGGGGAGGAAAGAAAGGGAGGATAGGAAGGAAAGAAAGGCAGGAAAGAAAGGAAGTAAGGGGAGGAAAGAAAGGGAGGATAGGAAGGAAAGAAAGGGAGGACAGGAAGAAAAGAAAAGGAGGAAAGAAAGGAAGGAAGGGAAGGAAAGAAAGAAAGGGAGGACAGGAAGGAAAGAAAAGGAGGAAAGAAAGGAAGGAAGGAGAGGAAAGAAAGGGAGGATAGGAAGGAAAGAAAGGGAGGACAGGAAGAAAAGAAAAGGAGGAAAGAAAGGAAGGAAGGGAAGGAAAGAAAGAAAGGGAGGACAGGAAGGAAAGAAAAGGAGGAAAGAAAGGAAGGAAGGAGAGGAAAGAAAGAAAAGGAGGACAGGAAGGAAAGAAAAGGAGGAAAGAAAGGAAGGAAGGAGAGGAAAGAAAGGGAGGATAGAAAGGAAAGAAAAGGTGGAAAGAAAGGAAGGAAGGAGAGGAAAGAAAGGGAGGATAGGAAGGAAAGAAAGGGAGGACAGGAAGAAAAGAAAAGGAGGAAAGAAAGGAAGGAAGGGAAGGAAAGAAAGAAAGGGAGGACAGGAAGGAAAGAAAAGGAGGAAAGAAAGGAAGGAAGGAGAGGAAAGAAAGGGAGGATAGAAAGGAAAGAAAAGGTGGAAAGAAAGGAAGGAAGGAGAGGAAAGAAAGGGAGGATAGGAAGGAAAGAAAGGGAGGACAGGAAGGAAAGAAAAGGAGGAAAGAAAGGAAAGAAAAGGAGGAAAGAAAGGGAGGAAGGAAAGAAAGGAAAGAATTTTGCTCGTGCCGATCTGCACGAAGTTTTGCATCTAGACTCGTAACCCTCATCACAAAAAGACATCAAAAGAATTTTAATAGTTCTGAAAAAAATAGTTAAAAGAAGTTAAAGGGGACCAACTTCCTGCCGGTGGCAGTCAAAACAGGAAGTGATGCGTATCTTGGAACGCGTTATTCCAAATTAGAGGAAACTGGCGGGCGCCTGCGAGGGCTCGTTAATCGCTGCCTGCGGCTTTAATTGATTTCCTTTCAGCTAATTGAATCTTCTGGTAAACAGTTACACAGTGTACAAGTCTAGGGCTTTTATTGTGAAAGGTAGGGAGGGGAAAGAGTGGATCCTTTGTCAAGGTTGAAAGGAGTAATAAAGTTGGTTCAGACGACGGCGCCTCCGTGTTGTTATAATGCTCAGAAGTAGAGGCTCAACGTGATTGGCTGATCCCCGTTCTGTGTGAAAGTCATGACAAAAAAAAAACCATCAGAGCTGGAGTCATGTTAGCTTAGCTTAGCATAAACACTGGAAGCAAGGGGACAGCTAGCCTGGCTCTGTCCAATGATCAAAACCTCTGAAGTTCACTGAGCAACATCAACACAAACAGAAATGTGAGCGGTCTTTATGCTAAGCTAGGCTAACACACAGACACGCGACTCACTGACAGAAACTGATGAGCTATTCCTTTGACATGCTAACGCTAGGCTCTGCTAGCTATGAGTTGTTTTTTTCTTGACCAAATTGAGACTTCCTGTCACAGTTATTGACCTCCACTGAACTTCACTCACCGCTGTAGTCACAGTACTAGCTTAGCTTAGCATAAACACTGGAAGCAGGTGGAACAGCTAGCCTGGCTCTGTCCAAAGATCAAAACCTCTGAGGGGCGTCTTATTCAATTTTATAGCATTTGAAACCAAATTGAAGTGTTTTGAAATAGTATTGAGAGTAAAAGTTGACATATTCCAGTCTGTGATTATCATCAACATCCATTCCTTTAATTTTAGTCTCAATAATTCCTAATTTCTGCTTTTCTAACTCAAACATTAGGTATAATTTCCTGTAAATGAGCTTTATTGACCATAAATTCCAGAAATAACTGTAAAACTAAAGTTAATAAGTTAGTGTTACGTAGTGTTAAACATCAAAAAAAGAGACAAAAACGTGAGAAAAAGTTAAAAACATCAATAAAAGTGTTGATTTTCTATTTTGACGGAAGACAACTCGAGGCTTCAGTAACAACAGGCCGTCTACCAGCCTCCCTGTGCACCATATTGTTATGAATATTTAATTTGTTACGATGCATTTTCCCATAACTTTTGTAATTTTACATGTTTAAAAATATCAAAATTAATATTAATATCGCAATATCACATTTTGTCAATATTGTGCAACCCTAAAAAACACTGAAGCAAATGTAGTTATGGAGGTAAACATAATTGTATATATATATATATATATATATATATATATATTTGGAGGTAACCATAGTTACATATGGATGTAACTACAGTTATTTGGAGGTAACTATATATATATATATATATATATATATATATATATATATATATATATTTTCTATGGAGGTAGGCTAACGGTCAGAACGCGTCGGATGCCCGTCCCAAGATGGCGGCGGAGCGGCAAAGCTGCACGCTGCACGCCGGCGCCGGTCTCTACGGTTCTAACCGTCAGGTTGCCTAGCAACCGAGCCTGTGCAGGTGTTGTTGCTCCTACCTGTCCGCCGAGGCGTCCTCAGTCAGCGGTCTGTCCTCACGTGCAGCACGTTGTCTCGCCGCGCGGTCTTCACCTGTCTGTTCCGCAGCCGCCAACACCAGGACCCACAATGCACCTGCGGCCAGCGGACATACTCTGTGGGTGTGCTTGATTTGCGCCACTGAGCGTGCCCGCCGGACGGTGCACGAGTTGCTTGATTAATCTCTCGTGGTAGAAGGTGATGAAGGACATTTACACCTGTTTCAGATGCTGAACCGGGTCAGTGTCAAAGGTCCTATATCAGAAATTTGGGTTTCTTTCACAAACACAACAACGGGCCCAGTTCATTACTTTCATTACATTTTGGGAGTTTTATTCAATATCATTTTGATTTATTTTATTATTTTATGAGAAAAGTTGAAAAAGCCCAGAAAAAAGGGACTACAAGAGCGACAAAAGTGACAAAAAAGACGACCAAGACCAAGACCAAGACCAAGACAGATTTTTGGGGACGTCTCGCTCTGCAACACGAGGGTTAAAATCCTCAAATATAGAACTGTTTTAAATTAAGATTAATACTAAAATGTCTGTTATAGATTAAAAAAACAACAGAAGCCTAAGAATGAGCTCTATAGAGGGACTAGTTTTGTCTCCAGAGTGAGACATTCAGGAACCAGAGGACATTCAGAAACCGGATCAGAGGATCAGAGGACATTCAGAAACCGGATCAGAGGACATTCAGGAACCAGATCAGAGGATCAGAGGACATTCAGGAACCGGATCAGAGGATCAGAGGACATTCAGGAACCAGATCAGAGGATCAGAGGACATTCAGGAACCAGATCAGAGGATCAGAGGACATTCAGGAACCAGATCAGAGGATCAGAGGACATTCAGGAACCAGATCAGAGGATCAGAGGACATTCAGGAACCCGGATCAGAGGATCAGAGGACATTCAGGAACCAGATCAGAGGATCAGAGGACATTCAGGAACCAGATCAGAGGATCAGAGGACATTCAGGAACGAGATCAGAGGATCAGAGGACATTCAGGAACCGGATCAGAGGATCAGAGGACATTCAGGAACAAGATCAGAGGATCAGAGGACATTCAGGAACCAGATCAGAGGATCAGAGGACATTCAGGAACCCGGATCAGAGGATCAGAGGACATTCAGGAACCAGATCAGAGGATCAGAGGACATTCAGGAACCAGATCAGAGGATCAGAGGACATTCAGGAACCAGATCAGAGGATCAGAGGACATTCAGGAACCAGATCAGAGGATCAGAGGACATTCAGGAACCGGATCAGAGGATCAGAGGACATTCAGGAACCAGATCAGAGGATCAGAGGACATTCAGGAACCCGGATCAGAGGATCAGAGGACATTCAGGAACCGGATCAGAGGATCAGAGGACATTCAGGAACCTGTATAATATAATATGGACACTTTAAAGTGTGTTGGACAGACAGGTCGTCATTTCTGTCCTGTGATAATTCAATTTAAAGAACTTTATTTATCTTTTTGGGCAGAACGTCGGCGCTGCGTTGATGTCGGAGGCTCTGGTGCAGCGTCAGGAGTTGTCGGTTCGAATCCTCCGCTGCCTCGGAGGAAAAACGAAGCAGGTCTTTTATTCTGAAAAGCTCAGCGAGCTATTCATTCGTCTTCCTGTTTGAAACTAATGATGTCACGACTTGTTGGACTGTTAAAAAAAACAAACACAATCAGCTGTCAGACGGCTGTCTGGCTCACCACATCATAGAACTACATTTCCCATCAGCCCCGGTGCTCCCGGTCCTTCTACTGGCCACTAGATGCTGCTAAACCATTATTAACATATTATGTCAGACTCACAACTCAATTAAACCTTTATTGAGGTGTTACACACACACACACACACACACACACACACAGACAAACACACACACACAAAAATACACACACACACTCACAGAGACACACAAGCACACACACACACACGTACGAAGACATATACAAAGACACACACACACTCACACACACACACACACACACAGAGACACACACACACACACACACAAAAACACACACACTCACACACGTACGAAGACACATACAAAGACACACACACAGACACACACACAAAAACACACACACACACACACACTCACACACGTACGAAGACACATACAAAGACACACACACACACAGACACACACACAGACACACACACAGACAGACACACAACCCCGATGCGATGATGTCACAGATGTCACGTGAGTTATTATTAGATACGAATAAAAAGCTTTTATGGAACCTGTGTGGTGTTTTCATTCAGCTTGTTATTGGACAGAATGTCTGCTGACACGTCTGTGACATCACATGTCTGGATCTCGGGGTGCACAGTGTCCTGCTATACCATGAACTACTACAAAGAACTACTACAAACTACTATTCTTTGTGACTGTTATTGCCACTCTTCATTCTAACCCCAACCGGTCGTCAGACACCGCCTACCAAGAGCCTGGGTCTGGGCCTGGGTCTGGGTCTGTCCCAGGTTTCTGCCTAAAAGGAAGTTTTTCCTCGCCATTGTTTCACTGTTGCTTGCTCTGGAGGAAACTACTAGAACTGTTGGGTCCTTGTAGATTATGGAGTGTGGTCTAGACCTGCTCTATCTGGTCTAGACCTACTCTATCTGGTCTAGACCTACTCTATCTGGTCTAGACCTGCTCTTTCTGGTCTAGATCTACTCTATCTGTAAAGTGTCTCGAGATAACTCTTGTTATGAATTGATACTATAAATAAAATTGAATTGAATTATATATACACACATATATATGTGTGTATACATACACACCCCCACCCCCGTCTCCCCTGTCATGTCTTCAGCTGTCCTGTTGTATAAAGGCCCAAAAAATAATCTTAAAAAAAATCAGGGGTCCCTGGAGACACAGAGGGAAATAAATGGATAAAACAGTCACGTCTTTCCTCAGATGTGTGTGTGTGTGTGTGTGTGTGTGTGTGTGTGTGTGTGTGTGTGTGTGTGTCTGTGTGTGTGTGTGTGTGTGTATTCGGGGTACGTTGCTTCATAATACCCCCCCCGGGTGTTTAACGAACAAACTGTACGCTCACCAACCGTTTACTGTGTGTGTCTGTGTGTGTGTGTCTGTGTGTGTCTATGTGTGTGTGTGTGTGTCTGTGTGTCTGTGTGTGTGTGTGTGTGTGTCTGTGTGTGTGTGTCTGTGTGTGTCTATGTGTGTGTGTGTGTGTCTGTGTGTGTGTGTGTGTGTCTGTGTGTGTGTGTGTGTGTGTGTGTGTGTGTGTCTGTGTGTGTCTATGTGTGTGTGTGTGTGTGTCTGTGTGTGTATGTGTGTGTGTCTGTGTGTGTGTGTGTGTGTGTGTGTGTGTGTGTATGCGCTGTGGTTGCTAATCTTCTCGTGTCATCCATCAACAGCTCAGTGTCATCACCGCATGGAGACAAAAGAGAGAGAGAGAGGGAGAGAGAGAGGGAGAGAGAGTGAAGGAGAGGGAGAGAGAGAGAGAGAGAGAGAGAGAGAGAGAGAGAGAGAGAGAGAGAGAGAGAGAGAGAGAGAGAGAGAGAGAGAGAGAGAGAGGTAACAAGCCTTTCGGCCGGCCTCCGACCACCAACCGCCCTCTGTTCCTTCTGTTCATCTCCCTTTTCCTCTCTTGGCCTTTTTTTCTGGGTCCGGAAAACCAGAAGCCTCCTGAGTTGCACAAGAGCGGCCTCCATGCAGCCTGGGGGTGATAACAGCAGTCTGCTTTCACATCCACACATGATGCTCCTTACACAGGCTGAGGCCTCTCTGTCACACTAAGACCCTCTGGGCAACAACTGGAGAAGCTAATGAAAGCTAATGGAAGCTAATGGAGGCTAACGGAAGGTAATGGAGGCTAACGGAAGCTAATGGAGGCTAATGGAAGCTAATGGAGGCTAACGGAAGGTAATGGAGGCTAATGGAAGCTAATGGAGGCTAACGGAAGGTAATGGAGGCTAACCGAAGCTAATGGAGGCTAACGGAAGGTAATGGAGGCTAACCGAAGCTAATGGCATCTTTAAACAGTGGCAGTTGCACAATAATGCACCCTGATCTATTCTATCCTATCCTATTCTATTTTTATTTTCCTTGGATCAGGGAGGCTCCAAAATCATGGTAGCAGCTGTCACCATGGTCCCGCTACACGTCCTGCGATGCCGTGTTCATCCTGCTACGTCCTGCTACGTCCTGCTACATCCTGCTACGTCCTGCTACATCCTGCTGGGCCTTGTAATGCTGCACAGTGTCCTGCTATACCATGAACTACTACAAAGAACTACTACAAACTACTATTCTTTGTGACTGTTATTGCCACTCTTCATTCTAACCCCAACCGGTCGACAGACACCGCCTACCAAGAGCCTGGGTCTGGGTCTGGGTCTGGATCTGTCCCAGGTTTCTGCCTAAAAGGAAGTTTTTGTCCCACTGTTGCTTGCTCTGGAGGGAGCTACTAGAACTGTTGGGTCCTTGTAAATTATGGAGTGTGGTCTAGACCTGCTCTATCTGGTCTAGACCTACTCTATCTGGTCTAGACCTGCTCTATCAGGTCTAGACCTACTCTATCAGGTCTAGACCTACTCTATCTGGTCTAGACCTGCTCTATCTGTAAAGTGTCTCGAGATAACTCTTGTTATGAATTGATACTATTAATAAAAATTGAATTGAATTATTCTATCCTATTCTGTGGGTGTGCTTTGTGCAGGTGAAGCGAGCAGAACTCACTGCAGCGTCTGTCACAAAAAAAGGCGAGTAGAGTCGAGGAGGAACCATCACCTCTCTACTGAGCATGTGCAGCTCCCAACAAAGATCTCACTCTGGAGATAAAACTAGAGGGATGTCTCACTCTGGAGGTAAAACTATTGAGATGTCTCACTCTGGAGATACAACTAGAGAGATGTCTCACTCTGGAGATAAAACTAGTGAGACGTCTCACTCTGGAGATAAAACTAGTGAGATGTCTCACTCTGGAGATAAAACTAGTGAGATGTCTCACTCTGGAGATAAAACTAGTGAGACGTCTCACTCTGGAGATAAAACTAGTGAGATGTCTCACTCTGGAGATAAAACTAGTGAGATGTCTCACTCTGGAGATAAAACTAGAGAGATGTCTCACTCTGGAGATAAAACTAGAGAGATGTCTCACTCTGGAGATAAAACTAGAGAGATGTCTCACTCTGGAGATAAAACTAGAGAGATGTCTCACTCTGGAGATAAAACTAGTGAGATGTCTCACTCTGGAGATAAAACTAGTGAGATGTCTCACTCTGGAGATAAAACTAGAGAGATGTCTCACTCTGGAGATAAAACTAGAGAGATGTCTCACTCTGGAGATAAACCAGAGACCTGAACACACAGGGTGAGAACAGGATCTTCAGCAATGTGCAGAACAACAAAAATATGGTGTTTTTAGAAGATGTAACCATGGAAACCTATTCTACAACCTCAAAATACAGTTATGACCTGAAGATGAGCAGAATATGGACGCTTTAAGGGAAAGAATCAGTTCACAGGAAGATTTATTTATAAGTTTATTAAAGATGAGGAAGAGGACGAAGCAGAGGTCAGAAGGGGACCGGCATGGACAGATTGGTCTCTGATTGGTCGGATTTCCTGCTCCTCTTCTTCTTATTGGTCACTTTACGGTTTCTGGTTTGGATTCCGTCTTTCTTCATCGCCAGTGGCCGGTTGACCTGAAACACACAGAGTACACAGCTCAAACACAGGCTGTCTCTAAAGATGGCCGACGCATCTCCACTTCCTGCCAAATCTCCCGGATACGGGTGTCGCTCCCGATGGGAGGAGAGTGCAGATCTGAGTCTCATGCTCAGATTTAACGGTCATACTGAAATTAGTGAAATCCATAAAATAAAGTTTTCTCATTACGAACAATAACAGAAGATGGAAATCATTTCAGAAACGTTGTAGCTATCTATGATTGGTTGATGCTAACGTTAGCTCAAAACACCATTCAACTGACAGCCTTTGTTGTGTTTGATGCTAACTTGTAGCTAAGCTAGCAGTGAACCAACTTCGTTAAGTAGGTCCATTTTTATTGTGTTGACGTTACAGAAGTCTCTCGTTAGCATCTCGGAGGCTACTTTAGCAATACACCTTGTGTAGTGTGTAGTAGTACCTTGTGTAGTGTGTAGTAGTACCTTGTGTAGTGTGTAGTAGTACCTTGTGTAGTGTGTAGTAGTACCTTGTGTAGTCTGTAGTAGTACCTTGTGTAGTCTGTAGTAGTACCTTGTGTAGTCTGTAGTAGTACCTTGTGTAGTCTGTAGTAGTACCTTGTGTAGTCTGTAGTAGTACCTTGTGTAGTGTGTAGTAGTACCTTGTGTAGTCTGTAGTAGTACCTTGTGTAGTGTGTAGTAGTACCTTGTGTAGTCTGTAGTAGTACCTTGTGTAGTGTGTAGTAGTACCTTGTGTAGTGTGTAGTAGTACCTTGTGTAGTCTGTAGTAGTACCTTGTGTAGTGTGTAGTAGTACCTTGTGTAGTCTGTAGTAGTACCTTGTGTAGTCTGTAGTAGTACCTTGTGTAGTCTGTAGTAGTACCTTGTGTAGTGTGTAGTAGTACCTTGTGTAGTGTGTAGTAGTACCTTGTGTAGTGTGTAGTAGTACCTTGTGTAGTCTGTAGTAGAGCCCACAGGCGTTGCAGACTGCGTCTCCTGCAGAGTTTCTCCTCCACAGCGTCGTCGTTTCAGTCGAACAGTTCACACAGCGAGCTCCTTTCCTCTGACTCACAACCTGGAAACACAGACACACAAAAAGGAACACATTTATACATTGTCTGTGTGTCTCTGTGTGTGTGTGTGTGAGCGTCTCTGTGTGTGTGTCTGTGTGTGTGCGTCTGTGTTTGTGTGTGTGTGTCTGTGTGTGTGTCTCTGTGTGTGTGTGTGTGTGTGTGCGTCTCTGTGTGTGTGCGTCTGTGTTTGTGTGTGTGTGTGTCTGTGTGTGTGTGTCTCTGTGTGTGTGTGTTGTATGTGTGCGTGTCTCTGTGTGTGTGTGTGTGTGTGTGTGTGTATGTGTGTGTGCGTCTCTGTGTGTGTGTAGGTGTCTCTGTGTGTGTGTGTGTCTCTGTGTGTGTGTGTGTGTATGTGTGTGTAAGCGTTTTTGTGTGTGCGTCTGTGTGTGTGTGCGTCTCTGTGTGTGTGCGTCTGTGTGTGTGTGTAGGTGTCTCTGTGTGTGTGTGTGTGTGTGTGTATGTAGGTGTCTCTGTGTGTGTGTGTGCGTGTTTGCGTGTGTGTGTGCGTGCGTGCGTGTGCGTGTGTGCGTGTGTGCGTGTGTGTGTGTGTGTGTGTACTAACAGCTCTTCTCTTGGGTATCAGCAGCGGCCTGTTGTTGGGTTTCTGTTGAAGGCAGCAGGTGTTACACAGGTGTCGACCCGCAGCGTCTCTACTCCACAGGGGGGCGCTGCTGGTCCCACAGCTCACACACTCACGCTGCTCTAAACACACACACACACACACACACACACACACACACACACACCGAGAAAAACATTAAACATCCTGTGACACACCGCTCACACGTCTTCATAAAATCTCAGTTTTTCGGTGCGACAGCGTATAAAAAGTAGCATCAAAGTGGCGCCAAAATGAATGGGAGTCAATGGGATGCTAACTTGAGTGCTAGGTAGCATCAAAATGGCGCCATAGGAACTACACTTAGAGAGGAGAGGCTTACGACATTGTTGTGTACACGTGTTGCTACTTTTTGTTGGGGGCTGAACGTGGTAACGAACAGGTAGATATCTCACCTGGTGCACTGCTCCATCCCAATGACAGACTGCCAGGTAACCAATCACTGGAGGAGGAAGAGGAAGGGTAAAGGCTGCCATAGTAACCGTTCCATCCAGGTGTTGAGGAAAAGAGACAAGTTGGGGCGGAGTCTCTGCAGGACTACCATATAAGGAGGAAGGAGGAGGAGGCGGGGCATAAGCACAGCTGGAGTCGTCCAACCAGTGGGAGGAAGTGAAGAACTGGTGACTGGCAGCTCCCAGCCGCTCGGCATCGTGGGACATGTTTGGCAATTGGAGGAAGGTGTGTAAAGGGGCGGGGCTAACCTGTGAGAAAAAAAACAGTTATTTGTATTCGTTAAGATCAGATAGGAGTCATAAGGTACATCCCATGTCCCCTATCTGACAGTCCTCGAGTCCTCGGTAATGGCCGTCTCAAAGCCCTTATCTCTGCCCCGAGGAGCTAGGAGCGAGGATGGAGGAGGGATCTCTGAGGAGCTATGAGCGAGGTTGGAGGAGGGATCTCTGAGGACCTTTGAGCAAGGATGGAGGAGGGATCGCTGAGGAGCTAGGATGGAGGAGGGATCTCTGAGGACCTATGAGCAAGGATGGAGGAGGGATCGCTGAGGAGCTAGGAGCGAGAATGGAGGAGGGATCTCTGAGGAGCTAGGAGCGAGGTTGGAGGAGGGATCTCTGAGGACCTTTGAGCAAGTATGGAGGAGGGATCGCTGAGGAGCTAGGATGGAGGAGGGATCTCCAAGGAGCTATGAATGAGGATGGAGGAGGGATATCTGAGGAGCTAGGAGCGAGGTTGGAGGAGGGATCTCTGAGGAGCTATGAGTGAGGATGGAGGAGGGATCTTTGAGGGGATATGAGCGAGGATGGAGGAAGGATCTCTGAGGAGCTATGAGTGAGGATGGAGGAGGGATCTCTGAGGAGCTATGAGTGAGGATGGAGGAGGGATCTTTGAGGGGATATGAG
>JABXJD010000031.1:4317500-4320000 GCA_013375575.1 Percina caprodes
TTAAAATACAGGGGCATAAGTATACACCCCCTATGTTAAAATACAGGGGCATAAGTATACACCCCTTATGTTAAAATACAGGGGGCATAAGTATACACCCCTATGTTAAAATACAGGGGCATAAGTATACACCCTTATGTTAAAATACAGGGGGCATAAGTATACACCCCCTATGTTAAAATACAGGGGCATAAGTATACACCCCCTATGTTAAAATACAGGGGCATAAGTATACCCCCTATGTTAAAATACAGGGGCATAAGTATACACCCCTATGTTAAAATACAGGGGCATAAGTATTCCCCCATGTTAAAATACAGGGGCATAAGTATACACCCCCTATGTTAAAATACAGGGGCATAAGTATACACCCCTATGTTAAAATACAGGGGCATAAGTATACACCCCCTATGTTAAAATACAGGGGCATAAGTATACACCCCCTATGTTAAAATACAGGGCATAAGTATACACCCCTATGTTAAAATACAGGGGCATAAGTATACACCCCTATGTTAAAATACAGGGGCATAAGTATACACCCCCTATGTTAAAATACAGGGGCATAAGTATACACCCCTATGTTAAAATACAGGGGCATAAGTATACACCCCTATGTTAAAATACAGGGGCATAAGTATACACCCCTATGTTAAAATACAGGGGCATAAGTATACACCCCTATGTTAAAATACAGGGGCATAAGTATACACCCCTATGTTAAAATACAGGGGCATAAGTATACACCCCTATGTTAAAATACAGGGGCATAAGTATACACCCCTATGTTAAAATACAGGGGCATAAGTATACACCCCTATGTTAAAATACAGGGGCATAAGTATACACCCCTATGTTAAAATACAGGGGCATAAGTATACACCCCTATGTTAAAATACAGGGGCATAAGTATACACCCCTATGTTAAAATACAGGGGCATAAGTATACACCCCTATGTTAAAATACAGGGGCATAAGTATACACCCCTATGTTAAAATACAGGGGCATAAGTATACACCCCCTATGTTAAAATACAGGGGCATAAGTATACACCCCTATGTTAAAATACAGGGGCATAAGTATACACCCCCTATGTTAAAATACAGGGGCATAAGTATACACCCCTATGTTAAAATACAGGGGCATAAGTATACACCCCTATGTTAAAATACAGGGGCATAAGTATACACCCCCTATGTTAAAATACAGGGGCATAAGTATACACCCCTATGTTAAAATACAGGGGCATAAGTATACACCCCTATGTTAAAATACAGGGGCATAAGTATACACCCCCCTATGTTAAAATACAGGGGGCATAAGTATACACCCCCTATGTTAAAATACAGGGGCATAAGTATACACCCCCTATGTTAAAATACAGGGGCATAAGTATACACCCCCTATGTTAAAATACAGGGGCATAAGTATACACCCCCCTATGTTAAAATACAGGGGCATAAGTATACACCCCTATGTTAAAATACAGGGGCATAAGTATACACCCCTATGTTAAAATACAGGGGCATAAGTATACACCCCCTATGTTAAAATACAGGGGCATAAGTATACACCCCCCTATGTTAAAATACAGGGGCATAAGTATACACCCCCTATGTTAAAATACAGGGGCATAAGTATACACAGGGCAACATGAGGACATTTGTGAGGACACATTTTTTTAATTTTTGTTCTCAATTTTTTTTGATTTTTTTCCTAAATTAGTTAAGCATAAGCCTCTAAGTATATGTGCGCCTGCTCTACCCACTGAACCACCCCGGCTACTAGATACGGACCTTTGAGTGATAAGCGTGCAAGCCCCTGCTGTACGGATCTGCATCAAGGCAGCAGGATATGACTAAAATAGGTAATAACGTTGTTGAATATGGTGATAAAGGCACGTAAACAGAAAAGAAGAGAGGACCTCAGGTCGAGCCCTGAGGAACTCCACTTCCTGTTTCCCACCTGTCTGGCGGAGCAGCGCTGTTTGGACGGGTAAACCAGGAACTTGTAGAGCAGGTCGACGGCCTGAGGGCACGTGTCAGGGACGATCTCCTCCAATGGGATCGCGGGATTCTCCTTAAAGGTGATTTTATTGTAATCTGGCAACTCCACGATCTCCTGGAGAAACACACGAAGACATCAGAGCGTCAACACACTGATCTTCATGTACAAGTGGTATTTCTTAACCCTCATGTTGTCCCCATGTTGCCCTCATGTTGTCCCCATGTTGCCCTCATGTTGCCCTCATGTTGTCCCCATGTTGTCCCCATGTTGTCCTCATGTTGTCCTCATGTTGTCCTCATGTTGCCCCCATGTTGTCCTCATGTTGTCTTCATGTTGTCCTCATGTTGCCCTCATGTTGTCCTCATGTTGTCCTCATGTTATCCTCATGTTGCCCTCATGTTGTCCTCATGTTGTCCTCATGTTGTCTTCATGTTGCCCTCATGTTGTCCTCATGTTGTCCCCATGTTGTCCCCATGTTGCCCTCATGAGTGT
>JABXJD010000031.1:4340000-4357500 GCA_013375575.1 Percina caprodes
CCTAAATAAGTTTGGGGGGGCAGTAGCTCAGTCCGTAGGGAGTTGGGTTGGAAACCGGAGGGTCGCCAGTTCAAGTCCCCAATGCGGACCACAGTACGGAGTGTGGATTGGTGTGTGGATCACGTGAACACGCAAAACCAAGGGGTAAGTGTGTGGATTGGAGGCTGGGGAGATGCTGGAGAGGTGCCACTTCATCTCCTGGGCACTGCCAGGTGCCCTTGAGCATGGCACCGTACCCCCCCTCCAACCAGGGCGCTGGTCCAGCTGGCAACCCCCCTCCCCCTCCACTCTGACATCTCTCCATTTGTGCATGAATAGGACCACCTTTTGAAAAGTGTACACAGAGTGTAAATTGTAAATTTGTAATTGTACATTTTGGGGATCAATAAGTAGATTAAAATTGAAAAAATTAAGTAGGGAGTGAACAGGCGCTACGTAGACGGGTTTTATTTTGAAATCCATCCCCGGAAATGTGATTGTTCGAATGGCGGCTAACTTGACTGTGTTGAAAAGTAGTGAGGAGGCGTTCGTCCTAACAGGAAGAAACTGGGAAAACACACCTAAGTGATGCATTTAATCCTCACAGACGGACACTTCCGCCCGCTAAACCGCGAAGAAACAACCGGGCGGATCTCACGGTCGACTTTCCCTCCGTGTCCGAGGACCGTGGACGGTTTGCGGGTGAACTCCAGTCCGCAGTAAGCAGCGCTGTGTGTGGGGGGGGGGCCGGAGGAAGGCGGGGAGAGGGGGGGGCTGTCACAGCAGGCTAAGCTAGCTGGTTAGCACGCTAGGCTAACAGCTTCAGCCCCCAGAAAACCCTGAACTTGGAGAAACTTTGTGCAAAATCTGGTGTTTAATCGACGGTTCCGGAAAACCTCCGAGAAGATAATAAAAAATACAATTTTACGTCAAAAACGTGCTAGCATTGCGTGCTAGCTAATTAGCTCCCATGAGCGTTTTGTCAACACATCCTAATCTCTGACAGCAACAACTCACTTTATCGACACCCGCAGTAATACTTAACCCACATTTATATGCTAACACGAAGCTATTAGACGTTAATTAGCATTAGCATGTTAATTAGCATCGAGTAATGTGCGGCTAAAAGGCTTTTTAATCGTGTCTGAAAACGTAAATGGACTTGTTTTGCGTTGCCGTTGGTTACGCACGTTGAGCTGAGCTAACTTTTAATTTCCCCGTGCTGTCGGTGAGCGTCGTTAGCATGGAGGCACGCGAGCCTGGCAGCAGCTCGCTGCGGTTACATAACGCCAGCAGGTCGCGGGAGAAGCTGCTGAACGTCGCCTCCTCTTCATCCTCCTCTTCAGCCTCCTCAGCCTCCTCAGCCCGGCTCTGACAGCTGTTAGCTGCTCCGACAAAACCCTCCGACAGCCAGACAGAGAAACAGACAGACAGACAGACGGACACAGAGAGAGAAACACACCACAACAACAACAACAACCACCACAAGCACGCAGCGGCATGGAGGAAGTCTGAGCCTCTGCTGGGAGACGGGCAACAGAAACCCAACATACGGGTATTTCGCTAAAGATGGATTCAAACCCGCTGATAAACGGTAAGAGATGCTGCTTCATGTTGTTTTTTGTGTGTGTGTGTGTGTGTGTGTGTGTGTGTGTGTGTGTGTGTGTTCATGTGCAGTTTGAAAGGAAGCAGCAGTTTACATCAGCTTGCAACAGGTGTGTGTGTGTGGAGGCCTGCAGATGTGTGTGTGTGTGTGTGTGTGTGTGTCATCATAATAATATTAATAATATTAATAATAATGATGTATCCTTTATTAGTCCCAAGGGGAAATTACATCTTTCCCTCTGTTGTTATTACACACACATTACACACAGGCCTGAACCACACACACATGCTCAGCACCTATACATGCACTAATGGAGAGATGTCAGAGTGGGGGGGGCACATGGAAAGGCGCCCCAAGCAGTTGGGGGTTCGGTGTGTGTGTGTGTGTGTGTGTGTTTGTTTATGTGCAGTTTGGAGGGAAGCAGCAGCTTGCAACTGGTGTGTGGAGGCCTGCAGCTGCCTGCAGCAGCGTGTGTGTGTCTCTGAGTGTGTTTCTCTGTGTGTGTGTGTGTGTGTGTGTGTGTGTGTGTGTGTGTGTGTGTGTGTGTGTGTGTGTGCAGGTATTAGCATGACAATGAATGCTGGTTGGTTGGATCTGATTGGGTTTCCTGCAGCGTGCAGGAACTTGCACTGCAACTTGAGGACTGTTGTTAATCTCCACTGATCCTGGTTCAGTAAGACCGTCTCCTCGGGTCGTGGTCGTCTCCGCCCGCACTGAAACACCTGAAACGTAGTAAAGGTCACGACCAGGGTTGGGAATCACAGGGTACCCCGTATTACGGGGTACCCTCATGATACGAGGCTCGCTGTACCGATTACATCACGATGGGATTGGTGCGTCCACACGGCTATAAATTGACCATAAATTCCAAAAATAACTGTAAAACTAAAGTTAATAAGTTAGTGTTACGTAGTGTTGAAAAAAGCATCAAAAGTGTTGGAAAAAAGGGACAAAAACGTAAAGAAAAAGTTAAAAACATCGATAAAAAGCGTCAACAGAAGGGTTGATTTTCGGGAAGACAACACGAGGGTTAAAGGTCACATTACAGTAAAGTGATGTCATTTTTTGTAGCTGTATTATTATCATTATATCACATTACTGGTGATTATTTATCATAAATCTCGTTCTATATCTGTAGATATTTTGTGAAATACTACGACACCGTCGCGGTATCGAGATCAAGTTATTTGGTCAAAAACATGGTGATGGATGATTTTCTCCATATGGCCCAGGCTACTTCTGGCTGTTGAGATCTGATTGGCTGAGGGGGGTCAGGAAGCAGAGAAACCCCAGCGGAACAGGACGTGGGCAGAAACCACACGCTTCTTCTTCTTCGGTGGTTTAGTTTTTCATCCTCTCTGTCTGTGTTACTGCACAATAACTGCACGGTACCTCCTCGACTCTACTCGTCTTTTTAGGGTTTTCCATTATAATACAACCCCCTGGTACCTGTAACAGGTACTTTATGTAGTACTACCTCAGTCGAGGCTCCAAGCTGCTGAGGAGAAAACCTGCAGACTGCTGATTGGTCGGAGAGAATCGTCTCTAATCACTGCAGACTGCTGATTGGTCGGAGAGAATCGTCTCTAATCACTGCAGACTGCTGATTGGTCGGAGAGAATCGTCTCTAATCACTGCCGACTGCTGATTGGTCGGAGAGAATCGTCTCTAATCACTGCCGACTGCTGATTGGTCGGAGAGAATCGTCTCTAATCACTGCCGACTGCTGATTGGTCGGAGAGAATCGTCTCTAATCACTGCAGACTGCTGATTGGTCGGAGAGAATCGTCTCTAATCACTGCAGACTGCTGATTGGTCGGAGAGAATCGTCTCTAATCACTGCAGACTGCTGATTGGTCGGAGAGAATTGTCTCTCATCACTGCAGACTGCTGATTGGTCGGAGAGAATCGTCTCTAATCACTGCAGACTGCTGATTGGTCGGAGAGAATCGTCTCTAATCACTGCAGACTGCTGATTGGTCGGAGAGAATCGTCTCTAATCACTGCAGACTGCTGATTGGTCGGAGAGAATCGTCTCTAATCACTGCAGACTGCTGATTGGTCGGAGAGAATCGTCTCATCACTGCAGACTGCTGATTGGTCGGAGAGAATCGTCTCTAATCACTGCAGACTGCTGATTGGTCGGAGAGAATCGTCTCTCATCACTGCAGACTGCTGATTGGTCGGAGAGAATCGTCTCTAATCACTGCAGACTGCTGATTGGTCGGAGAGAATCGTCTCTAGAGCCCAACCGATGTATCGGCGGGCCAATATTATCGGCCGATATTGGGCATTTCCCGATTTATTGGTATCGGCGTTAATAATGGGCGATAATATTTTTGAAAAATTCATTTATCAGAATCATTCATAATGATTCTGATAAATTTACCTTTTTATGAAAGTGACAGTGGGAAGACATGAAAGGGGGGGGAGATGGGGGGGGGGGTGACACGCAGAAAAGGGGCGCAGGTCGGATTCGAACCCGGGCCGCCGCAGGACTCAGCCTACACGGGGCGAACGCTCTTACTGGGGGGGCTAGAGGGCGCCCCATAGTGCACCTTTACTGTAGCCCAGTAACCATGGCTGGGGGATATTCAGGCTAACAACCTGTGTTGCCATGACGACAGAAAAACGACATGTTGTGGAGCCTTGATAGATGACGTTGTGTAACGCGTGGCGGTGTTGGGCGGAGCCTGGTCCCATGGCCGTCACCTTCATCAGGGGGTTAGAACAGAGAGAGCATCAGGACGTGTGTTGAAGTGCCTTTGAGCAGGGCAGCAGCAGGATCAACCAACGGCAGCCTCTTCACATCTCTCTCTCTCTCTCTCTCTCTCTCTCTCTCTCTCTCTCTATTTCTTTCTCTGTCTCTCTTTTTGTCTCTCTCTCTTTCTCTGTGTCTCTCTCTCTCTCGCCTTTCATTCTTCTCCATTGGTTACCATTGATGAAAGGTCTCTCACCATGGCGATGGTTTCCAGGGTGTTTGATAGGTCAGTTGTGTAACAGGTCAGCCAATGGTGATGAGGCTCATTTGCGTCTCTCTCGTGTGTGTGTGTGTGTGTGTGTGTGTGTGTGTGTGTCTCTCTGTGAGACTTCAGATACAGTATTAGGGACCACTAAGGTCTATATAAAAGAGACTTCAGATACAGTATTAGGGACCACTAAGGTCTATATAAAGAGACTTCAGATACAGTATTAGGGACCACTAAGGTCTATATAAAAGAGACTTCAGATACAGTATTAGGGACCACTAAGGTCTATATAAAGAGACTTCAGATACAGTATTAGGGGACCACTAAGGTCTATATAAAAGAGACTTCAGATACAGTATTAGGGGACCACTAAGGTCTATATAAAAGAGACTTCAGATACAGTATTAGGGACCACTAAGGTCTATATAAAGAGACTTCAGATACAGTATTAGGGACCACTAAGGTCTATATAAAGAGACTTCAGATACAGTATTAGGGACCACTAAGGTCTATATAAAGAGACTTCAGATACAATATTAGGGGACCACTAAGGTCTATATAAAGAGACTTCAGATACAGTATTAGGGACCACTAAGGTCTATATAAAGAGACTTCAGATACAGTATTAGGGGGCAACTAAGGTATATATGAATGCATCCAAACAGCATGGGACCTTTAAGAACTGTCTGTCTCCCCCCCCCCCAGCCATGGACCCGTCCATCACGCTGTGGCAGTTCCTGCTCCACCTGCTGGACGACCAGCGGCAGCGTCACCTGATCTCCTGGACCGGCGAGGACGGGGAGTTCAAGCTGCTGGAGGCCGAGGAGGTGGCCCGCCTGTGGGGGCTCCGCAAGAACAAGCACAACATGAACTACGACAAACTGAGCCGAGCGCTCCGGTACTACTACGACAAGGTACTACTGCAGTACTGCTAGAGCTGCTCAGGTACTACTACGACAAGGTACTACTGCAGTACTGCTAGAGCTGCTCAGGTACTACTACGACAAGGTACTACTGCAGTACTGCTAGAGCTGCTCAGGTACTACTACGACAAGGTACTACTGCAGTACTGCTAGAGCTGCTCAGGTACTACTACGACAAGGTACTACTGCAGTACTGCTAGAGCTGCTCAGGTGAATCCATTAGCAGTCAACTATTACATTATTCGCCAAATATTCACACACACGTTGTCTTCACGCCTTTTTTAACTTTTTGGTCGTCTTCTTCAACACTTTTCGTGCCTTTTTGCAGGTTTTGAATCTTTCTTTTGTCACTTTTTTGTTCATATCACTTAAATTTTATTGACTAACACATATAATATATAATAAAAGATCAATACTTAGTGCCTGTGTATCGATAAAGTATTACCACTGAAAATATTGCGGTACAATGCTGTATCAACCCCCCCCCCACCCACCCACCCCTACTCTTAGGTGTTAGAAGTAACTGTATTTTTATGATCTCACCTCTAAGTCGGTGCATTGTGTTCCAGCTCTTTATTATTTCTTTATTTATTGTTATTGTCTTCTTTCAGAACATCATAAAGAAGGTGAGCGGTCAGAAGTTTGTCTATAAGTTCGTCAGTCAGCCCGACCCGTCTGTGCCTGAGGGGCCACGCAACGGAGACGAGGGCCAGAGGAGGGACACCGCCGACCCAAACAGCCAATCAAAAGGCCCCGGGGGCGGGGCTTCTACATGTCAGTCAAAGACCTTACCCCAGGTACACTTTGACTTTCTCTTTCATCTTTCTGTTCTTCTTGTGGGGGCAGTAGCTCAGTCCGTAGGGAGTTGGGTTGCTGGTTCAAGTCCGCGTGTGGACTGGTAGCTGGAGAGATGCCAGTTCAACTTCTGGGCACTGAAAAGGCTCGGGGTGCTTTACCATGGGCACCCCCACACACACACACACACACACACACACTCTGACATCTCTCAATTAGTGCATGTATAGGTACTGAGCATGTGTATGTAGTTCAGGCCTTATTAGTATTATTTTATAGTATTATTAGTATTATTTATAATGTATTATTATTTCTTCTTATTATTTCTGCAGGATACAGACACCCGGTGATGTTATTAACTGATTGATTTCTGTATTGATCCCCAGCGCTCGTCACCCAGCGGCGCCCAGAAAAGCTCCCGTAACGACTACATGAAGTCCGGCCTCTACTCCACCTTCACCATCCAATCACTGCAGGCCTCGCCCAACCCACGGCCAATCAAAACGGAGCTGCTGATACAGCAAGACGCCGCCTTGTTGGTCGATCACACACCCAGAGAGGTGAGTGTGTAGAGTCTGGGGCGGCCCGCATCCCCCCTCCCAAAATGACCCCCGCCCCCCCTGAAAGAATGACAAAATCATATATTATGATATACTAGTGCAGTGCCCGTGTGAAATGGAAAAAGTTGTTTTATGGCGAGATTAACGTTCTTTTTGGCCTCGCACACTTTGTAGTTTTTCACATGCTGTTGCAGCAACTAGTAACGTTAGAAAAACTACAAAACCCACCGGGCCTAGCTAGACAGGAAACACAACAACAGGCACGCCACACACGCCGTTTGGGCCAAAGAGCAGTAACGTTACGTTTTGAGGGGAGGGTGAGCGCCAGACGCCAAAATGGACGCCGATAAGATTCTGGATGGAAAGATTCCTTTTTAAAATATTTATTTATATATATATATATACATACATACTGTGTGTGTGTGTATAAGCTACTCCGTGGCTAACTAGCTAGCACTAGCAGCGCAGCCATAGCAACAGCATACATATAGTCTGAGGCTAGCGGACACCATTGAGGAAACAGACACCAAGAGGTCTGGGGGTCATACTGTATTGCCCCTGGCTGCAATAATGAACTGGATAGGGCTAAGGCAGCTGGGGTTAAGACACATTTCCACAGGCTCCCTGTGACAAGGAAACTGGACTTCAACTCGTGGCTAGCTGCCATTAAACAGGCTAGCCCTCCGACAGCCTCCGGGTTTCGAGTCTGTAGCATTTTAGCGCTGCAGCGAGCATGCTTTGCTGATGCAGAGCGGACTGGGGGTTGGGGTATAGGGTATAAGTGTCACTTTGCTCGTTTGAAAGCCAGGATGTCTCTCTCTCTCTCTCTCTCTCTCTCTCTCTCTCTCTCTCTCTCTCATGGGGGCCAAATTCTCTAGGCGGGCAAAGCAGAGAAAGCAGTGGTAATTTTACCCTTGTGACCTCATAAGGGAAGATTCCAGATCGGCCCATCTGAGCTTTCATTTTCCCAAAGGCAGAGCAGGATACCCAGGGCTCGGTTTGCACCTATCACCGTTTCTGCAACTGTTTTTTCAATGTTTGTCCCTTTTTGACATTTTCAACACTATGTAACTCTAACTTATTAACTTTAGTTTTAGTTATTTTTGGAATTTATGGTCAATAAACCTCATTTACAGGAAATTATACCTAATGTTTGAATTAGAGAAGCAGAAATTAGGAATTATTGAGACTAAAATTAAAGGAATGGATGTTGATGATAATCACAGACTGGAATATGTCAACTTTTACTCTCAATACTATTTCAAAACACTTCAATTTGGTTTCAAATGCTATAAAATTGAATAAGACGCCCCAAAATTAATGAAAGTAGAGATTTGTACTTGGCAAAGAGCGTTGTGTGGAATCAATCATGTTATTTTGGGGAATTAAAAGGACATTGATATAGGACAGCATGAGGACAACATGAGGACAACATGGGGACAACATGGGGACAACATGGGGACAACATGAGGACAACATGGGGACAACATGGGGACAACATGAGGGTTAATGTTAAAAAACCTCAAAGTGACATTTTCCTGCCATGGGGCCATTTAACTTTTCATACTCAATGAAATTACCTCCCACATCCTGAAGTTTTCCCCTTTTTTCTTCCCCCTCCTCAGGTCTGTGTATTATCAGACTCGACCTCCTCTCCGTCAGTAGGTGGAGCTGTTGACTCTGCTCTCCAGGTGATCGTCACCCAGCCGTCTCCCTGTCCGACGCCGGCTCTCAGCCCTCAGATACCGGTCAGCGCCGCCAGCCAATCACAGGTCAGTGTCAAGGCCCCGCCCCCCTGCTTGGCCGGTTTATTATTTTTACACTTTTTTTTGTTTGTTTTTTAGGTCAGACTTTTTATTTTTTTATATTTTAGGATCATTTTTAGGCATTTTAGCCTTTAATACACAGGACAGCTGTAGACAGTAAAGGGGGAAGACATGCAGCAAATGACTGCAGGTTGGACTTGAACCCTGAGCCGCTGCATTGAGGACTAACGGTGGTGATCCATATGTCCGTGCCACGCTTCTGTCCGGCCGCGCTCCACTCTATTCCTATGGGTGACGTCACTCGACTTCAACGTGCACGCAAAGCATTCTGGGAAGGCGGCGCTGCATTCGAAAAAATGCTGCGCGTAAGAAAGCAGGTCATCTTTATGCAAATGAGTCCATTGAACGCAACACGACTATCCAATAGAATTAGACGAAAATCTCTCAAACTGACCTTTGTGGATCAGGAAAGAAGACAACATGGCCTCTTCCTCCTCAAAACTGTTTTTGTAGAATACGAGATCGTATAACGTCCGAGCCGCCGTGATAGTGGTGTGAAATTCTCAAGCAGCCAGACCCATGTGACACGTTCGTCCAATCAGCTGCAAGTCAGTGGGCGTGGATGTCTGACGTCGCGACACCACGCTTTTGTCGTGTCGCACAAATGGATCAGCACTGTAAGCCTCTGCATACGGGCGGGGGGGGGGGCAGGTAGATTAAAGAGGAAAGAAAAAAGAACCTTAGCCTTGAACCCTGATATGTAAAGATATATTAGGTAATTATAATAATACAATAATAATGATATTTAATAATAATAATGTATCCTTTATTAGTCCCACAAGGGGAAATTATACACAAAACATTCTCTCCCATTCCCTCCCATTCTCTCCCATTCCCTCCCATTCTCTCCCATTCCCTCCCATTCTCTCCCATTCCCTCCCATTCTCTCCCATTCCCTCCCATTCTCTCCCATTTCCTACCATTCTCTCCCATTCCCTACCATTGACTACCATTCTCTCCCATTCCCTCCCATTCTCTCCCATTCCCTCCCATTCTCTCCCATTCCCTCCCATTCTCTCCCATTCCCTCCCATTCTCTCCCATTTCCTACCATTCTCTCCCATTCCCTACCATTGACTACCATTCCCTCCCATTCCCTCCCATTCTCTCCCATTCCCTACCATTCTCTCCCATTCCCTACCATTCTCTCCCATTCCCTCCCATTCTCTCCCATTCCCTCCCATTCCCTCCCATTCCCTCCCATTCTCTCCCATTGACTACCATTCTCTCCTATTCCCTCCCATTCTCTCCCATTCTCTCCCATTCTCTCCCATTCTCTCCTATTCCCTCCCATTCTCTCCCATTCTCTACCATTCTCTCCCATTCTCTCCTATTCCCTCCCATTCCCTCCCATTCTCTCCCATTCTCTCCTATTCCCTCCCATTCCCTCCCATTCCCTACCATTCCCTCCCATTCTCTCCCATTCTCTACCATTCTCTCCTATTCCCTTCCATTCTCTCCCATTCCCTACCATTCTCTCCCCTTCCCTACCATTCTCTCCCCTTCCCTACCATTCTCTCCCATTCTCTCCCATTCCCTACCATTCTCTCCCATTCCCTACCATTCTCTCCCATTGATTACCATTCTCTCCCATTCATTTTCTCTTTTTCCCCCAGACTCCTGCTCCTCCTCTGAGCGACCCTCCCCAGATTTATCTCACCAGCGTCGGGGATCCGTCCTCCCTCACCCCCCTCATCCCCCTGGGTCCTGTCGGGGGCTCTATGAGTCCTGTGCCCCCCCCCACCCACGTATCGATGCAGCAGGAGGACTACGGGGGAGTCGCCAACCCGGCCAGCTTCCCCCCTCACCCCCACGCAGCTCCTCACCCGCCGCCCGTCTTCGTCATCATCAACCCTCCGCCTGCGCATCAGCAGCAGGTTGCCATGGCGGCGGCAGCAGCTCCCGCCGCCCGTCCCCCCCCTTCCCCCATCGTCATAAAGGAGGAGAACCTGCCGTCGGACGAGGAGCTGCTGAAGATGGTGTCTCTGGAGGAGAAACGGGTGGAGGAGGTAGAGCTGAAGTACTTTTCCTTCACGATTAGGGTTGATTTTGGGTTTTTTTTTTTTCTGATACCGGTGCTAAAGCGAAACTTTCTTAACTCTTGTGTTTTAAAAGTTTTTTTTGGACTTAGACTTATCTTTATTAATCCCTTTGGGATGAATCCCGCAAGGAAATTAAAGTTACCAGCATCCGATACAGCTTATGAAGGAGAAAAGAAGAATACAATACAAAACACAATGATAATAATGATAATAATGATGCACAGGACAACACACAGTACGTGTGGTCACATGAAGGGATTTTTTGAGGTGATTGCGGGGGGGGGGGCGGGGGGTAAAGAAGGTCCTCAAGGCAGTCAGTTCGGAGGGGGGTAGGGATAGGGACGGGGTGTGTATGTGGTCCGAATCAATGTCCGTCAGACTCTCTCATCCTCAGCGTCATCCGTGCAAGTCCAAGTTCCCCCAGACAGCCTTGGGGCAAATTTAATGGCTGCTGTCTGACCAGTTTCACGATGATTTAGGGAGATGCCAAGCCCCATGACCAGAAAGCCTCCCAACAGAATGACAATTATCCACAAATCTTCTATATCTTCCACCTTTAAAACATCCAGGCAGACCGCTTGCCAATTCTCCCACGAATCGCGAGCGTATTCTGCAGCGTACGTTCCACCGGGGCAGGTCGGCTCACCCGGTTTTATATCAGAAATATGGGTTTCTTTCAATGAAATTGCCCAGAAATAACGTTGATGCATGTCAGTTGTATGGGACCCATACAACATTCTTTACAGGTAATATTAATGAGAACTTCCATTGAATTTTGGGTGTTTTTATTCAATTTTGTAGTATTTGAAAAAACAAAATTAAATGGTTTTAAAACCGGATCCCGTCTGTGACTCACTCAACACCCTCTGATCTTTACTGTTAATGACAATAAATCATTACGTTAGCTTTTTTTAAACCAGAAAATTAAATATTAGGTCATTTAAATTAGGTTTAGTGAACATGAATTGCAAAAAAGTGAATAAAACGTCGGAAAACGCGCCCCGAAAAAGTAAATTTTTAATATTGTCCCAGAAAGACAGCGGGAAGACAACACAAGGGTTAAAAAAGTTGTTTTTTAAACAAAAAGCACCAAACAACGTCGGCGATAAAGAGGAAATCAAAAATCACGATATTCTTGACCAAATACCTCGACGTTGATATTGTGACGATGTTGACTATCGGTGCTTTAACGAAATGTTATTACACAATGAGATTTAAGATAAATAATCATCAGTAATGTGGATATAATGACTAATAATATGGCTAATAAAGGCCAATAATAGAAGAGCTACAACAGTCTGTTAAAATACAGGGGCATAAGTATACACCCCCTATGTTAAACTACAGGGGCATAAGTATACCCCCCCTATGTTAAAATACAGGGCATAAGTATACACCCCCCTATGTTAAAATACAGGGGCATAAGTATACACCCCCTATGTTAAAATACAGGGGCATAAGTATACACCCCCTATGTTAAAATACAGGGCATAAGTATACACCCCCCTATGTTAAAATACAGGGGCATAAGTATACACCCCCCTATGTTAAAATACAGGGGCATAAGTATACACCCCCCTATGTTAAAATACAGGGGCATAAGTATACCCCCTATGTTAAAATACAGGGGCATAAGTATACCCCCTATGTTAAAATACAGGGGCATAAGTATACACCCCCTATGTTAAAATACAGGGGCATAAGTATACACCCCCTATGTTAAAATACAGGGCATAAGTATACCCCCTATGTTAAAATACAGGGCATAAGTATACCCCCTATGTTAAAATACAGGGCATAAGTATACACCCCTATGTTAAAATACAGGGGCATAAGTATACACCCCCTATGTTAAAATACAGGGGCATAAGTATACACCCCTATGTTAAAATACAGGGGCATAAGTATACACCCCTATGTTAAAATACAGGGGCATAAGTATACACCCCTATGTTAAAATACAGGGGCATAAGTATACACCCCCTATGTTAAAATACAGGGGCATAAGTATACACCCCTATGTTAAAATACAGGGGCATAAGTATACACCCCTATGTTAAAATACAGGGGCATAAGTATACACCCCTATGTTAAAATACAGGGGCATAAGTATACACCCCTATGTTAAAATACAGGGGCATAAGTATACACCCCCTATGTTAAAATACAGGGGCATAAGTATACACCCCTATGTTAAAATACAGGGGCATAAGTATACACCCCCTATGTTAAAATACAGGGGCATAAGTATACACCCCTATGTTAAAATACAGGGGCATAAGTATACACCCCCTATGTTAAAATACAGGGGCATAAGTATACACCCCTATGTTAAAATACAGGGGCATAAGTATACACCCCCTATGTTAAAATACAGGGGCATAAGTATACACCCCTATGTTAAAATACAGGGGCATAAGTATACACCCCTATGTTAAAATACAGGGGCATAAGTATACACCCCCTATGTTAAAATACAGGGGCATAAGTATACACCCCCTATGTTAAAATACAGGGGCATAAGTATACACCCCCTATGTTAAAATACAGGGGCATAAGTATACACCCCCTATGTTAAAATACAGGGGCATAAGTATACACCCCCTATGTTAAAATACAGGGGCATAAGTATACACCCCTATGTTAAAATACAGGGGCATAAGTATACACCCCTATGTTAAAATACAGGGGCATAAGTATACACCCCCTATGTTAAAATACAGGGGCATAAGTATACACCCCCCTATGTTAAAATACAGGGGCATAAGTATACACCCCCTATGTTAAAATACAGGGGCATAAGTATACACCCCCTATGTTAAAATACAGGGGCATAAGTATACACCCCTATGTTAAAATACAGGGGCATAAGTATACACCCCTATGTTAAAATACAGGGGCATAAGTATACACCTCCTATGTTAAAATACAGGGGCATAAGTATACACCCCCTATGTTAAAATACAGGGGCATAAGTATACACCCCTATGTTAAAATACAGGGGCATAAGTATAAACCCCTATGTTAAAATACAGGGGCATAAGTATACACCCCTATGTTAAAATACAGGGGCATAAGTATACACCCCCTATGTTAAAATACAGGGGCATAAGTATACACCCCTATGTTAAAATACAGGGGCATAAGTATACACCCCCTATGTTAAAATACAGGGGGCATAAGTATACACCCCCTATGTTAAAATACAGGGGGCATAAGTATACACCCCCTATGTTAAAATACAGGGGGCATAAGTATTTACCCCCCCCGCCTGTGAGGACGTGAGCTCTTACTCAACGGCAGACAGGAAGTCCAGAATTCTCCTGAATCGTGGTTGAGACTGATGAGTCCTGACGTCTCTCTGCAGGTCCCTCAGCTGATCTCGGGGGAACCCGAGCCCCCCCTCACCGTCGTGGACAGCTCGCCCCCTCCCTGCATGGAGCCCGGGGTCGGAGGTCAGCAGCCTGCAGGGGAGAGCGAGGACGCGCTAACAGGTAACGGCAAAGTTTCTCCGGCTTTTCTCCGTGCTTCCTACAGGAAGTGAGGTTTCTAGATTGGTTTGGTTTCCAGGGGTTACAGCGACCTTCCACTGTTAAAGGAGAATTAAAGTTAAAGAGACTTCAGATACAGTATTAGGGACCACTAAGGTCTATATAAAAGAGACTCCAGATACAGTATTAGGGGACCACTAAGGTCTATATATAGAGACTTCAGATACAGTATTAGGGACCACTAAGGTCTATATAAAGAGACTCCAGATCCAGTATTAGGGACCACTAAGGTCTATATAAAGAGACTTCAGATACAGTATTAGGGGACCACTAAGGTCTATATAAAGAGACTTCAGATACAGTATTAGGGACCACTAAGGTCTATATAAAGAGACTTCAGATACAGTATTAGGGACCACTAAGGTCTATATAAAGAGACTTCAGATACAGTATTAGGGACCACTAAGGTCTATATAAAGAGACTCCAGATCCAGTATTAGGGACCACTAAGGTCTATATAAAGAGACTTCAGATACAGTATTAGGGGACCACTAAGGTCTATATAAAGAGACTTCAGATACAGTATTAGGGACCACTAAGGTCTATATAAAGAGACTTCAGATACAGTATTAGGGACCACTAAGGTCTATATAAAGAGACTTCAGATACAGTATTAGGGACCACTAAGGTCTATATAAAGAGACTTCAGATACAGTATTAGGGACCACTAAGGTCTATATAAAGAGACTTCAGATACAGTATTAGGGACCACTAAGGTCTATATAAAAGAGACTTCAGATACAGTATTAGGGACCACTAAGGTCTATATAAAAGAGACTTCAGATACAGTATTAGGGACCACTAAGGTCTATATAAAGAGACTTCAGATACAGTATTAGGGACCACTAAGGTCTATATAAAGAGACTTCAGATACAGTATTAGGGACCACTAAGGTCTATATAAAGAGACTTCAGATACAGTATTAGGGACCACTAAGGTCTATATAAAAGAGACTTCAGATACAGTATTAGGGACCACTAAGGTCTATATAAAGAGACTTCAGATACAGTATTAGGGGACCACTAAGGTCTATATAAAGAGACTTCAGATACAGTATTAGGGGACCACTAAGGTCTATATAAAGAGACTTCAGATACAGTATTAGGGACCACTAAGGTCTATATAAAAGAGACTTCAGATACAGTATTAGGGGACCACTAAGGTCTATATATAGAGACTCCAGATACAGTATTGGGTTAAAAACTGAGTCTGGATCGTAGCATGAGCTCCGGGCAGTCACACAGTTCAATATCTTTATCTGTAGTTTTCTATGCTGTTTGATTGACTTACATTTTCATTATGTAGAATTTATTACTGTTACTTTTAAATTTGAATTGTGTATATTACTTCTCTTCATCTTATTTGTATATATTTCTTACATTTTATATTGTACTTATTGCACCGTGGGTCGGAGAGATCTTCACCTCCTCCGTGTCTGGCACATGTTGTATAATTGACAATAAATGTGACCTGACTTGACAAATATCTAATAAAAACCAAACTGGTCAGAAAAATGGACACTTGAACAAACACCAGCGTGATCAGAACGACCTGAAACGACAGAAACCATCTTTGTTGAAAATGTATTTGATGTCTGCTTTGACTTTTTAGTTAGGCCCATGTCCCATCCGCTAACATGGAGGGGGCGGGGCTTATGACCTATATTGCAGCCGGCCTCCCCGGGGATGTTTTGGATGTTTTGGCGTCACTTACACAGGCTCTATGCCTCATCCCCTGAGTCCTGAGTCCTCGGATCAGGTCTGCTCTCTGAACTCCTGTTTCATGTCTTCCTTTCAGATCCCTCGGCGTCCCCGGTGACCTCCTCCTCAGCGCTGACGACGGACGCCGTTCCTCCCAAACCAAAGAAGCCGCGGGGCCTGGAGCTGCCCTCCTCCCCCTCCCTGCCCCCGGCCTGTCCCTGGATAAGGTCTGCAGCCTGCCATAAATCCTGTATCTGCTGTTACAGACAGTTATTAACCTGTCTGTAGAAAGCCTGTGACATCATATCCTGTTTCTTGTCTGCAGGTGAATGCCGCTGTTAACAGTTTATTGGCTCCTGGTTCAGCGAACTCGCTCACACAGACGGTCATCACCTCCCACGCCCTGGTAAACACTGTCTGCCTGCCTGCCTGTCTGCCTGCCTGCCTGCCTGCCTGCCTGCCTGCCTGTCTGTCTGTCTGTCTGTCTGTCTGTCTGCCTGCCTGCCTGTCTGCCTGCCTGTCTGTCTGTCTGTCTGTCTGTCTGTCTGTCTGTCTGTCTGCCTGCCTGCTGCCTGCCTGCCTGCCTGCCTGCCTGCCTGTCTGTCTGTCTGTCTGTCTGCCTGCCTGCCTGCCTGCCTGTCTGTCTGTTTGTGTGTGTGTGTGTGTGTGTCTCTGTGTCTGTTTGTGTCTGTCTGTTTGTGTGTGTGTGTGTGTGTGTGTGTGTGTGTGTGTCTCTCTGTGTCTGTTTGTGTGTGTGTGTGCGTGTGTGTGTGCTTGTGTCTCTGTGTCTGTTTGTGTGTGTGTGTGTGTGTGTATATGTATGTGCGTGCATGCGTGTGTGTGTGTCTCAAAAAGAAGATCATTGCAGTGTTTTCTGTCCATGTGTTCTGATCCTGTGTGTGTGTGTGTGTGTGTGTGTGTGTGTGTGTGTGTGTGTGTGTGTGTCCAGACTCCAGTCCTGCTGACTCCGAGTCCTCTTCCCTCCACCATCCACTTCTGGAGCACCCTGAGTCCCATCGCTCCTCGCTCCCCGGCCAAACTCTCCTTCCAGGTAATACACCGAGCCCTCTGCACCCAGCCCTGATCATCGCAGCCAGTTGAAACACACACACACACACACACACACACACACACACACACACACACACACATATATATATATATATATATATATATATATATATATATATATATATATATATATATATGTTGTCCTCACGTTGTCTTCATGTTTTCCTCATGTTGTCCTCATGTTGTCCTCATGTTGTCTTCATGTTGTCTTCATGTTTTCCTCATGTTGTCCTCATGTTGTCCTCACGTTGTCTTCACGTTGCCCTCTTGTTGCCCTCATGTTGTCTTCATGTTGTCTTCATGTTTTCCTCATGTTGTCCTCACATTGTCTTCATGTTTTCCTCATGTTGTCCTCATGTTGTCCTCACGTTGTCTTCACGTTGCCCTCTTGTTGCCCTCATGTTGTCCTCACGTTGTCTTCATGTTGTCCTCATGTTGTCCTCACGTTGTCCTCACGTTGTCTTCATGTTTTCCTCAC
>JABXJD010000031.1:4362500-4370000 GCA_013375575.1 Percina caprodes
TAAATGAGGGTTAATATTAGGTATAATTCTATATAAATGAGGGTTAATATCAGGTATAATTCTATATAAATGAGGGTTAATATTAGGTATAATTCTATATAAATGAGGGTTAATATTAGGTATAATTCTATATAAATGAGGGTTAATATCAGGTATAATTCTATATAAATGAGGGTTAATATCAGGTATAATTCTATATAAATGAGGGTTAATATTAGGTATAATTCTATATAAATGAGGGTTAATATCAGGTATAATTCTATATAAATGAGGGTTAATATCAGGTATAATTCTATATAAATGAGGGTTAATATCAGGTATAATTCTATATAAATGAGGGTTAATATCAGGTATAATTCTATATAAATGAGGGTTAATATTAGGTATAATTCTATATAAATGAGGGTTAATATCAGGTAAAATTCTATATAAATGAGGGTTAATATCAGGTATAATTCTATATAAATGAGGGTTAATATTAGGTATAATTCTATATAAATGAGGGCTAATATCAGGTATAATTCTATATAAATGAGGGTTAATATCAGGTATAATTCTATATAAATGAGGGCTAATATCAGGTATAATTCTATATAAATGAGGGTTAATATCAGGTATAATTCTATATAAATGAGGGTTAATATTAGGTATAATTCTATATAAATGAGGGTTAATATTAGGTATAATTCTATATAAATGAGGGTTAATATCAGGTATAATTCTATATAAATGAGGGTTAATATCAGGTATAATTCTATATAAATGAGGGTTAATATCAGGTATAATTCTATATAAATGAGGGTTAATATCAGGTATAATTCTATATAAATGAGGGTTAATATCAGGTATAATTCTATATAAATGAGGGTTAATATTAGGTATAATTCTATATAAATGAGGGTTAATATCAGGTATAATTCTATTTAAATGAGGGTTAATATCAGGTATAATTCTATATAAATGAGGGTTAATATCAGGTATAATTCTATATAAATGAGGGCTAATATCAGGTATAATTCTATATAAATGAGGGTTAATATTAGGTATAATTCTATATAAATGAGGGTTAATATTAGGTATAATTCTATATAAATGAGGGTTAATATCAGGTATAATTCTATATAAATGAGGGTTATTGACCATGAATTCCAGAAAGTATAAAACTAGTAAGGTGGTGGTAGTGGAGACTAAGAAGTCTCAAAAAGGTTTCCTTCCCGTCCCGAATGTCTTGTTTCCTTTGTCTCCTTTCCTTAGTGTCCCGTTTCCTTTGCGTCCTGCATGTCTCGTTTCCTCTGCGTCTCGTTTCCTCTGCGTCTCGTTTCCTCTGCGTCTCGTTTCCTCTGCGTCTCGTTTCCTCTGCGTCTCGTTTCCTCTGCGTCTCGTTTCCTCTGCGTCTCGTTTCCTCTGCGTCTCGTTACCTCTGCGTCTCGTTACCTCTGCGTCTCGTTTCCTCTGCGTCTCGTTACCTCTGCGTCTCGTTTCCTTTGCGTCTCGTTTCCTCTGCGTCTCGTTACCTTTGCGTCTCGTTACCTTAGTGTCCCGTTTCCTTTGTTTCCCGTTTCCTTTGCGTCCCCTTTCCTTCCTTCCTGTTATTTTATCCCGGGAGGACAACACGAGGGTTAAAGTGTGCCGTAGATTTCAGCCTCAGATCAGTTCCCGGCGGTGTGATTTCCCAGCCTCGGGCGGGGACCTGAACGCATCACCGCGAGCCATCGCGTTCGACTGTTCTCGCTCCTTTTACAGCATGACGGATATTTTTCTATCAGAACTTTTTAATGTCTCCAAGTTTAAAGAGCGGCGAAGCCTTAATGAGTTCAGAGCTGCGTCTTTGTAACGATGTGATGATGATGATGATGAGGATGAGGAGGATGAAGAAAAATAAGCCATTTCTAGAGAAGAACAAGCTGAACTTTGGACATTTTTTTGGAGGCTTTCAGTCGGACATCTTTAAACGTTTCTCTCACCAGCAGAACATGAAGAATGTTTTTATATTGATTAGTGACAGCGTTGCATTCTGGGTAATGTTTTATGCTCAGCGGTTACACTGTAAAAAATGATGTGCCACTTTAAATCTTTAATCATGAGTTATTGAGTGGAAACTGTAACATAACGATGTGTTTATCCGAGCGTCTGCACGTCTGCAGGCAACACTGGAAATGTACAATCGCATTAATGGACCAGATATGTATAGTATATATAATTCACATGCTTTTATTTTGAAAAAGTCCAAAATCTTTGTATTGTTGTTTTTATGTCTTTTCACCCAAAGTTTGGTTGACATGAAACCCTAAAAATATTCTTTAGTCTCATGTTGTCCTCATGTTGTCCCCATGTTGTCCTCATGTTGTCCTCATGTGGTCCTCATGTTGTCCTCATGTTGTCCTCATGTGGTCCTCATGTTGTCCTCATGTTGTCCCCATGTTGTCCTCATGTTGTCCTCATGTGGTCCTCATGTTGTCCTCATGTTGTCCTCATGTGGTCCTCATGTTGTCCTCATGTTGTCTCCATGTTGTCCTCATGTTGTCTCCATGTTTTCCTCATGTTGTCTCCATGTTGTCTCCATGTTGTCCTCATGTTGTCCTCATGTTGTCCTCATGTTGCCCTTATGTTGTCTACATGTTGTCCTCATGTTGTCTCCATGTTGCCCTCATGTTGTCCCCATGTTGTCCCCATGTTGTCCCCATGTTGTCCTCATGTTGTCTTCATGTTGTCCCCATGTTGTCCCCATGTTGTCCTCATGTTGTCCTCATGTTGTCTTCATGTTGTCTTCATGTTGTCCTCATGTTGTCTTCATGTTGTCCTCATGTTGTCTTCATGTTGTCCTCATGTTGTCTTCATGTTGCCCTCATGTTGTCCTCATGTTGTCCTCATGTTGCCCTCATGTTGTCCTCATGTTGTCCTCATGTTGTCCTCATGTTAATTGGTAAAAGAACTTTTAAAAGTGAAAAACGAGAGAAAAATGTCATAAGTGCCAAAAATGTGAACAAATCTTGAAAAAAGTAACAAAAATGTTAAGTTTTAAAAATGTGGGTAAAAAGTCACAAAAATTTCAGAAGGGCCGAAAAAGACGAGAAAACGTTGATAAATAAAAACAGGATGATGAGGGTTGAGCTCTGAAGATGTGTTCGGAGGTCAAAGGTGAAGCTACCACCCAGCGTTGCTCTGATTGGTCCGAGCGCTAGCCTGTTGCCTGCAGAGGGAATTTGAAAGACAGCCGTTTGTCCCGCCCCTCGGATCGAGCCCAGCCAATGGGGAGCTCCCAGACCCGACACCTGGATGTAGGTCAGGCTGAAATGTTCCAACATGGAAATATAAAAGTAGAACATTGGTTATTATTGTTATTATTATTGATATATTATGTTCAATTATAGAAAAACAATCAATCATGAATCATTTCATTGGTCCCACGGAGGAGGAAACTACAAAAAACTCTTAAAATCCTTGTTGTGTTCATCTGGTCCTGTGGTCTTCTGGGAGATAACTTTTCTTTTTTCTAAATTTAAGAGTTGAAAGTGACGACATCCTCCAGCTTTTCTTCAATGAACGTGGAACTTAAAGGGCCCATATTATATTCTGCTCATCTTCAGGGTCATAACTGTATTTTGAGGTTGTACCAGAATAGGTTTCCATGGTTACATCTTCTAAAAACACCATATTATTGTTCTGCACATTGCTGCAGATCCTGTTTTCACCCTGTGTGTTCAGGTCTCTGTTTTATCTCCAGAGTGAGACATCTCTCTAGTTTTATCTCCAGAGTGAGACATCTCTCTAGTTTCATCTCCAGAGTGAGACATCTCTCTAGTTTTATCTCCAGAGTGAGACATCTCTCTAGTTTCATCTCCAGAGTGAGACATCTCTCTAGTTTTATCTCCAGAGTGAGACATCTCTCTAGTTTTATCTCCAGAGTGAGACATCTCTCTAGTTTTAACTCCAGAGTGAGACATCTCTCTAGTTTTATCTCCAGAGTGAGACATCTCTCTAGTTTTAACTCCAGAGTGAAACATCTCTCTAGTTTTATCTCCAGAGTGAGACATCTCTCTAGTTTTAACTCCAGAGTGAGACATCTCTCTAGTTTTATCTCCAGAGTGAGACATCTCTCTAGTTTTATCTCCAGAGTGAGACGTCTCACTAGTTTTATCTCCAGAGTGAGACGTCTCTCTAGTTTTATCTCCAGAGTGAGACGTCTCTCTAGTTTTATCTCCAGAGTGAGACGTCTCTCTAGTTTTATCTCCAGAGTGAGACGTCTCTCTAGTTTTATCTCCAGAGTGAGACGTCTCACTAGTTTTATCTCCAGAGTGAGACATCTCTCTAGTTTTATCTCCAGAGTGAGACATCTCTCTAGTTTTATCTCCAGAGTGAGACATCTCTCTAGTTTAATCTCCAGAGTGAGACATCTCTCTAGTTTTATCTCCAGAGTGAGACATCTCTCTAGTTTTATCTCCAGAGTGAGACATCTCACTAGTTTTATCTCCAGAGTGAGACATCTCCATTCTATCCTATCTTTGTTTGGAGCTGCACATGCTCAGTAGCTCGTTAAGATCCATCAGCTAATAACTTTCTCTCACTCAGAACATCATGGATGCTTCAAGTTTTTATGCGTGTAGAAGCACCCGAGACACAAAATAACCCCCTAATTATAATAATAATGTGGGCCCTTTAATAACTGGCACATTATTTTTCACAGGTGTCCGATAACGCCGTGATGTTTCCGGGTCCTGTTCGTGTTTTCATAAAGGATCTCTGGGCGCGCGCCCGATGTCGTGAGACGGCGAACGTGCAGCGATCCGCCGTCGTCGGCGTGTCGTCGGGACGCGTTCTCACTCTCAGCGTGTTCCTCCGCGCCGCTCGGCCTCCGTTGACTTCCTCCGCCCTGCGATGGCGTGGCGAGGAGGATGGAAGGGAGAAAGTCTGTGTGTGGGGGACAGGTTACCTAGGAGACCGGGGGTTGCGTCCCGCATGTCTTGTTTCCTTTGTGTCTCCTTTCCTTCGCGTCCCGTCTGTCCTTTTTCCTCCGCGTCCCGTCCGTCGTGTTTCCTTCGTCCCGTTTCCTTCGCGTCCCGTGTGTCTTGTGTGTCCCGTTTCCTTTGTGTCCCATCAGTCGTGTTTCCTTCGCGTCCCGTTTCCTACGCGTCCCGTTTCCTACGCGTCGTGTTTCCTTCGCGTCCCGTGTGTCTTGTGTGTCCTGTTTCCTCCGCGTCCCGTCCGTCGTGTTTCCTTCGCGTCCCGTTTCCTACGCGTCGTGTTTCCTTCGCGTCTTGTGTGTCCTGTTTCCTCCGCGTCCCGTTTCCTCCGCGTCCCGTCCGTCGTGTTTCCTTCGTCCCGTTTCCTTCGTCCTGTTTCCTTCGCGTCCCGTTTCCTTCGCGTCCCGTTTCCTTCGCGTCCAGTTTCCTACGCGTCGTGTTTCCTTCGCGTCCCGTGTGTCTTGTGTGTCCTGTTTCCTCCAAGGCGTCCGTCCGTCGTGTTTCCTTCGGCGTCCGTTTCCCTACGCGTCGTGTTTCTTCGCGTCTTGTGTGTCCTGTTTCCTTCGCGTCCCGTTTCCTTCGCGTCCCGTTTCCTACGCGTCGTGTTTCCTTCGCGTCTTGTGTGTCCTGTTTCCTTCGCGTCCCGTTTCCTTCGCGTCCCGTTTCCTACGCGTCGTGTTTCCTTCGCGTCTTGTGTGTCCTGTTTCCTTCGCGTCCCGTTTCCTCCGCGTCCCGTCCGTCGTGTTTCCTTCGTCCCGTTTCCTTCGCGTCCCGTTTCCTTCGTGTCCCTTGTGTCTCGTTCTCTGAACTCACCCGTCCCTTTCTTCTCGCGATATTACGCCACGTGGCGAGAACACGCACGTGCACGCCCGCAGACGTCCACGGCTCTCGTGCGTCCAGGTGACGCCACCATGACGCGGCGCCGTGTTTGCTGAGCGTTGGAAACCCCAGCTCTCATTAACGTGCTTGTTTCTCTTTCTTTATAAATAAAGGTTGATCTTCGGGATCGTCCGATGTCGCCTGGAGCTCTCTGTCCGGCAGCCGCGTCGCCAAGGAAACGAAATCTAAAAAAAAAACTAAAAATTGACTGAAATATTTGAGTTTTTTGTATTAAATGAACAGATTATCGACCATTCGCTGACTTCCCGAGTCGTCGTTCCGGCTCCGTGAGTTGAGGGGCGTTTGGGTGCATTTTTCCCAGTCGGGCGCTCATTTTTCCCATCGTTCCGACAGCACTTGAACGCGGCATTATCATGCAAACTGTCCCATGATCCTTTGCAGCAGGATGTGCGACGGAGAGCTCCGGGAGCAGATGATTGAGGTGTTTTCTGTACATACATTAAAATGTATTCTCTATATTCTGTACGGCTGAGGAGTGTAAACCACGTGTTGTTTCTGTGGCCAATCGTTGCTGTCAGAGCCTGCGTGGCCCCGCCCCTCCTCGGCTGTGATTGGCTGAGGGGTTTGTTGATGTAAAGGGGCGGGGCCTGCTTTTATTTTTCTGAGACAGAGTTCTACGTGTTTCACGTCATTTACTGGAAGGAAAAATTAAAAGAAAAGCTATTTTTTATGAACATGACTTTGGTTTTTGTTTTATTTTCTACAAGCGAGACACACACAGACCAACACACACAAACACACACAGACAGACACACACACAGACACACACACACACATACATACATACACACACAGATACATACACACACACGGACACACACACAGATACATACACACACACACACACACAGCAGTGATCAATAGGATTTCCCACACACTGATGTTACTGTGCTGACAGCAACATTAACGGGAATCAGACTCTCGGTCACGGCAGGAAACACACACACACACACACACACACAACTCTCCCGCCTAACTCTACCTGAACTCTCTCACACACACACACACACACACTCTTACACACTCTCACACACACTATCACACACACTCTCCAACGTTACCGTCCCGGTTGGTTTTCTCCGTAAGGATTCATTAACTGGTGACCCTCTGGAGGGCCCCGACCCTTATGTTGGCCCCTCTGGAGGGCCCCGACCCTTATGTTGGCCCCTCTGGACGGCCCCGACCCTTATGTTGGGACCCTCTGGAGGGCCCCGACCCTTATGTTGGCCCCTCTGGACGGCCCCGACCCTTATGTTGGGACCCTCTGGAGGGCCCCGACCCTTATGTTGGGCCCTCTGGAGGCCCCGACCTTATGTTGGCCCCTCTGGAGGCCCCGACCTTATGTTGGGACCCTCTGGAGGGCCCCGACCCTTATGTTGGCCCCTCTGGACGGCCCCGACCCTTATGTTGGGACCCTCTGGAGGGCCCCGACCCTTATGTTGGCCCCTCTGGAGGGCCCCGACCCTTATGTTGGCCCCTCTGGAGGGCCCCGACCCTTATGTTGGCCCCTCTGGACTGACTGATCTAACTGTATATTAACGATTTTGGGGGGAAATGTAAAATGTGATTTTTCTACCAGATATTGCGATTATGATTTCAATTTGCGAGTTTTTTTTAACTACATTTTGTAATAAATCCA
>JABXJD010000031.1:4372500-4377500 GCA_013375575.1 Percina caprodes
GAGAGAGAGAGAGAGAGAGAGATGAAGAGAGAGAGATAACTAGAGAGAGAGAGATGAAGAGAGAGAGAGATAACTAGAGAGAGAGAGAGATAACTAGAGAGAGAGAGAGAAGAGAGAGAGAGAGAGAGATTGAAGAGAGAGAGATGAAGAGAGAGAGAGATAACTAGAGAGAGAGAGAGATGAAGAGAGAGAGAGATAACTAGAGAGAGAGAGAGAGATAACTAGAGAGAGAGAGAGAGAGAGAGAGAGAGAGAGAGAGAGAGAGAGAGAGAGAGATGAAGAGAGAGATAACTAGAGAGAGAAACGCAGACTCACACACAGTCAGTTGGGAAATCTGGAGCATTACGTCATGTTAGCTGACCCCCCAATCACCGCTGTGCAGCATCTCAGCTCTGATTGGTCCATCTCCCAGTGGCCTATAAAGCACATTGGCTGAACCCGAGTCAGCTGCTGGGGACCTGAGGGGGGGAGGAGGGGGGGGCGCTTCAGATAAAACTCATCTGGATGTACGAAACCTGAATAAAACACAGAACCTCCCACCGGACTCTGTTCGTCTCTACCGGACCCTTTTCGGAGCGTCTGTGCCCGGATAGGAGCAACTCTTCCCGGTTTGGAGCGACCCTGCCCGGATAGGAGCGTCTGTGCCCGGCTCGGAGCATCTCTCCCCGGCTCGGAGCGACTCTGCCCGGATCGGAGCATCTCTCCCCGGCTCGGAGCATCTCTCCCCGGCTCGGAGCATCTCTCCCCGGCTCGGAGCGACTCTGCCCGGATCGGAGCATCTCTCCCCGGCTCGGAGCATCTCTCCCCGGCTCGGAGCGACTCTCCCCGGATCAGAGCGACTCTGCCCGGATCGGAGCATCTCTCCCCGGCTCGGAGCATCTCTCCCCGGCTCGGAGCGACTCTCCCCGGCTCGGAGCGACTCTCCCCGGATCAGAGCGACTCTGCCCGGATCGGAGCATCTCTCCCCGGCTCGGAGCGACTCTCCCCGGATCAGAGCGACTCTGCCCGGATCAGAGCGACTCTGCCCGGCCCTGCGGTCTAACTCGGAGCGGCGAAGCAAGAGGCGCTGCAGGCGGAGGAACAAGGTGAGCGCATGGGCGTCTGTCCTCCAACATTTAGGCTATACAACCGCGCGGTGCTCTATGGGAAGAATACTAATATTATTATGGATATATTAATCATAAAAACCGCCATTTCGACAACACTTTCAGGTCGCTGTGAGTTGTTTCCGTGCTGCTGGTTGATGGTAAATATTGTTAAATTAGTGTAGGAACATCATAAATACGACAGTCCCTAAACGCATCATCCTGCAGGTATTAAATCAAATAAATGTCATGTTGTGATTAGACTACACGCCGTTAGAGTTAGTTTTAATAATAATATAAGAATATGGGATATTAGAGGACAAAATAGCGCTTTTTTTAGACAAACTTTATTAAACAATAAATAAACAAACACAAACCTCAGTAATTGACAAGGCAAAAGTTTAAGTTTTCACTATTTTCATATTTCAGGACTCTTGTTACATTATATATAGTTATATATAATGTATATATAACTATATATACATTATATATAGTTATATATAATGTATATATAACTATATATAATGTATATATAACTATATATAATGTGTCAAACATGGTTTTATGTGTTAACTGGTCCTCTCTGAATATTTGATATCATAACTATTATATTATAACTATGATTATATTATAACTATGATTATATTATAACTATTATATTATAACAATGATTATATTATAACTATTATATTATAACTATGATTATATTATAACTATTATATTATAACTATGATTATATTATAACTATGATTATATTATAACTATTATATTATAACTATGATTATATTATAACTATGATTATATTATAACTATTATATTATAACAATGATTATATTATAACTATTATATTATAACTATGATTATATTATAACTATTATTATTTATAACAATGATTATATTATAACTATTATATTATAACTATGATTATATTATAACTATATATGAATATCCTATTTATTGTATATAATAAATATCAAAGAAAAACAAAACAAAAACTTTATTGTTAATCGTCAGATACACATAATAAAACTTTTTGATATTAATGAACGTCTGTTACATTCAAGCCAAATGAGCTGCTACAAAGCTAATTAATGATGGGGGTGACACAGGGGGGGTGACTCCTCTCTTGTTTCCTCTTCTTGTCTCCTATCTTGTCTCCTCTCTTGTGTCCTCTCCTTGTCTCCTCTCTTGTCTCCTCTCTTGTCTTCTCTCCTTGTCTCCTCTCTTGTTTCCTCTCTTGTCTCCACTCCTTGTCTCCTCTCTCATCTCCTCTCTTGTCTCCTCTCTTCATCTCCTCTCTTGTTTCCTCTCTTATCTCCTCTCCTTGTCTCCTCTCTTGTCTCTTTGTCTGCTCTCTTGTCTCCTCTCTTGTTTCCTCTCTTGTGTCCTCTTCTTGTCTCCTATCTTGTCTCCTCTCTTGTGTCCTCTCCTTGTCTCCTCTCTCGTCTCCTCTCTTGCTTCCTCTCTCATCTCTCTCTCTCTTTCTTCATATCCTCTCTTGTGTCCTCTATTTGTCTCCTCTCTTGTTTCCTCTCTTATCTCCTCTCCTTGTCTCCTCCTCTCCTCTCCTTGTCTCCTCTCTTGTTTCCTCTCTTGTGTCCTCTTCTTGTCTCCTATCTTGTCTCCTCTCTTGTGTCCTCTCCTTGTCTTCTCTCCTTGTCTCCTCTCTTGTTTCCTCTCTTGTCTCCACTCCTTGTCTCCTCTCTCATCTCCTCTCTTGTCTCCTCTCTTCATCTCCTCTCTTGTTTCCTCTCTTATCTCCTCTCCTTGTCTCCTCTCTTGTCTCTTTGTCTGCTCTCTTGTCTCCTCTCTTGTTTCCTCTCTTGTGTCCTCTTCTTGTCTCCTATCTTGTCTCCTCTCTTGTGTCCTCTCCTTGTCTCCTCTCTCGTCTCCTCTCTTGCTTCCTCTCTCATCTCCTCTCTTGTCTCCTTTCTTCATATCCTCTCTTTTGTCCTCTATTTGTCTCCTCTCTTGTTTCCTCTCTTATCTCCTCTCCTTGTCTCCTCCTCTCCTCTCCTTGTCTCCTCTCTTGTTTCCTCTCTTGTGTCCTCTTCTTGTCTCCTATCTTGTCTCCTCTCTTGTGTCCTCTCCTTGTCTCCTCTCCTTGTCTCCTCTCTCGTCTCCTCTCTTGCTTCCTCTCTCATCTCCTCTCTTGTCTCCTTTCTTCATCTCCTCTCTTGTGTCCTCTCCTTGTCTTCTCTCCTTGTCTCCTCTCTTGTTTCCTCTCTTGTCTCTTCTCCTTGTCTTCTCTCTTGTCTCCTTGTCTGCTCTCTTGTCTCCTCTCTTGTTTCCTCTCTTGTCTCCTCTCTTGTCTCCTTGTCTCCTCTCTTGTTTCCTCTCTTGTCTCCTCTCCTCATCTCCTCTTCTCCTCTCTTGTCTCCTCTTCTCGTCTCCTCGTCTCCTCTCTCAGAGACAGTAACCGGGAGGACTTTCCTTGTTGTTGTGTAATACATCTGAAACTTGGTGAAAGTAGGTCACAGAGTTTTCTTCAGTTCAGTCGAGTTTGTTTCACATTCATGAGGTTTCCACGGCAACAGCACTCTCGCGTTACGTAATCAGACCGTTTTCACGTTAACCTCGTTAACTCTCACGAAGACTTTACCTGCTGCAGACTCGTCTGCTCCGGGTGTTTCTCAGATTTACGTCTGAGACGAGGAAAGGGCAGCATCCAATCAGAGGAAGGGAAGAACGCGGGGGGGGTGTTTACCCCCAATAATCCCTCATTTCTGCTTTTCTAGCTCAAACATTAGGTATAGTTTCCTATAAATGAGGTTTATTGGTGTTTTTTATGGTAATTTGGTTAAAAAGAAACTCATATTTCTGATATAGACATTTTTAAAGGGTCAGATTTGACCCGAGGACACCGGCACCGGGGGTGTCGGTGTCCCCTTGACTTCCATGAAGAAGTATTCATTTTCCCCTCGTGGCTGAAATGGGGGACACTATGGGGCTTAACAGAGAGCCGACACCCCCCCCCCCCATGGGACCTGTCTTTAGAAATAACATGAATGGGAGTGAACGGGGAGAGGCAAATTATTAATAATTAATTAATAATAATTAATCGCGTTAGATTTGAGCCGTGGATCATAAATATGATGTTCGTCAGAAGAAAATATGTAATTAGAAAGACTTCAATGTCTCGTAAATGACGTCTCGCTGAAGCTACGATGTCTCTGCGTATCGTACCGATGTCTCTGTGTCTCTGTGTATCGTACCGATGTCTCTGTGTATCGTACCGATGTCTCTGCGTATCGTACCGATGTCTCTGCGTATCGTACCGATGTCTCTGCGTATCGTACCGATGTCTCGCGTACCGATGTCTCTGCGATCGTACCGATGTCTCCGCGTATCGTACCGATGTCTCGTATCGCACCAATGTCTCCGCGATCGTACCGATGTCTCTGATCGTACCAATGTCTCGATCGACCGATGTCTCGCGTATCGACCGATGTCTCTGCGTATCGTACCGATGTCTCTGCGATCGTACCGATGTCTCTGCGATCGACGATGTCTCTGCGATCGTGCCGATGTCTCGCGATCGTGACCGATGTCTCTGCGATCGTACCGATGTCTCTGCGATCGCGATGTCTCTGCGTATCGTACGATGTCTCTGTGTATCGTACGATGTCTCCGCGTATCGCACCGATGTCTCCGTGATCGACCGATGTCTCCGCGTGCACCGATGTCTCTGCGATCGTGCGATGTCTCTGCGTATCGTGACCGATGTTCCGATCGTGCGATGTCTCTGTGTATCGCACCGATGTCTCTGCGATCGTACCGATGTCTCTGTCGTGCCGATGTCTCTGCGTGATCGACCGATGTCTCTGCGATCGCACCGATGTCTCTGCGATCGTGCGATGTCTCTGTGTCGTGCCCGATGTCTCGCGATCGACCGATGTCTCTGTGTATCCCGAT
>JABXJD010000031.1:4387500-4407500 GCA_013375575.1 Percina caprodes
CAGTACACAGTACAAGGTACAACGCACACGGTACACGGTACACGGTACACGGTACACGGTACACGGACACGGACACGGACACGGTACGGTACGGTACATGGTACACGGGACACGGGACACGGTACACGGTACACGGTACAAGGTACACGGTACAAGGTACACAGTACACAGTACAAGGTACAACGCACACGGGACACGGTACACGGTACACGGTACATGGTACACGGGACACGGGACACGGTACACGGCACACAGTACAAGGTACACGGTACACAGTACACAGTACACAGTACAAGGTACAAGGTACACGGTACACAGTGCACACTACAAGGTACACAGTACACAGTACAAGGTACAACGTACACGGTACACGGTACACGGTACACGGTACAAGGTAAAAGATACACGGGACACGGGACACAGTACACGGTACACGGTACACGGTACACAGTACAAGGTACAAGGTACAAGGTACACGGTACACAGTGCACACTACAAGGTACACAGTACACAGTACAAGGTACAACGTACACGGTACACGGTACACGGTACACGGTACAAGGTAAAAGATACACGGGACACGGGACACAGTACACGGTACACGGTACACAGTACAAGGTACACGATACACAGAACAAGGTACACGGTACACAGTACCAGGTACACGGCACACGGTACACAGTACAAGGTACACGGCACACGGTACACAGTACAAGGTACACGGCACACGGTACACAGTACAAGGTACACGGCACACGGTACACAGTACAAGGTACACGATACACAGTACAAGGTACACGGCACACGGTACACAGTACAAGGTACACGGCACACGGTACACAGTACAAGGTACACGGCACACGGTACACAGTACAAGGTACACGGCACACGGTACACAGTACAAGGTACACGATACACAGTACAAGGTACACGGCACACGGTACACAGTACACGGTACACAGGGACAAAATAAAGCTAAAAAGCCGTCTGGGTTCGGGGTTGTTATTCTAAGTGTTTGACATTATTATTTTCATTATTGTTTTCCTCATACTTAATATTCATAATTGATACTTATACTCGATTTTTATTTATTTTTAATTGTTTGTGTATATGTATATGTACAGTATGTATGTATGTGTGTACATATGTATATATGAATATGTGCGTGTACATATATATGAATATATGTGTGTAAGTAAATGTGTATGTATGTAGGCTATTTGTATATACTGTATGTATATTATTTATTTTATTTATTTTTTGGGTGATTTTGCTGTGATGGAGAGCTTTTATTTTGGTTTTTGTTGTCAGTCTGTGTGTATGTTTGTGATATAAGTTTTTATTTTTTATTTTTATGTCCCCTCAAGTTGTTTTGTTAACTGTTTTGTCTAATTATGAATGTACTGTATTTTTTTTGCCTTTAAGGTCCTCCTCAAATACGAGATGTCACATCTCAAGGGGTTATTCCTAATAACGAATCTCCTGTTTTATGGGCTGGATCCCTACAGAGAGAGAGCTTTTAGTTAAAGAGATACTTTTATTTTGACAGGAAATCACCACCATCACATCCTATCTCTAACGCTCTCTCTCTTTCAGGTGTGTACACCTGCGTAGCCTGGAACATGGAAGGCGCCGACACCAAGAGCGTCTCGGTGTTGGTGGACCCCCAGGGGCCTGTGGGCTCGTGGCTGGGCGGGGGCATCTGGTGGGGCGGTGAGCCCAGCAGAGAGCAGCTGTGGCTGGGGAACTCGTCCGGCGCTGCAGCGTCTCTGGTGGTGCTGGCGAAGGTACCAAGAATGTGTTTCATTCTGTTAAGTTAGAGGGGATACAGGTACAGACACAGTTAAGTTAGAGGGGATACAGCCACAGACACAGTTAAGTTAGAGGGGATACAGCCACAGACACAGTTAAGTTAGAGGGGATACAGGTACAGACATAGTTAAGTTAGAGGGGATACAGCTACAGACACAGTTAAGTTAGAGGGGATACAGCTACAGATAAGTTAGAGGGGATACAGCTACAGACACAGTTAAGTTAGAGGGGATACAGCTACAGACACAGTTAAATTAGAGGGGATACAGCTACAGACACAGTTAAGTTAGAGGGGATACAGCTACAGACACAGTTAAATTAGAGGGGATACAGCTACAGACACAGTTAAATTAGAGGGGATACAGCTACAGACACAGTTAAGTTAGAGGGGATACAGCTACAGACACAGTTAAATTAGAGGGGATACAGCTACAGACACAGTTAAGTTAGAGGGGATACAGCTACAGATAAGTTAGAGGGGATACAGCTACAGACACAGTTAAGTTAGAGGGGATACAGCTACAGACACAGTTAAATTAGAGGGGATACAGCTACAGATAAGTTAGAGGGGATACAGCTACAGACACAGTTAAGTTAGAGGGGATACAGGTACAGACATAGTTAAGTTAGAGGGGATACAGCTACAGACACAGTTAAGTTAGAGGGGATACAGCTACAGACACAGTTAAGTTAGAGGGGATACAGCTACAGACACAGTTAAATTAGAGGGGATACAGCTACAGACACAGTTAAGTTAGAGGGGATACAGCTACAGATAAGTTAGAGGGGATACAGCTACAGACACAGTTAAGTTAGAGGGGATACAGCTACAGACACAGTTAAATTAGAGGGGATACAGCTACAGACACAGTTAAATTAGAGGGGATACAGCTACAGACACAGTTAAGTTAGAGGGGATACAGCTGTAGACACAGTTAAGTTAGAGGGGATACAGCTACAGTTAAGTTAGAGGGGATACAGGTACAGACACAGTTAAGTTAGAGGGGAGACCGCTACAGACACAGTTAAGTTAGAGGGGATACAGCTACAGTTAAGTTAGAGGGGATACAGCTACAGATAAGTTAGAGGAGATACAGCTACAGACACAGTTAAATTAGAGGGGATACAGCTACAGACACAGTTAAGTTAGAGGGGATACAGCTACAGTTAAGTTAGAGGGGATACAGCTACAGTTAAGTTAGAGGGGATACAGCTACAGTTAAGTTAGAGGGGATACAGCTACAGATAAGTTAGAGGAGATACAGCTACAGACACAGTTAAATTAGAGGGGATACAGCTACAGACACAGTTAAGTTAGAGGGGATACAGCTACAGTTAAGTTAGAGGGGATACTGCTACAGACACAGTTAAGTTAGAGGGGATACAGCTACAGTTAAGTTAGAGGGGATACTGCTACAGACACAGTTAAGTTAGAGGGGATACAGCTACAGCTTCCTGTTTCCTGTGCAGGTTGTGCGCGCCCAGTCGGTGGTGTTGGAGTGGAAGTTGTATCCCAGCGGAGGAGCTTCGTCTGTGGGTCAGAACCAGCAGGATGGCCCCCCCCCTCTGACCCGGTGGACCAGCGCCACCGTGCACATCGACAACCCTCAGATCAGCTACACCGCCAAGGTGAACCCATGCGCCCCCGCAGCGACGCCCGCGGGCGCTCATCCATATATCAGCCCGCATATTCCATCGTAATGTAACCCGTGTGTTGTCCTCCCGCGCCAAAAAGATCAACACTTTTTATTTTTTTACCCTTTTTTTTACCACCACCTTACTGGTTTTATACTTTCTGGAATTCATGGTCAATAACCCTCATTTATATAGAATTATACCTGATATTAACCCTCATTTATATAGAATTATACCTGATATTAACCCTCATTTATATAGAATTATACCTGATATTAACCCTCATTTATATAGAATTATACCTGATATTAACCCTCATTTATATAGAATTATACCTAATATTAACCCTCATTTATATAGAATTATACCTAATATTAACCCTCATTTATATAGAATTATACCTAATATTAACCCTCATTTATATAGAATTATACCTAATATTAGAGTTAAAAAAGCAGAAATTGTGAGTTATTCTGACTATTAAGATCAGAGGAACATACTTTATGTTGATTTGAAGCCATTTCAATTTTCACCCGAAATTCAATGAAAGTGATAAATTGTATTTTTAAAGAGCGTTGGAAGGATCCATTTTATGGTAATTTGGTTAAAAAGAAACTCATATTTCAGATATAGAGATTTATTAAAGGGACAGATTTGAGTTTTTTGTGATTGTTGCAAAAATCCTTCATTATGCGGCATTAAAAGATGTCTCTCTCTCTCTCTCTCTCTCTGTCTCTCTCTCTCTGTCCCTGTCTCTCTCTCTGTCCCCGTCTCTCTCTCTGTCCACCTGTCTCTCTCTCTCCCCTCCAGGTCCCAGTAGACGTCCAGGAGTATAACCTGACTCACCTCCTCCCTGCGACCGAGTACCACGTCTGCCTCACCGTCTCCTCCTCTCCCCCCTCCCCCCCCTCCGCCTCCCCCCCCGTCTCCCCCTCCCCCCTCCACACGTCCTGCTTGAACGTGACCACCAGGGAGGCGGGCTTCTCGGTGGAGCTGGTGGCGTCGCGGCGCAGCAGCGGAGCCCTGGCGGCCGTCATGGGCTCCATGTTTGCCCTGTCCATCATGGCGCTGCTGCTGGTCTACATGGGGGGCCGCCGCCGCCGCGGCCACTCGCTCAACAAGTACATGCAGCACGCCGCCGCCGCCGCCATCCCGCTCAACGAGCTGTACCCGCCGCTCATCACGCTGTGGGAGAGCGAGGCCGAGAAGGACAAGGAGGAGAGGGAGGCGGGGGAGGGCGGGGAGGAGGCGGGGGGGAGTCACATCGACACCACCAAGACGTACATGTGGTAGCCGGAGGACGATGGAGGTCGATGGAGGACGATGGAGGACGATGGAGGACGATGGAGGACGATGGAGGGACGGAGACAAACTGGATGAAAGTTACAGCAAAGACAGAAAACAGATATGAAACCGATGCTGAGAGAGAGGGAGGGAGAGGGGGAGGGAGAGAGAGAGAGGGAAGGAGAGGGGGAGGGAGAGAGGGTAGGTGGGTGGGAGAGAAAGAGAGAGAGGGAGGAAGAAAGAGAGGGAGGGAGGGAGAGAGGAGGGAGAGAGGGTAGGTGGGTGGGAGAGGAAGAGAGAGAGGGAGGAAGAAAGAGAGGGAGGGAGGGAGAGAGGAGGGAGAGAGAGAAAGAGGGAGAGTGAGGAAGAAAGAGAGCAGAAGAGGGGGAGAGAGAAAGAAGGTAAAGAGGGAGGGAGAGAGAGAGAGGAAAAGAGAGAGAGAGGAGGGAGAGAGAGAAAGAGAGGAAAAGATAGAGGGAGGAGGGAGAGAGTGAGGGAGAAAGAGAGAGACAGAGAGGGAGAGAGGGAAGGAGAGAGAGAGAGAGGGAGGGAGAGAGAGAGAATAGAAAAACATTCACCCATTAACTTCTCTATGAACGACCTCTAACCCTCCACTGGGACGACCTTCACAATATTCTTAATGAAATATAATAACTAGATCCTGTCAGAGCGGAGCAGCGGCATCTCGTTTCTCAAACTGCGGCTCGGGGCCGGGTTGTGGGCCGCCGGCCCCGGGACACGGGACAGTTTCTGCTCCTTCCTTCCTTCCTTCCTTCCTTCCTTCCTTCCTTCCTTCCTTCCTTCCTTCCTTCCTTCCTTCCTTCCTTCCTTCCTTCTCTTCCGTCCTCTTCCCTCCGTCTCTGACCACTGTTGACATAACAAAACTTAATTATTGTAATTTAGTTCATCAGATGAACCTGAACGCAGCACCAACAGGCAGCCGTACGGATCATTTCACTTTAAAGGTCCCGCATTCAAACCTAAAATCATAAGAATTCAAATAATTAATAAATAAATAAAGAAACAATCAACTTTTTTTTGTTTTTAAATTAAATATTTAGAATTTTTTTATGTTTTTTTTGCCAAATTTCTGTTTTTCTGAAATTCTCTTTTTCCGTTGTTTTTTTTTTTTTTATAATTTTTTTTTAATGAATTCTCTTTTTTTTCCAGATTTCAGTTTTTCTGAATTAACAAGAAAACAAAGCCATAAAAATAGGATTTTTTTTTTTTTATGTTTTTCTTGAATTGATGAGTAAGTAAACTCGTAAAGAAAAGTTGTTTTTTGGTTAGTCAGCTGTTAGTCAGCTGTTAGGCAGCTGTTAGTCAGCTGTTAGTCAGCTGTTAGTCAGCTGTTAGGCAGCTGTCAGTCAGCTGTTAGGCAGCTGTTAGGCAGCTGTTAGGCAGCTGTTAGTCAGCTGTTAGGCAGCTGTTAGGCAGCTGTTAGTCAGCTGTTAGGCAGCTGTTAGGCAGCTGTTAGTCAGCTGTTAGGCAGCTGTTAGGCAACTGTCAGTCAGCTGTTAGTCAGCTGTTAGGCAGCTGTTAGTCAGCTGTAAATCAGCTGTTAGTCAGCTGTTAGTCAGCTGTTAGTCAGCTGTTGGGCAGCTGTTAGGCAGCTGTCAGTCAGCTGTTAGTCAGCTGTTAGTCAGCTGTTAGTCAGCTGTTAGGCAGCGGTTAGGCAGCGGTTAGGCAGCTGTTAGTCAGCTGTTAGGCAGCTGTTAGGCAGCTGTTAGTCAGCTGTTAGTCAGCTGTTAGGCAGCTGTTAGGCAGCTGTTAGTCAGCTGTTAGGCAGCTGTTAGTCAGCTGTTAGGCAGCGGTTAGGCAGCTGTTAGGCAGCTGTTAGTCAGCTGTTAGGCAGCTGTTAGTCAGCTGTTAGTCAGCTGTTAGGCAGCTGTTAGTCAGCTGTTAGGCAGCTGTTAGTCAGCTGTTAGGCAGCTGTTAGGCAGCTGTTAGTCAGCTGTTAGGCAGCTGTTAGTCAGCTGTTAGTCAGCTGTTAGGCAGCTGTTAGTCAGCTGTTAGGCAGCTGTTAGTCAGCTGTTAGGCAGCATACACGCTAACTTCCTGTCTGAATTCGGGACCTTTAATCTTCCGGAAACTTCACTTTACTTGACGCACTGAGCATGAACGCACCACTTTTCTATTTTACTCTCTTTGTTTGCTCCGTCACTGACGCCACCGTTGAAGAACTTTATCGACACCGTGTGCACGGACACTAAGAGCGAGCACGTGGTGTCCACTAACGCAGAGTTGTAGTCTCTGTTTTCTATCCTGTAACACTCACTTCCTTTTGGGTTTGTGGGGGTTTTGTAGCCGTTGATGACGTCACGCCGGGAGGCGGTGGGGGGGGCATGCCTCATTTTAAGAAATGTTTGTATGAAACCACGTCAGTCCGACAACCTGCAAACTTCAACCAGTGTGTGTTCAATATGTACACACTGGACAGATACACACAACACACAACATGCAGTATATGTTCAGTATGTACACACTGGACAGATACACACAACACACAACATGCAGTATATGTTCAGTATGTACACACTGGACAGATACACACAGTACACAACATGCAGTATATGTTCAGTATGTACACACTGGACAGATACACACAACATGCAGTATATGTTCAGTATGTACACACTGGACAGATACACACAGTACACAACATGCAGTATATGTTCAGTATGTACACACTGGACAGATACACACAGTACACAACATGCAGTATATGTTCAGTATGTACACACTGGACAGATACACACAACATGCAGTATATGTTCAGTAAGTACACACTGGTGCAGGTCTGTCGTCTTCGGACTTTTAGCCAAATATTCCCTCACCTGTCACCTGTCTGTCATCCAGAACACTTCAGGAACATCCAAAGGATCCTCTGGGCATTTTAAATATATATATATATATATATATATATATATATATATATATATATATATATATATATATATATTACATGATATAATGTTATAAAGACGCAGTTTCTCGAGCGTTATGTATCTCAGTGAACTGTCTTTGGGTGTCGGACCATCGGTTGAAGAGAGACGTTACGTTGGCGTCAAGAGACACTGAAGATGGACGTACATGGAGATGATGATGATGATGATGATGATGATGATGATGGTGGTGATGATGGTGATGATGATGATGATGGTGATGATGATGGTGGTGATGATGGTGATGATGATGATGATGATGATGATGGTGGTGATGATGGTGATGATGATGATGATGGTGATGATGATGGTGATGATGATGATGATGATGATGATGATGATGATGATGATGATGGTGATGATGGTGGTGATGATGATGATGATGGTGATGATGATGATGGTGGTGATGATGATGATGATGATGATGATGGTGATGATGATGATGGTGATGATGGTGATGATGATGGTGATGATGATGATGATGATGATGGTGATGATGATGATGATGATGATGGTGGTGATGATGGTGATGATGATGATGATGGTGATGATGATGATGGTGGTGATGATGGTGATGATGATGGTGATGATGATGATGATGATGATGATGATGATGGTGATGATGATGATGATGGTGATGATGGTGGTGATGATGATGATGATGATGATGGTGATGATGATGATGATGATGATGGTGGTGATGATGGTGATGATGATGATGATGGTGATGATGGTGGTGATGATGATGATGATGGTGATGATGATGGTGATGATGATGGTGATGATGATGATGATGATGATGATGATGATGATGATGGTGATGATGGTGGTGATGATGATGATGATGGTGATGATGATGATGGTGGTGATGATGATGATGATGATGATGATGGTGATGATGATGATGGTGATGATGGTGATGATGATGGTGATGATGATGATGATGATGATGGTGATGATGATGATGATGATGATGGTGGTGATGATGGTGATGATGATGATGATGGTGATGATGATGGTGGTGATGATGGTGATGATGATGGTGATGATGATGATGATGATGATGATGATGATGGTGATGATGATGATGATGGTGATGATGGTGGTGATGATGATGATGATGGTGATGATGATGATGGTGGTGATGATGATGATGATGATGATGGTGATGATGATGATGGTGATGATGGTGATGATGATGGTGATGATGATGATGATGATGATGATGATGGTGGTGACACTTTATAATAACCAGCACTAATACATGGTACATGATAGTGAACCCTCGTGTTGTCTTCTTGTCAAAATTGAAAACAACCCTTTAACTGACGCTTTTTATCGATGTTTTTACCTTTTTTAATATTTTTGTCCCTTTTTTGACATTTTCAACACTACGTAACACTAACTTATTAACTTTAGTTTTACAGTTATTTTGAAATAGTATTGAGAGTAAAAGTTTTTCCAAACATTATGTATAATTTCCTATAAATGAGGTTTATTGACCATAAATTCCAAAAATAACTAAAACTAAAGTTAATAAGTTAGTGTTACGTAGTGTTAAACGTCAAAAAAGTGACAAACATTGAAAAAAAGCATCAAAAGTGTTGAAAAAGGGACAAAAACATTAAAAAAATGACAAACGTTAAAAAAGTTGCACAATTATTATAATTCTTTTGTTTATTTTTCAGTTTTTTTCAGTTTTTTCAGTTTTTTCCATTTTTTCCAGTTTTTGCAGTTTTTGCAGTTTTCAGCAGCGAATCAGAGTGAAGACCTGCTGAGTTCAGCGGTCTGTGTTCCCGCTCCGCGTCGATAACTAGAAATCAGCACCGTGGTTATTAGTGATGGTTATTATGGTTATGAAGTGTCATCACGACCTCGGCGGCGCCCTCCGGTGGCGGTGGCGCCCAACGACCACCCGCACACCGTGACATCACACACTCCTCGAGTCATCTACCCTCCTGTTGTCCCCCGGGTCAAAAACACACACAAACTGGACATTTTTGTCCCTTTTTCAGACTTTTCTTAGTCTCCACGACCACCATCTTACTAGTTTATACTTTCTGGAATTCATGGTCAATAACCCTCATTTATATAGAATTATACCTGATAATAACCCTCATTTATATAGAATTATACCTGATATTAACCCTCATTTATATAGAATTATACCTGATAATAACCCTCATTTATATAGAATTATACCTGATATTAACCCTCATTTATATAGAATTATACCTGATATTAACCCTCATTTATATAGAATTATACCTGATAATAACCCTCATTTATATAGAATTATACCTGATATTAACCCTCATTTATATAGAATTATACCTGATATTAACCCTCATTTATATAGAATTATACCTGATATTAACCCTCATTTATATAGAATTATACCTGATATTAACCCTCATTTATATAGAATTATACCTGATATTAACCCTCATTTATATAGAATTATACCTGATATTTGGGTTAAAAAAGCAGAAATTATGAATTATTGTGACTAATAGTTAAGATCAGAGGAATGAAAGAGCGTTGGAAGGATCCATTTTATGGTAATTTGGTTAAAAGAAACTCATATTTCAGATATAGATATTTATTAAAGGGGCAGATTTGCACCGAGGACAACAAGGGGGGCAACAGGGGGGGAGGGGGGGGTAACTTTAATATGCAGGGTATTTTGTATAAAGTGTATCACTCTATATTTGAAGACAACTGTTGCTTATATTATGATTATTATGATTATTACTCAACACTGAGCACCAACTGTAACTAAAGGAATGTGTGTGTGTGTGTGTGTGTGTGTGTGTGTGTGTGTGTGTGTGTCTGAGATAAAATAAATACACACTTTGCCACTCCACAGACTGGTGTCTGATTTCTAACTCATAGATCTTATTTATCACTTTGTTTCCACTGATGATGGAGCTCTGAATATTTTCTTTATTTTACTGATTCCTGGACCAGGGCTGGGGGGTTATGGACCAGGGCTGGGGGGTTATGGACCAGGGCTGGGGGGGTTATGGACCAGGGCTGGGGGTTATGGACCAGGGCTGGGGGGTTCTGGACCAGGGCTGGGGGGTTATGGACCAGGGCTGGGGGGTTATGGACCAGGGCTGGGGGGGTTATGGACCAGGGCTGGGGGGGTTATGGACCAGGGCTGGGGGGTTCTGGACCAGGGCTGGGGGGTTATGGACCAGGGCTGGGGGGTTATGGACCAGGGCTGGGGGGTTATGGACCAGGGCTGGGGGTTTATGGACCAGGGCTGGGGGGGTTATGGACGAGGGCTGGGGGGTTATGGACCAGGGCTGGGGGGTTATGGACCAGGGCTGGGGGGTTAAAACGTTCGGACCAAAGTCTGGTGGTGGACTGGTAGCTGGAGAGATGCCACTTCACCTCCTGGGCACTGCCAAGGTGCTCTTGAGCAAGAAACCAAACCCCCCCTCAACCACTCAGGGCGCTGGTCCAGCACTGGCAGCCCCCCCACACCAGAGCATGTGTGTGTAGTTCAGGCCGGTGTGTAGAGACTATTAAAGGATCATTAATATTAATCTTAAAAGCTTCTTAAATTATAATATTCATATTTTTATCTTAATGTTTCCATTGTAAATATATATCTTCTCGACTGTTGCATTGTATTATTCATTATAGACACACACACACACACACACACAGAGACACACACACACACACACACGTACACACACACACACAGAGACACACACACACGCACGCACACACACCCACACACACAGACACACACACACACACACACACACACACACACACACAGACACACACACACACACACACACACAGAGACGCACACACACCCACACACACACAGACACACAGACACACACACCCACACACACACACCCACACACACCCACACACACACACACACACACACACAGCAGAAATAATAATGTATTATTCAGAATCATGAATTCTGTTTTGATCCCAGCTGCACGAGTAATAAATATCAGAGTAGAAATATAAATAAAGAAATATAAATAAAGACATATAAATAAAGACATATAAATAAAGAAATATAAATAAAGAAATATAAATAAAGAAATATAAAGAAAGAAATATAAATAAAGACATATAAATAAAGACATATAAATAAAGAAATATAAATAAAGACATATAAATAAAGAAATATAAATAAAGACATATAAATAAAGAAATATAAATAAAGACATAAATAAAGACATATAAATAGACATATAAATAAAGAAATATAAATAAAGACATATAAATAAAGAAAATATAAATAAAGAAATATAAATAAAGAAATATAAATAAAGAAAATATAAATAAAGAAATATAAATAAAGACATATAAATAAAGAAAATACAAATAAAGACATATAAATAAAGACATATAAATAGACATATAAATAAAGACATATAAATAAAGACATATAAATAGACATATAAATAAAGAAATATAAATAAAGAAATATAAATAAAGATAAGTAAAGAAAGATATTATATATATATTATATTTATTTAAAGATAAATAATATATTTATTTAAAGATAAATAAAGAAAATATAAATAAAGACATATAAATAAAGACATATAAATAAATATAAATAAAGAAATATAAATAAAGAAATATAAATAAAGAAATATAAATAAAGACATATAAATAAAGAAATATAAATAAAGAAATATAAATAAAGAAATATAAATAAAGACATATAAATAAAGAAATATAAATAAAGACATATAAATAAAGACATATAAATAAATATAAATAAAGAAATATAAATAAAGAAATATAAATAAAGACATATAAAGAAATATAAATAAAGACATATAAATAAAGACATATAAATAAAGACATATAAATAAAGACATATAAATAAAGAAATATAAATAAAGACATAAATAAAGAAATATAAATAAAGACATATAAAAAAGAAATATAATTTTTTATAATATATGGACATAAAACTCAACTTCAGATTTATTTTGCTCATGCCCCCATATATTTATAATAAAATTAAAAAATTAATTAAAGGCTGATGAAATTCATCATACTCGTTATAACTATAATGTAAAATAAAAACAAAAAAAAAATAATCATGAAGATGTTATTGTGTGTTTTTAAGGCTTTAATGGTCTCGTTGGGGTCTTCAAATCAGCTGGTTTTAGAAGTCCCAAGGTCCAGGTATAACGGTGTGTGTGTGGGGGGGCAGGCTTTTGCAGTGTCTGCCCCGAGACTCTGGAACAAGTTACCCCCTGATATTCGCACTGTTACAGATCTAGCTCTTTTTAAGTCTTAGGTCTATTGATCCCTACACACAGGCCTGAACTACACACACATGCTCAGGACATATACAAGCACAAATGGAGAGATGTCAGAGTGGGGGGGGGGGCTGCGAGCTGGACCAGCACCCTGAGCAGTTGGGGGGTACAGTGCCTTGCTCAAGAGCACCCTGGCAGTGCCCATGAGGTGAAGTGGCATCTCTCCAGCCACCAATCCTCACTCTGTACTTAACCGGCGACCCTCCGGCTCCCAACCCAACGCCCTACAGACGTAGCAGTGGTGGGACAGTTTCATTCTCCTGTTGCTAGGCAACCTTTTCTGATTGTACTGTTCTCTATGTTCACTCTTTCTATTGGATGATGTGATTTTACTCTTTCTGTTAATTAACCCTTGTGTTGTCTTCCCTTTCACAATAAAACACGTGTTCCCCTTATCGCCACTTTTTTGTGGCTTTTCACAAAGTTTTGGGTATTTTTGGTTTGTTTTTCATCGATTTTGCTGCTTTTTCTAAAATTTTTCACCTCTATTTCGACTTCCTTTACTTTGAAAACGGGTCAAATTTGACCCAAAGAGAACAGGAGGGTTAAGAGCTTTGGACCCTGCTGGTTGCTGTAAAGTGTTGAAATACATTTTGATTGATTGATTAATTGGATAATTAATTGATTGATTGATTAATTGATTGATAACTTTATACGATAGATGGGCAAAGGAGAATTAGGCCTACATCATGTCAGGGACACATTTTCAACATATTCTATGAAGGGGACCCAGGTTTTAGCGTATCTATCCCCTGAATTATTCCCATTATATCTCAACGTCTCTAATGACATAGCAAAGAGTACGTCTTTGTCCTGCTGTTGTCCTCATGTTGTCCTCATGTCTTCATGTTGTCCTCATGTTGTCTTCATGTTGCCCTCATGTTGTTTTCATGTTGTCTTCATGTTGCCCTCATGTTGTCTTCATGTTGCCCTCATGTTGTCCTCATGTTGTCCTCATGTTGTCTTCATGTTGCCCTCATGTTGTCCTCATGTTGTCCTCATGTTGTCCTCATGTTGTCTTCATGTTGCCCTCATGTTGTCCTCATGTTGTCCTCATGTTGTCTTCATGTTGCCCTCATGTTGCCCTCATGTTGTCCTCATGTTGTCTTCATGTTGCCCTCATGTTGTCCTCATGTTGTCCTCATGTTGTCTTCATGTTGCCCTCATGTTGTCCTCATGTTGTCCTCATGTTGTCTTCATGTTGCCCTCATGTTGCCCTCATGTTGTCCTCATGTTGTCTTCATGTTGCCCTCATGTTGTCCTCATGTTGTCCTCATGTTGTCTTCATGTTGCCCTCATGTTGTCCTCATGTTGTCCTCATGTTGTCCTCATGTTGTCTTCATGTTGCCCTCATGTTGTCCTCATGTTGTCCTCATGTTGTCTTCATGTTGCCCTCATGTTGCCCTCATGTTGTCCTCATGTTGTCTTCATGTTGCCCTCATGTTGTCCTCATGTTGTCCTCATGTTGTCTTCATGTTGCCCTCATGTTGTCCTCATGTTGTCCTCATGTTGTCTTCATGTTGCCCTCATGTTGCCCTCATGTTGTCCTCATGTTGTCTTCATGTTGCCCTCATGTTGTCCTCATGTTGTCCTCATGTTGTCCTCATGTTGCCTTCATGTTGTCCCCATGTTGTCCTCATGTTGTCTTCATGTTGCCCTCATGTTGCCCCCATGTTGTCCTCATGTTGTCCCCATGTTGTCCTCATGTTGTCCCCATGTTGTCCTCATGTTGTCTTCATGTTGTCCTCATGTTGTCCCCATGTTGTCCTCATGTTGTCCTCATGTTGTCCTCATGTTGCCCTCATGTTGTCCTCATGTTGTCCTCATGTTGTCCTCATGTTGTCTTCATGTTGTCCCCATGATGTCCTCATGTTGTCCTCATGTTGTCCTCATGTTGTCCTCATGTTGTCCTCATGTTGTCTTCATGTTGTCCTCATGTTGTCCCCATGTTGTCCTCATGTTGTCCTCATGTTGTCTTCATGTTGTCCTCATGTTGCCCCCATGTTGTCCTCATGTTGTCCTATATCAATGTTCTTTTTAATTCCCCAAAATAACATGATTGATTCCACACAACGCTCTTTGCCAAGTACAAATCTCTACTTTCATTAATTTTGGGGCGTCTTATTCAATTTTATAGCATTTGAAACCAAATTGAAGTGTTTTTGAAATAGTATTGAGAGTAAAAGTTGACATATTCCAGTCTGTGATTATCATCAACATCCATTCCTTTAATTTTAGTCTCAATAATTCCTAATTTCTGCTTTTCTAACTCAAACATTAGGTTTAATTTCCTTATTTATTGAACATAAATTCCAAAAATAACTGTAGTGAAAGTGACAAACATTGAAAAAAGCATCAAGTGTTGAAAAAAGGGACAAAAACGTAAGAAAAAGTAAAAAAGTATCATCAAAATGGTTGATTTTCATGTGTGTATGTGTGTTACATGCTCAACCCGAAGCAAAAGTTCATTTTTTTTCTTCATTTTTTTAGTTTTTTAATGCCTTGTTTGTTTGTTTATTTGCATTCTGAATGAATAAAATAAAAAAAATAAAAAATAATAAAAAAAATAAAGATCCGTTAAACGGCCTGACGTAAAAATGCCGTCGCAACCAGGAAGTGACGTCGTTGCCCTCCGTCAGATTGTGTTGATGTTTTGTGGACTGTACGGCTGGAGAACGGGGAAGAGAGGGAGACGCGTTTTGTTTTTGTTCAACTTAACCGTCGAAAAGAAACCGAGTTGTTGTTTCTGTCGCCCGTTTCGGTTCGTTAAGAGCCTAAGGTCGGTGGTTCGAGCCAAACGGCCGGACCGTTTGGCGAATACACCGAAGCATTTGATCTAGAAAGGGAGGACTCGTCACCCACTGACCCCCCTCCCTCACACACACACACACACACACACATACCACCATGACGATCCTCCCGAAGAAGAAGCCCAGCTCCGGGGTCGGCGTCTCGGACCACGCCGATGACAGCGACCGTCGGAGCGGCCCCGACACGCACCAACATCCGCACCCGCACGCAGGGCGGACCGGTGCCCGACCGAGGGCTTCACCTCCGCCGTGGTCCTACCAGCCCGCTCCGCCCTCAGCGAGGGACGACAGGCGGAGCATCGAGGCGAGCTCGCGGCCCCAGCAGGCCTCTCCACCGCCCGTTGGCTCCGTTTCCCCGGTAGGACCGGCCGACGGTCGGGACAGCAGCGGTGCCATGGTGGCCGGACCCCGCGGGGAGCTCGTAGTGTCGGCTGGTGTCGTCGGGTGCGGCGGAAGCATAGGCAGCTGCTGCTCCGGGCCCGGGCTGAGCAAGAGGCGGCGGCAGGCAGGCACCTGCTCCGGCGGGGTGGCGGCAGCACTGGCCGGTGGAGGCCAGCCCGGGGTGGCCGGACCGGGAGGAGTGGGCTCCAGCCAGGACACGGAGGAGGGAGCCGGGAACAATAGCGAGGACGAGTACGAAAACGCCGCCCGGCTGCAGTCCATGGACCCGGCTACAGTGGAGCAGGTAGGAAGCTAACGTTAGCTAAGATAACATTAGCACGAAGCTACAAGCTAATAATGCAGACAGTAGGGCAGGTGGGAAACTAACGTAGCTAAGATAAAATTAGCTTAAGGCTAATAATACAGATAGTTTGACAGGTAGGACCCTAACATTAGCTAAGATAACGTTAGCATGAAGCTAATAATACAGACAGTTGAGCAGGTAGGACCCTAACATTAGCTAAGATAACATTAGCTTCAAGCTAATAATACAGACAGTGGAACAGGTAGGACCCTAACATTAGCTAAGATAACATTAGCTTCAAGCTAATAATACAGACAGTGGAGCAGGTAGGACCCTAACATTAGCTAAAATAACATTAGCATGAAGCTAGAATCCAATAATAAAGACAGTTGAGCAGGTAGGACCCTAACATTAGCTAAGATAACATTAGCATGAAGCTACAAACTAACAATACAGACAGTGGAACAGGTAGGACCCTAACATTAGCTAAGATAACATTAGCATGAAGCTACAAACTAACAATACAGACAGTGGAACAGGTAGGACCCTAACATTAGCTAAGATAACGTTAGCATGAAGCTAATAATACAGACAGTTGAGCAGGTAGGACCCTAACATTAGCTAAGATAACATTAGCTTCAAGCTAATAATACAGACAGTGGAGCAGGTAGGACCCTAACATTAGCTAAAATAACATTAGCATGAAGCTAGAATCCAATAATAAAGACAGTTGAGCAGGTAGGACCCTAACATTAGCTAAGATAACATTAGCATAGTGCTAATATGGCTAAACACAACCGTTGTGCTGCTAGATGTGCTGCTAGCTCTCCTCTCAGGAGTCATAAATGTTTAGTAATGTGACAACAAGATACAAAAAAACTCAAAAATGTAACCGGGAATGGCATATTAGTTGTTAAAAAAGATATATACGTTTTGAATAAATAGGGAGTTCATTATTATTAATATATTATTATTACTGTTATTTTTTGGGGCTTGTCTCTTTTATTACATAGAGACAGTGGATAGGCATGAAAGGGGGAGAGATGGGGGATGCAAGCAAAGGGCAGCATGTCGGAATCGAACCTGCGCCGCTGCAGGACTCAGCCAACATGGGGCAAACGCTCTTACTGGCTGAGCAAGAGGCTGCCCCAGTGGTTTTGTTTTAATGTGTTTTAAACTGAATATCTCAAAAATTAACAAAAATTGTTGATGGATTTGGCTGCCAGGTGTCTGTTAAAATGTTACCATAGCAACAGTGCAGATGGTTCAGGTGATTGACTAACTACAGGCAAAGTTTACACCATGAAGGAGGATTTAAAGGCACATTTGTCTCTTTTGGTCAGTGGACATGACAGAAGAGACAGAGAGACAATAACAAGGTGTCCCGGGTCAGGCCGGGGACCGTGAAGAGACGGTTGAGTTTTGATGGGTTCTGGTTGGTTTTTAAGGATTTAAAAGTGTTAATTGATAATGTAATCAGGATCGGAAAGGAGTTAAGTGTCACAGTATTCACCCTACGTGTAATTGGCCTTGGTTATTGGTGCATATATACAAACACACACCTAAAGCTAGGGCCGCGCCATACAAGGAAAATATGCAATAACGTTGAATATTGCGATAACGATACAGATACTATACTAGATAACGATACTATACAGATATTAAAGTGTTCTTAGTTCTGCTGCTTTCCGTTTCCTGTTAAAATACAACAAACTGCTGCTTGTAGAACTAATGAAAGGATTGAATATGAAAGGCAGCGCTAACAAAAGTTAAAAAGTTAGAAAAGTTACGTTTTAAAATGCAGAAAACATGAAAGTCTCAGTGTCTTTCGCGATATGTCGCAGCCTTTCACGATGTCTTTATTGACGACCAAAAAGCGATATATTGCGCAGCCAAGGGCATAACTGAGGTGTGTGTGTGGAGGTGGGGGTGTGTGTGTGTGTGTGTGTGGGGGGTGATCGTGATCTCCACTTATGAGCAAACTTGAAATTCTTAGCATCAAAATCTTAATTTCCTGCATTCTGGTGACTTTTTCTGCACCAATTTAAGGTGCTAATGTGTGATGGGGGAGGGGGTTGCACTGTTCATGTTTTGATTTTGGGGAGAGGTGTAACCCCCTATGTTAAAATACAGGGGGCATAAGTATACACCCCCCTATGTTAAAATACAGGAGCATAAGTATACACCCCCTATGTTAAAATACAGGGGCATAAGTATACACCCCCTATGTTAAAATACAGGAGCATAAGTATACACCCCCTATGTTAAAATACAGGGGCATAAGTATACACCCCCTATGTTAAAATACAGGGGCATAAGTATACACCCCTATGTTAAAATACAGGGGCATAAGTATACACCCCTATGTTAAAATACAGGAGCATAAGTATACACCCCTATGTTAAAATACAGGAGCATAAGTATACACCCCTATGTTAAAATACAGGGCATAAGTATACACCCCCTATGTTAAAATACAGGAGCATAAGTATACACCCCTATGTTAAAATACAGGGGCATAAGTATACACCCCTATGTTAAAATACAGGGGCATAAGTATACACCCCTATGTTAAAATACAGGAGCATAAGTATACACCCCTATGTTAAAATACAGGGGCATAAGTATACACCCCCTATGTTAAAATACAGGGGCATAAGTATACACCCCTATGTTAAAATACAGGGCATAAGTATACACCCCCTATGTTAAAATACAGGGGCATAAGTATACACCCCTATGTTAAAATACAGGGGCATAAGTATACACCCCCTATGTTAAAATACAGGGGCATAAGTATACCCCCTATGTTAAAATACAGGGGCATAAGTATACACCCCTATGTTAAAATACAGGGGCATAAGTATACACCCCCTATGTTAAAATACAGGGGCATAAGTATACACCCCCCTATGTTAAAATACAGGGGCATAAGTATACACCCCCTATGTTAAAATACAGGGGCATAAGTATACACCCCCCTATGTTAAAATACAGGGGCATAATTATACACCCCCCTATGTTAAATTTCCATAGAGGCAGAGTTTTATTATTAAAGGCAGTTATTTCATGGATCAGGATACTATGCATCCTGAAAAAGTTCCCTTGGTGTTTGGAATTAAAATAGCCCCCACACACACACACACACACACACACACACACACACACACACACACACACACACACATCATCATCACATACCCTTCACCATACATAGAGATCGGCATGGTGTTATTTCAGTTAGCTTAACAGCTGGTTTGATTTGTATTGAGAGATGATCTTATAGAAAGTTTCCCATCCAATATTCATTCATAAAGAACATTGGTGTCCTTAAAGGTGGAATTTTGTAATTGTTTTGAATTAAGGCATTAAGCTTAATTTCCAAAAGATGTTTTTTATTTCTCTTTTTAATCAGCTTTAGCCTGGGGGGGGGGGTAAACGTTCTTAAGCAACTGTAGATTATTTCTAGAAGGATTCGATGTTCAATGCAGATAAGCTAATAATC
>JABXJD010000031.1:4422500-4427500 GCA_013375575.1 Percina caprodes
CTGTCCCCAGAACACACTGTAAAAAACATCTCCTCACTATCTGCTAGCTGCCTGTCCCCAGAACACACTGTAAAAAACATCTCCTCACTATCTGCTAGCTGCCTGTCCCCTGAACACACTGTAAAAAACATCTCACTATCTGCTAGCTGTCTGTCCCCATAACACACTGTAAAAAACATCTCCTCACTATCTGCTAGCTGCCTGTCCCCTGAACACACTGTAAAAAACATCTCACTATCTGCTAGCTGTCTGTCCCCTGAACACACTGTAATATATACATATTGCCCTGATGTTGTCTTCATGTTGTCCTCCTGTTGTCCTCCTGTTGTCTTCATGTTGTCTTCATGTTGTCCTCATGTTGTCCTCATGTTGTCCTCCTGTTGTCCTCCTGTTGTCTTCATGTTGTCTTCATGTTGTCCTCATGTTGTCCTCATGTTGTCCTCCTGTTGTCTTCATGTTGTCCTCATGTTGTCTTCATGTTGTCTTCATGTTGTCTTCATGTTGTCGTCATGTTGTCTTCATGTTGTCCTCCTGTTGTCCTCATGTTGTCTTCATGTTGTCGTCATGTTGTCTTCATGTTGTCTTCATGTTGTCTTCATGTTGTCCTCCTGTTGTCTTCATGTTGTTTTCATGTTGTTTTCATGTTGTCCTCCTGTTGTCCTCCTGTTGTCTTCATGTTGTCTTCATGTTGTCTTCATGTTGTCGTCATGTTGTCCTCCTGTTGTCCTCATGTTGTCGCCATGTTGTCCCCATGTTGTCCCTGGGTCAAATTGACCCGTTTTCAGTTAATTTATTTTTTTGTCACAAATAAATGGGCCGTCGAAATAAGTTCAGAAAATGTCAACATTAAAAATATCAAAAAACACCCACAACATTGAAAAAGTGACAAAAATGTGGAAAAACAATAATGTTGAAAAGTCAGGTTTTTGTTTTTTTCATTGACGGGAAGACAACGTTAAATGGTTAAATGTTCTTTATTTTATATTTTTGGCTTTTAATTTCCTCCTGGGTGGTACGAGAAAGGTCTTAAAAGGTCTTAAATGTCACCCTGAGAGTCCTGAGGTGCCCTGATTAACGTCTTTTCCTCCTGTCTGTCTGTCTGTGTCGATAAAGTTTTTTTTTTTCCTTCCAGATGAAGAACGCAGACTATTTCTCCAACTACGTGACAGAGGACTTCACCACATACATCAACAGGAAGAGGAAAAACAACTGCCACGGCAACCACATCGAGATGCAGGCGATGGCCGAGATGTACAACAGACCGGTGGAGGTGTACCAGTACAGCACAGGTAGCTCCAGATCACCTGTCGGCAACAGCCAATCACAGCATTCCTCCATTACTTTGTGTAGGACGTCACCTGTCGGCCTCCTGGCCCCGCCTACATCAGATACACAACAGCCAATCATGTCATTCCTCCATTACTTTGTATAGGATGGCACCTGTTTCAACAGCCAATCACATCATTCCTTCATTACTTTGTAACGTCCTAAGGTGGCGAAAAAGCGTGCATTTGAACATCTCACTGCACATTATTGGATAACACTACGACCAATCACAACAACCCACGGGGTGACGTATCCAGAGCCCCGTACGCTAAGCTACCAGCGGTGCTAACTGGTAGATTAGACTGTGGTCATCTGTTCAGATTGCCTCTGGCCCCGCCCACATCAGATACACCAATGTGATTGGTGCAGCTCCCCTCTGGCCCCGCCCACATCAGATACACCGATGTGATTGGTGCAGCTCCCCTCTGGCCCCGCCTACATCAGATACACCGATGTGATTGGTGCAGCTCCCCTCTGGCCCCGCCTACATCAGATACACCGATGTGATTGGTGCAGCTCCCCTCTGGCCCCGCCCACATCAGATACACCGATGTGATTGGTGCAGCTGGCCTCTGGCCCCGCCCACATCAGATACACCGATGTGATTGGTGCAGCTCCCCTCTGGCCCCACCCACATCAGATACACCGATGTGATTGGTGCAGCTGGCCTCTGGCCCCGCCTACATCAGATACACCGATGTGATTGGTGCAGCTCCCCTCTGGCCCCGCCCACATCAGATACACCGATGTGATTGGTGCAGCTGGCCTCTGGCCCCGCCTATATCAGATACACCGATGTGATTGGTGCAGCTCCCCTCTGGCCCCACCCACATCAGATACACCGATGTGATTGGTGCAGCTGGCCTCTGGCCCCGCCTATATCAGATACACCGATGTGATTGGTGCAGCTCCCCTCTGGCCCACCTACATCAGATACACCGATGTGATTGGTGCAGCTGGCCTCTAGCCCCGCCTATATCAGATACACCGATGTGATTGGTGCAGCTGGCCTCTAGCCCTGCCTATATCAGATACACCGATGTGATTGGTGCAGCTGGCCTCTGGCCCGCCTATATCAGATACACCGATGTGATTGGTGCAGCTCACCTCTGGCCCCGCCTATATCAGATTTGGAGACTGTTTGGGCTTTAGCTGAAAGGGGGGTGGGACTGAGAAGTTCTGGATCTGCACCATCCTGCCTACCCCACCTTCTTACTACACCTTACTACACTTTATTCCTGTTTTTGTTTGTTGTGCATCTTTTGTTGTTGATTTTTCAGTCATTGTTGTTGTCTTGAGTCGATTAAACTAAAGTCAATGTCCCACCAAGGGGGTCTCCTCCTTCCTTCCTTCACAGAGCCAATCAACACGTTCCACGGCATCCACCAGAACAACGACGAGCCAATCAGAGTGAGCTACCACCGCAACATCCACTACAACTCGGTGGTGAACCCCAACAAAGCCACGATCGGGGTCGGACTGGGTCTGCCCGCCTTCAAACCAGGGGTACCAACCACAGACTTAAATACCATTATGGGGGGGGGACGTACACGTGTTACTACTAATATAATATATAATATAATATAAATATTTGTTTCAGCTAATGTACCTGACTTTATATATAGTATGTGTGTGTGTATATATATATACTATATATAGTATACATATATACTGTATATGTGGTATATATACTATATATAGTATACATATATACTATATATAGTATACATATATACTATATATAGTATACATATATACTATATATGTGGTATATATTCTATAGTATCAGTGTATATATACTACATATAGTATATTGTGTGTATATATACTAATACTATAGTATATACACTATATACTATATACACTATATATGTATAGATGTGTGCGTGTGTGTGTGTGTGTGTGTGTGTGTGGGCTGGTACTTGTATTAACTGACAGAGGACTCTCCCCCCCCCCACGCTCGATCCCCCTCCTCAGTACGCAGAGCAGTCGCTGATGAAGTCGGCCATCAAGACGTCGGAGGAGTCGTGGATCGAGCAGCAGATGCTGGAGGACAAGAAGCGAGCGACGGACTGGGAGGCGACCAACGAGGCCATCGAGGAGCAGGTGGCCCGGGAGTCCTACCTGCAGTGGCTGCAGGACCAGGAGAAGCAGGCCCGGCAGGTGCCCCCCTCACACACACCCGCAGGGCCGTCCCTGCCGTCTCAGCCGCTCACACACACACACCCGCAGGGCCGTCCCTGCCGTCTCAGCCGCTCACACACACACACCCGCAGGGGTGTCCCTGCCGTCTCAGCCGCTCACACACACACACCTGCAGGGGTGTCCCTGCCGTCTCAGCCGCTCACACACACACACACACACCCGCAGGGCCGTCTCAGCCGCTCACACACAAACACACACACACACACGCAGGGCTGTCCCTGCCGTCTCAGCTGGAGAGACATGTAGTATTACTTTCATGAACTTTAACTTGACCCTCTGAGGATGAAAGACGCACCGGCGCGTCCCAAACGATGTTTGACAACATTTTATTTCAGACATTTATATGTCCCATGGCATGAAAATGTCACTTTATGCAGTTTTTTAACAGCCCCCACACACACACACACACACACACACACACACACACACACAGCCTGCCTATGGCCCCCAGTGGCTAGAAATGGTCCCCAAGTTGGTCCACAAACTGCCTCGAAAAACACCGAAGCGACGCCGACTTGAGCGTACGTTCGGCGCGAGACGTTCGGGATCCGATCCCATATTTTACTAAAATAGATCCCCGAAACGTGTTTCTGGAACATTTTAAGGAGAAATCGGCCGAGCAGCTGCTGAATCTTTTATCCAATCGTATGCGATTATCATCATCATCGTTATGCAAATGAGGAGCGGGCATCTCAACGCCCCGCGCCGCTCCCAGAATGCATTGCACGTAAATACGTAAATGGGAAGCGGGGAAATGTCCGTTAAAAAGATTTCGTCTTGCTCGTCCTGCTCGTCCGGGCTCTCCACCAATCAGGTTGGTCGCTGAGTCCGTCTGTGTTTGTGTGTTTTTGGTTTTCAGCCCCGGAAGGCCAGCGCCACCTGCAGCTCGGCGACGGCGGCCGCCTCCAGCGGACTGGACGACTGGAGCGCCCGATCGCCACGGCAACGCGACTCCGACCCCTCCCACTCTCACTCCCACTCCGACCTCCCGACTGCCCCGTCGACCCACAACAAGCCCCCCTCCCCCGCCGGAGCCGCCCTCATCCTAAGCAAACCCCCCTCCCCCTGCGCCCCAGGTGATACACACACACACACGCACACACGCACACACGCACACACGCACACACGCACACAGACACACACATACATACATACACACACACACATACATACACAGACACACATAGACAGACAGACACACACACAGTCACAGACAGATACACACATACGCACACATACACACACACACACACACACAGACAGACACAGACACACGCACACACACACAGACGACAGACACATACACACATACGCACACACACACACACACACACACACACACACACACACACACAGACAGTCACAGACACACACACACGCACATACACACACACACACGTACACACACACACACACACGCACACAGACACACACACACATACATACACAGACACACACACACACACACA
>JABXJD010000031.1:4435000-4462500 GCA_013375575.1 Percina caprodes
CCAGTCTCGTTGGACAGCCAGTACCTGTGGGACATATTCTGTAGTGTGACGTGTTGTCTTGTCTCCGTGTCCCCAGTCTCGTTGGACAGCCAGTACCTGTGGGACATATTCTGTAGTGTAACGTGTTGTCTTGTCTCCGTGTCCCCAGTCTCGTTGGACAGCCAGTACCTGTGGGACATATTCTGTAGTGTGACGTGTTGTCTTGTCTCCGTGTCCCCAGTCTCGTTGGACAGCCAGTACCTGTGCGGCGCTCTGCTTGGCAGCGGCGGCTTCGGTTCGGTGTTTTCAGGCCAGAGGCTCTGTGATGGACTGCAGGTCAGACATGCACTCACCTTCATCTCTTCTTCTTTGGAGCTGCGCAGTCATCCTCCCTTTCTTGTGTCTTCTTTCTCCCTTTCTTTCTTTCCTTCCTCCTCTCCATTTCCTTCCTCCTTGGCCTCCTTCCCTTTCTTGTGTCTTTCTCCCTTTCTTTCCTTCCCTTCGTCCTCTCCATTTCCTTCCTTCTCTGCCTCCTTCTCTTTCTTCTGACTTCTTTCCATCTTTCCTTATCTTCCCTTTTCTTTCCTCCTTGCTTCCTTCATTCCCTCCTTTTCTTTTCCTTACATACTTACTTGGCAACTTACATAGAAACTAGAGGTGTGTGTGTGTGTGTGTGTGTGTGTGTGTCTGTGTGTGTGTGTGTGTGTCTGTGTGTGTGTGTGTCTTACTGACGTGACATTTGTCTCTTTTGTCCCTCCCAGGTTGCCATTAAACAGATTTCCAGTGACAGAGTTCAGCAGTGGGCCAGACTGGTGAGTGAGTGGTGAACTATTCTCCTCATTGGCTCGTCAGTGGGACCAAAAAAATCAGAAAAAGTGACCAAAAAAATGTTTTTTAAAAAATCACGTAAAACATAATAAAAAAAACGTCAAAGTGACAAAAGAATTGGAATAAAATTGACAAAACAATGGAGAAAAGTGTAGAAAAGAACAATAAAATGTTGAAATTTCAACCCAGAAAAATACAAAGTCGACAGGAAGACGACATGAGGGTTCAAATCCTTTATTGGTCGCACTCTCCGAGGTGTGGGTGTGGGTGTGTGTGTTGCGTGGGAGGAACCAGCAGAGTCCAGGTGAAGGTTTATCTTTGACTTATTACTCCGTCCTGCACCGGGGTGATCAGGTGTCTCAGAGACGGCAACACAGCGTGGGTCGACTCCGCCCTCTGCTGGACTGACCGGAGACTTACAGCCGAGGGCGCCCGCACACACACACACACACACACACATGCAGACACAAAGACACGCATGCACAGACACACAAAGACAGAGATACACACACACACACACACCCCGGTTTCCACAGAAAACCTGTGACGTCCCTTCGGTGAATGACACCGTTGGGTTTCCCCTCCGGGACTAACTCATTTCTTATTCATTTGAACTTTAACTGGGGGAACCCCCCCCCCAAGAAACCACATACAGGCACCTGGAACTCACCTGCAGGAAACAAAACACCCAAACTGGAGTTTCTGTGAGAAATATTACTGAGAATTACAAAAAGAACAGAAATGCCCCCGTGAGTCATCAGAGATCCCCTTCATCTGGCCCCTACGGTAGATGCACTTCTTATGGGGGGGGCGGACAGGCCTCTGGGCCCCTCACGGTTCGATTCTTAACCGATTATTAATGAGAGACTTTTTTTTTTTTTAGTTTTTTAATGTACATTTCTAAATTTAAAAAAATTGTGGTGCTCATAAGTTTATGAACCAGGCTAAAGTTGATTAATGAATAAAAAACATCTTTTGAAATTGATCTTAATGCCTTAATTAATTAATTAATTAATTAATTATTAGTTTTTTTGCTTACATATTCATAACTTTTGAGCCTGTTTGGGTGCCAGACCCAGCGGTACATTTGTCCCGTTTCTGTCGTCTCGTACGGTGCTGCAGATGTTTTATAATCTCCCTTTCTCCCCCCTCAGCCCGGCGAGGGTGGCCCCGTTCCCATGGAGATTGCTCTGCTGCAGAGGCTGGCGGAGGTCGGGGGTCACGGCGGCGTCATCCGCATGCTGGACTGGTTCGAGGTGGAGGGGCGGGGCTTCCTGCTGGTGCTGGAGCGCCCGCCGCACGGCCAGGATCTGTTCGACTTCATCACGGAGAGGGGGGCGCTGCCGGAACGCCTTGCACTCAGGTCAGACCCTCTAACAGACTCAGGTCAGACCCTCTTAACAGACTCAGGTCAGACCCTCTAACAGACTCAGGTCAGACCCTCCTAACAGACTCAGGTCAGACCCTCCTAACAGACTCAGGTCAGACCCTCCTAACAGACTCAGGTCAGACCCTCCTAACAGACTCAGGTCAGACCCTCCTAACGCACTCAGGTCAGACCCTCAGGTCAGACCCTCCTAAGGCACTCAGGTCAGACCCTCCTAAGGCACTCAGGTCAGACCCTCCTAAGGCACTCAGGTCAGACCCTCTTAACAGACTCAGGTCAGACCCTCCTAACAGACTCAGGTCAGACCCTCCTAACAGACTCAGGTCAGACCCTCAGGTCAGACCCTCCTAAGGCACTCAGGTCAGACCCTCCTAAGGCACTCAGGTCAGACCCTCCTAAGGCACTCAGGTCAGACCCTCCTAACAGACTCAGGTCAGACCCTCTTAACAGACTCAGGTCAGACCCTCTTAACAGACTCAGGTCAGACCCTCCTAACAGACTCAGGTCAGACCCTCCTAAGGCACTCAGGTCAGACCCTCCTAAGGCACTCAGGTCAGACCCTCCTAACGCACTCAGGTCAGACCCTCAGGTCAGACTCTTCGAACGCCTCCCACTCTGTGCCCCATTGGGCCTTGGGGGGGGGGGGGCAGTAGCTCTGTCAATAGGGAGGTGGGCTGGGAACCGGAGGGTTGCGGATTCAAGTCCCCGTACGGACCAAAGACTGGTAGCTGGAGAGGTGCCAGTTCACTTTCTGGGCTCGGGGCGCCTTTCCATGTCCATGGCCCCAACAACTGGACTAGACTTAGACACTCCAACCTTCAAGAGTAACTTTAGACCGCCTTATTTTCTACACACACGCAGGAATAAATGAAATCCTGTTCCACGGCCCTGCTCGGTCCCCCGTGGTAACGTGCTCTCTGTGCTTCGGTCCCGCCAGGTTCTTCCGGCAGATCGTGGAGGGGCTGCGCTTCCTTCACGCCCACGGCGTCGTGCACCGAGACATCAAGGACGAGAACATCGTGGTCGACACGCGGACGCTCGACGTCAAGATCATCGACTTTGGCTCCGGAGCTCGGCTCCAAGAGACGCCGTACAGCGAGTTCGAAGGTACGCGATTACTCATGAATATGATACTGTTTCCATTCATATTCACTTAATTCAGATAAAAACGTGTGGATGGAAACATGGCTTGTAATTAATTCTGACTTGTTGGACCCCCACCACCACCACCACCACCAGGTACGCGGGTCTACAGCCCCCCCGAGTGGATCGTGTCCCAGTCCTACGAGGCCGTCCCGCTCACCGTCTGGTCTCTGGGCGTGCTGCTCTTCGACATGGTGTGCGGGGACATCCCGTTCGAGCGCGACCAGGACATCGTCGGCGCGGCGCCCGTTTTCACCAGACGGGTCTCTAAAGGTGAGCAGAGACACTGCCCCCACACACACACACACACACACACACACACACACACAGCGTTCTGATAGTAACTAAACTTAAAAGTATAAAAACAGTGAAACTAAAATGAAATCCAACAGTCCAAACTAAAAATAACTGTTAATTCAGAACTGTACTAACCTCGGTTCTATGACCCCCTGGTCTCTCTCCCCCCAGAATGCCAGTCTCTGATTCGCTGGTGCCTGTCGTACCGTCCCGAGGAGCGTCCGACCCTGGAGGAGATCCTGTCCCACCCCTGGATGGAGGGGGGCGAGGCCGAGGAGGAGGAGCACAGCTCTCTGCCCAACCAGTCTCTGTGACGGGACCCTGAACGCACCGCAATAAACGTAACCCCGAGCAACGCACACGTCTCTCCAAAGTTGGAAACACCCCCACCTGAAGTTTGGGTGTCGCACTTTTTGTGTTATTTGTGTCTATTAGTCGCACACACACTATTTCTGCACTGTTTCTGCTACCCGTGGACATGTGGCGACGCGTGATGCGTTGTTAGCTACTCGCTATCCTGGCCAAAGCCCCCCCCCCCCCACGCTACGAGCAGTCCCATCGGGTGTGATGTCATTCCCGACTCCGAGGTTGAAGGAGCGCCTTGAGGCTCAACACCCCGGATGGGACGGCAGGAAGCGAAAACCTCCCGCTGGATCTCCACGGAGACGATCGGCGGCGTCCCAGGCGGATGTAGCGCTCAGCGGGGGGGGGGGGGCACCGCTGCATCCCATCGCTTCCTGGGAAAGCTATTATTTATTTTTCTCCATCTCTTCTGGTGGCTGCAGGAGACTTTCATGTTTTGGTTATTTATTGAATTGAGTATTTATTTGGTTTTGAACACTTTTTTTAGTTATTTTTTTATTTTATTTACACAGTAACGTCTTTATTTTTATTGTTATGGCTCCATTACTGTCTTATTCTTTATTTTCTCTCTTGTGGAAAGTCATTCTCTAGAATGGAGTTGGTACTGTGTGTATCTGGTGACAAAGCGTTGTGTGTGTGTGTGGGGGGGCAGACGCCTCCTGATACGATATTATTACGATTGTAAACATACTGTAATAATCTGATATTTTGTCCGATCATACCGGGCGCTTAGCGTTGGCCTGCTCGCTGCAGCCATGTTTTCAGCGTCTCCTCTACACACACACACACACACATATACATACATACACACACACCTACCTACCTACACACACACACACATGCATACCTACACAGACATACACACCTACCTACCTACATACATACATACATACAAACACACATACATACACACCTACCTACATTAATATACACAGATCATACATACACACACACCTACCTACATACACACACACACACACACACACACACACACACACACACACATACATACCTACACAGACACACACACCTACCTACATACAAACTCACACCTACACAGACATACACACAGAGCCTACAATTACACAGTTCTCCCCCTCTCTGCGTGGAGATGGATGCGTCCGGTGTGACTGGCCAGGCGTGCGATCAGGCGTCGGTGCTTACGCGCTCGGTGTGTTTTCACTGTAACAAACAGGAGAAGTGGTCTGAACACTGAAAGCTCGTAAAGAAGAAGAAGAAGAAGAAGAGCGTGACGGCTCTACGTTCAGCTCTGACATCACAGCGACCCAAACGATAGAGATCGGATACGACGTGCCTCACGTCGGGAGGAGTGGCTCCTCTAGACGGGCCGGAGCCACTCCTGTGAGGGGCCGCATTTGGCCCGCGGGCCTCGAGTTTGACGTGTGATCTGGACGTTACGGTTGAAATCTTTGGGAGCTCGTAATAATATTCAGTGTTCAGACTTCAAAATATATTTAAAAAGGCGCAAATCTGAGTTACACACACACACACACACACCCCTACCTATCTATACACACACACCCCTACCTATCTATACACACACACACCTACCTATCTACACACACACACACCTATCTACACACACACACCTATCTATCTACACACACACCTACCTATCTACACACACACACACACACACACCTATCTATCTACACACACACACACACACACACCTACCTATCTACACACACACACACACACACACACCTATCTACACACACACACACACACCTATCTACACACACATACCTATCTACACACACATACCTACAGACACACACACACACTCCCTAGTTTTTGGCAGTTGTATTTCTTACCTGGATATAAATATTGCTTTCAGTTAAAATCTGAGAAATAATCATCAATCTTTTTTTTGTTTTATTTTTTAATATAAGAGCCGAATGAAGCCGATCTTTACGGGAAACGTCCGAAGACTTAAACGCTCCCGCGGTTTCCTATTGGACGTCGTCTCATCGATGTTTTAGTTATTTTCACTGAAACGGAAGAGTCCCAATCTTCCTTTAAAGTTACAGATATTAATTTATTTGGTTTCCCGGGTGACGTCAGAGTCAGATGTAACCGGTGGATGTGGTTGGTGGCGGGGCGTGTCCCGTCGCTGCGTTGCCATGGATACTTGTGTATTATGGGCTGGGTTCATGATCAAAGTGGCTCCGTGTCACTTGTTGCTGTTTATTTACATTAAATAAAACTTTATGGATCAGAAGAAAAGATCCGACGTTAATAAAACTGGTTTTGACTCTTCATCACGTCGTGTGTCTCCACTGTTCTGCTGGTACTACATTACCCACAATTCATAGTGTTCACAACAAAGGGAAGTCAGTCTATGAAAACAAGATGTTTCAGGAAGTACTCCACTACATTCAGCTTTAGTTACTTTAGTTACTCCACTACACTCAGCTTTAGTTACTTTAGTTACTCCACTACACTCAGCTTTAGTTACTAGTTACTTTAGTTACTCCACTACATTCAGCTTTAGTAACTAGTTACTTTAGTTACTCCACTACATTCAGCTTTAGTAACTAGTTACTTTAGTTACTCCACTACACTCAGCTTTAGTTACTTTAGTTACTCCACTACACTCAGCTTTAGTTACTCCACTACACTCAGCTTTAGTAACTAGTTACTTTAGTTACTCCACTACATTCAGCTTTAGTAACTAGTTACTTTAGTTACTCCACTACACTCAGCTTTAGTTACTAGTTACTTTAGTTACTCCACTACATTCAGCTTTAGTAACTAGTTACTTTAGTTACTCCACTACATTCAGCTTTAGTAACTAGTTACTTTAGTTACTCCACTACATTCATCTGACAGCTTTAGTTACGAGTTATTTAGTTACAAGTTATTTAGTTACTACAGTTACTATAGTAACTAAATAACTCGTAACTAAAGTAACTATAGTTACTTTAGTTACTAGTAAATTAAGTTATAAATTAAATTAGTAACTAAAGTAGAATATTTCTCTCTGAAATGTAGTGGAGTAAAAAGCAGAAAGTAACTTGAAAAAACTAAAGTACAAGTACCTCAACATGTGGCCCTCATACAATACTGCAGTACAAGTACTGCAGTATTGTAAAGTACTTGTACTGTAGTACTTGTACTCCGGTACTTTGCACCGCGGTTTAAAGCGTGTCCACCGTCCCTGATTAACGCTGATCACTTACACCTGTGATGGACGCGAAGGGTTCCTCTAGCCAATAAGAAAGGAGCGCTTGTGACTGTCGACCAATCGGATTCCGCGCCTCGCTAAAGCCCGGAAGCAGCGCCTCAGTCAGCTCGCCTAGCAGCGCAGCGGGGAGGTAAAATCAGCCTCTTTCTCCTTCTTTCATCCCTCCATCATCCCTCTTTCTCTGCGGCAGGAAGCATGGTGAGTACGGACTGTATCTGTAGCCTCTCTCCTAGAGCCGGGGGGTCCTACAGCCCGGGGGTGCCCAAGTTACTGCCTGTTAAGAAGTTTTTCCTCTTGTTGTAGACGGAATAATCATTTTTATTCAACTCTGGTGGTGTCCTCCGGGTCAAAAGGGACAAAATGGGACATTTTCGTCCTTTTTCAGACTTTTCTTTTGTCTCCACTGCCGTCATCTTACTAATTTTATACTTTTGGAATTTATAGTCAATAACCCTTATTTATATAGAATTATACCCAATATTAGAGTTAAAAAAGCAGGAATTATGGATTATTTTGACTAATAGTTAACCCTCCTGGTGTCCTCGGGTCCAATCTGTCCCTTTAATAAATGTCTATATCTGAAATATGAGTTTCTTTTTAATTAAATTACAATAAAATGGATCCTTCCAACGCTCTTTCATTCCTCTGATCTTAACTATTAGTCAAAATAATTCATAATTTCTGCTTTTTTAACTCTAATATCAGGTATAATTCTATATAAATGAGGGTTAATATCAGGTATAATTCTATATAAATGAGGGTTAATATCAGGTATAATTCTATATAAATGAGGGTTATTGACCATGACCACCATCTTACTAGTTTATACTTTCTGGAATTCATGGTCAATAACCCTCATTTATATAGAATTATACCTAATATTAACCCTCATTTATATAGAATTATACCTGATATTAACCCTCATTTATATAGAATTATACCTGATATTAACCCTCATTTATATAGAATTATACCTGATATTAACCCTCATTTATATAGAATTATACCTGATATTAACCCTCATTTATGTAGAATTATACCTAATATTAACCTCATTTATGTAGAATTATACCTGATATTAACCCTCATTTATATAGAATTATACCTGATATTAACCCTCATTTATATAGAATTATACCTAATATTAGAGCTAAAAAAAGCAGAAATTATGAATTATTTTGACTAATAGTTAAGATCCTTATAAGATACTTATGCCCCTGTATTTTAACATAGGGGGGTGTATACTTATGCCCCCTGTATTTTAACATAGGGGGGTGTATACTTATGCCCCCTGTATTTTAACATAGGGGGGTGTATACTTATGCCCCTGTATTTTAACATAGGGGTGTATACTTATGCCCCTGTATTTTAACATAGGGGGTGTATACTTATGCCCCTGTATTTTAACATAGGGGGTGTATACTTATGCCCCTGTATTTTAACATAGGGGTGTATACTTATGCCCCTGTATTTTAACATAGGGGGTGTATACTTATGCCCCTGTATTTTAACATAGGGGGTGTATACTTATGCCCCTGTATTTTAACATAGGGGTGTATACGTATGCCCCTGTATTTTAACATAGGGGGTGTATACTTATGCCCCTGTATTTTAACATAGGGGGGTGTATACTTATGCCCCTGTATTTTAACATAGGGGGGTGTATACTTATGCCCCTGTATTTTAACATAGGGGGTGTATACTTATGCCCCTGTATTTTAACATAGGGGTGTATACTTATGCCCCTGTATTTTAACATAGGGGGTGTATACTTATGCCCCCTGTATTTTAACATAGGGGGGTGTATACTTATGCCCCCTGTATTTTAACATAGGGGGGTGTATACTTATGCCCCCCCCCCTGTATTTTAAGGAAGAACATTTATTTATTTATGAAACATTATTCATTCATAAAGTAAGTTTTTAGCGTTGTTGAGCGATTTTCTCGAAGATTTGTCATTAAAATCTGGGAGAAGTTTTGCGCAGTATTTTGCCTATTTCGTGAAAACCGCACTGCAGATCTCTTTGAAAAGTCATAGCCCACCATTCCCGATCATTACACAAGTTTTAATGTATTTTGTGTGCGCGTGTTGGCAACGCTGCGGGACTAGTAGCCGGACAAAAAACCGGAATAATAAGTATGAGCAGTAATATTCAATGTGCTGAGTGCAGCACATCGGCACACTGAATAACAACGTGTCTAATATTAGGGCATAATCATCAATATTCATGGCAATTAGCCTAGATCTTGATGGGGGGGCTGTTAGGAGCCTGGATAATGGATGGGGGGCACTGGCCCAAAAAAGGATGCGAACCTCTGGATGAGACCATTAAACACAACTGTTGGGATCTGTGTTTAATTACCTCACTACGTTCTCCTGATGAGACTTGCTGACTTTTACTGAAGGAAAATTTACAACGTAGAGTCTGCACGATAAATCATTATTAAATTGCGATATACTCCATTGGATTTAAGTTTTAAACAACTTATTTTTTTATTTTAATGACTTTGACTCTCGTTTAACCCTCGTGTTGTCTTCCCGTCGACCAACATAAATTTTTTTTTCTGGGTCAAAACCTCCTTAAGACACTTTTGTTACTCTTCCCAAAGTTTTTTTTGTCGTTTTTTTTATTTTTTTTGGGTAATTTTTTCTTGTTTTGACCAAGTTTTTGAAGCTTTCTCCGACATTTCTTTTCATTCTTTGACGTTTTCTACCTTTTTTTTTTTCCCGAAGTTCTTTGCCACTTTTTACAATGTCTTTGTCGATTTATTTTTGCATTTTTGTTGTTTTCTCCCTGTAGTTCTGTCACTTTTTCAGTATTCTTAAATCTTTGTTTTTCTTAAAATGCTATGAAATTTAAAAAACACCCAAATTTAATGAAAATAGTGAACTGATGTAATTTAACTTGTGAGGACCATTGTGTATACACTTTTTTTATTTTTTTATAATTTGGTTGAAGGAAACCAACATTTCAGATTTTAGAAACTTTTTTAAATGGGTCACATTTGACCCCGAGGACATCGGGAGGGGTAGTTTTTAGGAGCCGACTGCATCACCCCCGCTGCTACTGTCTCCCGTGAGTTTTTACCGTAGACTGTATAAAACAGGTCCTAATGCCCCCCCCCCATGGAAGCCTGTGTCTGCAGGCTCGTGGTGATGAGCTCTAGATGCTCTGTAATAATATCTGTGGTGCTGCCAATGCGTTCGTCATGGTTCATATGTGTGATAACGTTACACTTCGTTAGGATCAATATGGTGGCAGAGAACCGGGATATCACTTAAGTTAAAAAATCCGTGACTCATGTTTTCCTCCGACTCGTGCAGGCCTGCACCCGAGTATTTCAACTGTGTGGTATTAGTACTTGTACTGAAGTATCTGAGTACTTGTTGCACCGCTGCCGGTGCCTGTTCTCTTCCTCCAGCGTGAGTGTATCTCGGTGCACGTCGGCCAAGCCGGGGTCCAGATTGGCAATGCCTGCTGGGAGCTGTACTGCCTGGAGCACGGCATCCAGCCGGACGGACACCTGCTCGGGGACAAGGCCGGCGGGGGACGACTCCTTCAGCACCTTCTTCAGCGAGACCAGCGCCGGGAAGCACAGCCCCAGGGCCATCTTCGTGGACCTGGAGCCCACTGTCATCGGTAAACTCATTTTTATAGATTTATTTATTTAAATAAGAAATTTAAAATATGTGTCTTGTGTAAGTTGACCCCCGGCTAAAGTTGATTAAAAAAAAAAGAAACTTTTGGAAATGGATCTAAATGTCTTTAATTCAAAATGCAAACCTAACCTTTTAAGGATACCAATTTTCTTAATTTTTCTAAGTATGCATCCTGATAAAGTTCCCTTGCCCCCCCCCCCCCCTCACCACCCCCCCCATCACTACCCTTCACCATACATGCGTGATGACACATGAATCATTCATAAAGCAAGTTGGTGTCCTTAAAGGTGGATTTTCCAAATTATTTTGAATTAAGGCATTAAGATCAATTTCTAAAAGATGGTTTTTATTCCTGTTTTTAATCAACTTTAACCTGGGGGGGGGTCGGGGGGTCGGGGGGCAACTTATACAAGCCGCTGCAGGTAGATACACGACTGATGCTATATTGGTAGAAAATGATGAGTATATCTGAGATGTCGGACCCTAACCCTTCCGTCCAGACGAGGTGCGCTCGGGGACGTACCGCCAGCTGTTCCACCCCGAGCAGCTGATCACCGGCAAGGAGGACGCCGCCAACAACTACGCCCGCGGCCACTACACCGTCGGCAAGGAGAGCATCGACCTGGTGCTGGACCGCACCCGCAGGCTGGTGGGCGCCGCCATAGCAACCTGCTCCAGTTACTAGTTACTTTAGTTACTCCACTACATTCATCTGACAGCTTTAGTTACTAGTTACTTTAGTTACTAGTTACTTTAGTTACTTTAGTTACTCCACTACATTCATCTGACAGCTTTAGTTACTAGTTACTTTAGTTACTAGTTACTTTAGTTACTTTAGTTACTCCACTACATTCATCTGACAGCTTTAGTTACTAGTTACTTTAGTTACTCCACTACATTCATCTGACAGCTTTAGTTACTAGTTACTTTAGTTACTAGTTACTTTAGTTACTCCACTACATTCATCTGACAGCTTTAGTTACTAGTTACTTTAGTTACATGTTACTTTAGTTACTCCACTACATTCATCTGACAGTTTTAGTTACTAGTTACTTTAGTTACTAGTTACTTTAGTTACTCCACTACATTCATCTGACAGCTTTAGTTACTAGTTACTTTAGTTACTAGTTACTTTAGTTACTCCACTACATTCATCTGACAACTTTAGTTACTTTAGTTACTTTAGTTACTAGTTACTTTAGTTACTCCACTACATTCATCTGACAGTTTGTTACCAGCTACTTTAGTTACTAGTTACTTTAGTTACTCCGCTACATTCATCTGACAGCTTTAATTACTAGTTACTTTAGTTACTAGTTACTTTAGTTACTAGTTACTTTCCACATTAATATTCCTGAACACTAACCACATATAGTTAATAATCTGATGTTATTATAAAGTAACCATAGCAACAATATAACAGGTCCAGCTGAGATGATGATGTCATATCAGCTGAGATGATGTCATTAAACAGCTGTTGGGATCCTTTCCTCTCTAAAACTGGACGAGTTTTCTTTACTTCTAATACTTTACTATGTTTTCCTGTTGCTTACATTAAAGGATTGGGGGAGGGTCCTCCAGTTGCATGCTGGGTAACTAATACTACAGTTGAAAATGAGCCATCTGTCTTTCTCTGGTGCGTTTCCAACAACGTTGGGTGACGTCCACTGTCCCCTGGCGTGTCTGTCCCCTGGCGTGTCTGTCCCCAGGCGGACCAGTGCACCGGCCTGCAGGGCTTCCTGGTCTTCCACAGCTTCGGCGGCGGCACCGGCTCCGGCTTCACGTCCCTGCTGATGGAGCGTCTGTCTGTGGACTACGGCAAGAAGTCCAAGCTGGAGTTCTCGGTGTACCCGGCTCCCCAGGTGTCCACGGCCGTGGTGGAGCCGTACAACGCCATCCTGACCACCCACACCACGCTGGAGCACTCGGACTGTTCCTTCATGGTGGACAACGAGGCCATCTACGACATCTGCCGCAGGAACCTGGACATCGAGCGCCCGTCCTACACCAACCTGAACCGGCTCATCGGCCAGATCGTGTCCTCGGTCACCGCGTCCCTGCGCTTCGACGGCGCCCTCAACGTGGACCTGACGGAGTTCCAGACCAACCTGGTCCCGTATCCCCGGATCCACTTCCCCCTGGCGACCTACGCGCCGGTGATCTCGGCCGAGAAGGCCTACCACGAGCAGCTCTCGGTGTCGGAGATCACCAACGCCTGCTTCGAGCCGGCCAATCAGCTGGTGAAATGCGACCCCCGCCACGGCAAGTACATGGCGTGCTGCCTGCTGTACCGCGGCGACGTGGTGCCCAAAGACGTCAACGCCGCCATCGCCGCCATCAAGACCAAGCGCTCCATCCAGTTTGTGGACTGGTGTCCCACAGGCTTCAAGGTGGGCATCAACTACCAGGCGCCCACCGTGGTTCCCGGCGGCGACCTGGCCAAGGTGCAGCGGGCCGTGTGCATGCTGAGCAACACCACCGCCATCGCCGAGGCCTGGGCGCGCCTCGACCACAAGTTCGACCTGATGTACGCCAAGCGGGCCTTCGTCCACTGGTACGTGGGCGAGGGGATGGAGGAGGGCGAGTTCTCCGAGGCCAGAGAGGACATGGCGGCGCTGGAGAAGGACTACGAAGAGGTCGGCGCCGACAGCGTGGGAGACGACGACGACGGAGACGACTATTAACCGGGCGGCTGGTTATTCATGTCAATAAAATTAAAGTTATTTTTTTGTGCACTGCAATATTGTGTCCCTCTTTAATACACAACTTTAGTTACTAGTTACTTTAGTTACTCCACTACATTCATCTGACAGCTTTAGTTTGGTTTCAAATGCTATAAAATTGAATAAGACGCCCCAAAATTAATGAAAGTAGAGATTTGTACTTGGAAAAGAGCGTTGTGTGGAATCAATCATGTTATTTTGGGGAATTAAAAAGAACATTGATATAGGACAACATGGGGACAACATGAGGACAACATGAAGACAACATGGGGACAACATGAGGACAACATGAAGACAACATGGGGACAACATGAGGACAACATGAGGACAACATGGGGACAACATGAAGACAACATGAAGACAACATGGGGACAACATGAAGACAACATGAGGACAACATGGGGACAACATGAGGGCAACATGAGGGCAACATGAGGGCAACATGAGGACAACATGAAGACAACATGGGGACAACATGAAGACAACATGAGGACAACATGAGGGCAACATGAAGACAACATGAAGACAACATGGGGACAACATGAAGACAACATAAGGACAACATGGGGACAACATGAGGACAACATGAGGGCAACATGAGGACAACATGAAGACAACATGAGGACAACATGGGGACAAGATGAAGGGCAACATGAGGACAACATGAAGGGCAACATGAGGACAACATGAAGACAACATGAGGACAACATGAGGGATATATATATATATATATATATATATATATATATATATATATATATATATATATATATATATATATATATATATATATACACGGACAGCAGGATCAGATAATGTGTGTGTGTGTGTGTGTGTGTGTGTGTGTGTGTGTGTGTGTGTACATACTATCCTGATCCTGCTGTCGTCGTCGTCCCCCACGGACAAATGGACATGTCCCGTCAGAAGAGGACGTTTGGTCCCCTTAGCCAAAGCGACGTGGTCCTCCAGCAGGGGGCGCTGACCAGAAGCAAACCCTCCGGACTGGTGACGTGTCCACCCAGCAGCCAATAGGATTCCTCCTCCTTCAGCCTGGCACGAGCGGCAGGAGGCGGGAGGTCTCACTCTGTTTCTCCAGAGCTCCACATTTCACACTAACATGAGCCAAAAAATAAATAATTTCAAAAAATTTAATTTCATTAGCTCTGATTTAATTACTAATTATTATATTATCTGATTTAATTTAATTTAAGCTCTGATTTAAATTTAATTTCAACTATTTTTAATCAATAGAAAATCCAAAGTTATGTTTATTGTTTCATTTTTTGGTGAAAAATGAAGTATTACCAATTAACAAAAGTCAGATGCAGGAAGAACACACTTTAAATTAAAAAAGTGAGATTTATTCCAGTGAGATGTTATTTTCTACATGTCATCTTGGACAATGTCTCTAAATAGATATTTATTGATCCAATAAAATGGGATATTATAATGTTCCAGCAGCAAAATCAGTCACACAGCACAGAATATAAATATAATGAAATACTAGAATAATATATACATGAAGTAATACTAGGATACAATATACATACATACAATATACACAAAATAATACTAGAATACAATGTACATACATACAATATACATGAAATAATACTAGGATACAATATACATACATACAATATACACAAAATACTAGAATACAATGTACATACATACAATATACATGAAATAATATTAGAATACAATATACATGCAATATACATGAAATAATACTAGGATACAATATACATACATACAATATACACAAAATAATACTAGAATACAATGTACATACATACAATATACACAAAATAATACTAGAATACAATGTACATACATACAATATACACAAAATAATACTAGAATACAATGTACATACATACAATATACATGAAATAATACTAGAATACAATGTACATACATACAATATACACAAAATAATACTAGAATACAATGTACATACATACAATATACACAAAATAATACTAGAATACAATATACATACATACAATATACATGAAATAATACTAGAATACAATATACACAAAATAATACTAGAATACAATATACATACATACAATATACACAAAATAATACTAGAATACAATATACATACATACAATATACATTAAATAATACTAGAATACAATATACATACATACAATATACATTAAATAATACTAGGATAAAATACAAGAACAAATATCTTAATATATACAGGATTTGAAAACTCCTTAAATATTACTATATTATATTATTATGTATGTACTGTGTGTATTTCTGATTCTGAAGTATGTATATTTTCCCTCTCAGAGTGGTACATCCGGGCAGTTGGTCCTATCTCTGCAGCAGCAGCTCCTCCACTTCCTGAACACCTCAGCGGCTCCACGGTGTGTTTTCATCCCGGAGCTTCTGTACCTCAGCTCCGGTTCAATATCCGTCTCACAGCCCGGCTGCGTCCCGCTTACATCGAACTACAACCCGGGGAACTGTGCTCCGGTTCGGCCCGGAGCCTGACTCGGGGGGGGGGTGCTAGCTCAACCGGGAGGTTAGCGGAACGTTAGCCGAGCAGGCAGCGGGGCCAAGGCTCGGTCCGGGCGGCGGGCAGAGGGCAGCATGGCCGCTGGGAACCACAGCCGGGCGGTGGAGGAGAAGGCAGCGAGCCGGAGTCAGAGTGAAGGTGAGCGGATCCACCCGAGGGGGGAGACCCGGCGGATGGGGCCTCTAACACTGGGGGTCTCTGTGTAACTTAACGGCAGCTTATTCTATTTATTATATATTTAATAATTATGTTTACAGGCTGACAGTCTCCCTGTTGTTTTACTTCCCCTTCATCTCTATTCCTTTTTTTTTTATTTTAATTATATTTATTTTTTATTATTTTTTACTTTATCACCGGGTAACGTTAACTTCCTAATGGGAGCTAGCGTAATGTTCCAATGCTAATTACTAATAGTAGTATACTAGTTACTAATTGTAATTCCCCCTGTGGGATTAATACAAGTATTTATTATTATTATTATTATTATTAATGTGACTTTACTAGTTTTAAATGAGTTTCTGTGCTGCTAACAGCCGTCGGTAGAGGTGCTGTAGTGTATTTAAGTTGATAGCTAATGCTAACAGCTGCTAACAGCCGTGCAGGTGAGTGTTGGGAGGAAGGTGGTGACGTGGATGTTGGTACAGGTGTGGTCAGAAAACACACACACAACACACACACACACAACCACCCCCAGACACACACACACCCACACTCAGTCACTGTCACTGACATACGCACCTATACATACACACACACACACACACACACACACCCACACTCAATCACTGTCAGTGACATACGCACCTATACATACATACATACATACACACACACACACACACACACACACACACACTCTCACTCCCTCCCTCCCTCTCACACAGATATACACACAACCACACCCTCACTCACACACTCATTCACTCACACATGCACCTATACACACACATACACACACACACTCTCTCCCCCTCTCTCACAGACACACACACGCACTTATACACACAACCACTCACACATGCACCCATACACACACACACACACACACACACACATGTATTCAGGTTATTATTTACAGTAATAAACATATTTAACATGTGGACGCTGTCTGTGAACTCTACCAGACACTGAACCCTCTAATCGTCCGTTTGTCCTCTCAAGAAATGGACCGTCAAATAAAACATAAAGAAGCACCCCCAACATGTCTCTCTGTCTGTCTCTCTACCTGTCTGTCTCTCTACCTGTCTGTCTCTCTACCTGTCTGTCTGTCTATCTGTCTGTCTGCCTGTCTGTCTGTCTGTCTCTCTACCTGTCTGTCTAGCTGTCTGCCTGTCTGTCTCTCTACCTGTCTGTCTAGCTGTCTGCCTGTCTGTCTCTCTACCTGTCTGTCTCTCTGTCTGTCTGTCTCTCTGTCTGTCTGTCTCTCTACCTGTCTGTCTGTCTGTCTGTCTGTCTCTCTACCTGTCTGTCTAGCTGTCTGTCTCTCTGTCCACATTCATCCTGTTGTATTGTATCTGTCTGTCTGTCTGTCTGTCTCTCTACCTGTCTGTCTGTCTGTCTGTCTGTCTCTCTACCTGTCTGTCTAGCTGTCTGTCTCTCTGTCCACATTCATCCTGTTGTATTGTTGAGGAGCTGCTGTTATATGAGAAGGAAGTATGGTAACCGGGGGAATATAGATCCCAGTTTATATATTATATTCTCTCTGTCTGTCTGTCTGTCTGTCTGTCTGTCTGTCTGTCTGTTCAAGTATCCAGCCCATTAATGTTAATATTATTAATATTAATGTTATTAAATATAGAGTCTCTGATCAGCCGTAGTAGTTGGGAGGCTCTGATTGGTTGTTGTCTCCCTGCAGTGAACAGGAAGTTGAAGTACATCAGCCTGGCGGTGCTCGTGGTCCAGAATGCATCGCTCATCCTCAGCATCCGATACGTCCGCACGTTGCCGGGCGACCGCTTCTTCACGACGTCAGCCGTCGTCATGGCGGAGATCCTGAAGGTCCTGACGTGTCTGCTCATCATCCTGCTGCAGAAGAGATGTAAGTGGGCCGGAGTCTGGAGACAGACAGCTTACCGTAATTCCTCTAATAGAAGCTGGCACTTCATGTACCTGAACTGTAAGAGATACCGTAATTCCTCTAATAGAAGCTGGCACTTCATGCACCTGAACTGTAAGAGATACCGTAATTCCTCTAATAGAAGCCGGGTCTTCATGCACCTGAACTGTAAGAGATACCGTAATTCCTCTAATAGAAGCCGGGTCTTTATGCACCTGAACTGTAAGAGATACCGTAATTCCTCTAATAGAAGCCGGGTCTTTATGCACCTGATCTGTAAGAGATACCGTAATTCCTCTAATAGAAGCTGGCACTTCATGTACCTGAACTGTAAGAGATACCGTAATTCCTCTAATAGAAGCTGGCACTTCATGTACCTGAACTGTAAGAGATACCGTAATTCCTCTAATAGAAGCCGGGTCTTTATGCACCTGAACTGTAAGAGATACCATAATTCTTCTAGTAGAGGCCCGGTCTTTATGCACCTGAACTGTAAGAGATACCGTAATTCCTCTAATAGAATATATATATATATATATATATATATATATATATATATATATATATATATATATATATATATATATATATATATATATATATATATATATATGAAAGGAGATTATCCACATTAATGATTCCCTTTATTTCTCTCTCTCTGTCTGTCTGCCTGTCTGTCTGCAGTCAATGTGAAGCAGACGGTGTTGTTCCTGGTCGACTCCATCGTGTTCCAGTACAGAGACACGCTGAAACTGGCCGTCCCGTCTCTCATCTACACGCTGCAGAACAACCTGCAGTACATCGCCATCTCCAACCTGCCGGCCGCCACCTTCCAGGTCAGCTTCAAGGGACGGGGGACACGACCGGGGACACAGGCCACACATATCAAGCACAACAGCTTTAAGGGACGGGGGGACACGGCCGGGGACACAGGCCACTTATTACCAAATAAATCATGTGTCACGTACCACCAACCCTCCATATGATGAAAGACTAGAGTTATAACCACATGTATAACAAACACAACAATACTGTCTCTCTCCTTGTCCCCCCTCTGTCCCCCCCCCATCAGGTGACGTACCAGCTGAAGATCCTGACCACGGCTCTGTTCAGCGTGCTGATGTTGAGGAAGTCTCTGTCCAGAGTCCAGTGGCTGTCTCTGCTGCTGCTGTTCGCCGGCGTCGCCATCGTACAGGTCAGTTTCCATCATAACAATAATAACAATATCTGTATAACAATAATATAACTGCACCGTATGAGGATATCAGTAATAATAATAATAATAATAATAATAATATAACTGCACCGTATGAGGATATCTGTAATAATAATAATAATAATAACAATAATATAACCTGCACCGTATCAGGATATCTGTAATAATTATAATATAACCTGCACCGTAGAGAGATAGACAGACAGGCAGGCAGGTAGAGAGACAGACAGGTGGAGAGAGAGAGAGAGAGAGACAGGCAGGTAGAGAGACAAACAGACAGGCAGGTAGAGAGAGAGAGAGAGCGAGAGAGAGACAGGTAGGTAGACAGACCGGTAGAGAGAGAGAAACATACAGGCAGGTAGAGAGAGAGAAACAGGCAGACAGGTAGGGAGAGAGAGAGACAGAAAGACAGGTAAAGAGAGAGAGACAGACAGACAGGTAGAGAGAGAGACAGACAGATAGACAGGTAGAGAGAGAGAGACAGACAGACAGGTCGAGAGAGAGAAACATACAGACAGGTAGGGAGAGACAGACAGACAGACAGGTAAAGAGAGAGAGAGAGACAGACAGACAGGTAAAGAGAGAGAGACAGACAGACAGACAGACAGACAGGTAGAGAGAGAGACAGACAGACAGACAGACAGGTAAAGAGAGAGAGAGAGACAGACAGACAGGTAGAGAGAGAGACAGACAGCGTTACTTTATAAACAGAAAACATTTATGTCAATCATCGGTAAAACATAAACCCCCCATCCCCCGCCCTCTGAGATGAATGCTGCTCGTGTCTCTCAGGTGGAGCAGGAGGGGAAGAAGGAGGCGGCGGTGTCGGGCGGCTCCAACCAGAACTACACCGTCGGCCTGGTCGCCGTGGTGATCAGCTGCCTGTCGTCGGGCTTCGCCGGCGTTTACTTCGAGAAGATCCTGAAGGGCAGCTCGGCGTCCGTCTGGGTGAGGAACGTGCAGCTGGGCATCTTCGGCACGGCGCTCGGCATGCTGGGACTGTGGTGGAACGACGGCGCCGCCATCGCCGAGCGCGGCTTCCTGTTCGGCTACACCGACATGGTGTGGTGCGTCATCTTCAACCAGGCGTTCGGCGGGCTGCTGGTCGCCGTGGTGGTGAAGTACGCCGACAACATCCTGAAGGGCTTCGCCACGTCCTTCTCCATCGTCGTCTCCACGGTGACGTCCGTCTACCTGTTCGGCTTCCACGTGGACCTGCTGTTCACGGCCGGCGCCGGGCTCGTCATCGGCGCCGTCTACATGTACAGCCTCCCCAAAGCGGCCGGCGGCGCCGCGTCCCTGAGCGCCTCCACCGCGGCTTCCTCGGCGTCATCGGCGACGCCGCGGACGGACGTCAGACCCGAGATGGAGCCGTTTCTGCCAAAGTCAGTGCTGGTGAAGTGACTCTCTCTCTCTCTCTTTTCTCTCTCTCTCTCTCTCTCTCTCGCCCTCTCTCTCTCTTTTCTCTCTCTCTCTCTCGCGCTCTCTCTCTCTCTCTCTCTCTCTCTCTCTCTCTCTCTCTCTCTCTCTCTCTCGGGTTTCCTCAGACATTAACGTCAATTAAATTTTATTTATAGTATCAATTCATAACAAGTTATCTCGAGACACTTTACAGATAGAGCAGGTCTAGACCTCTCTATAATTTACAGATAGAGCAGGTCTAGACCTCTCTATAATTTAAATGGAGAGCAGGTCCAGACCGCTCTATAATTTACAGATAGAGCCGGTCTAGACCTCTCTATAATTTACAGATAGAGCAGGTCTAGACCTCTCTATAATTTACAGATAGAACAGGTCTAGACCTCTCTATAATTTACAGGTAGAGCAGGTCTAGACCTCTCTATAATTTACAGATAGAGCAGGTCTAGACCGCTCTATAATTTAAATGGAGAGCAGGTCCAGACCGCTCTATAATTTACAGATAGAGCAGGTCTAGACCGCTCTATAATTTACAGATAGAGCAGGTCTAGACCTCTCTATAATTTACAGGTAGAGCAGGTCTAGACCTCTCTATAATTTACAGATAGAGCAGGTCTAGACCGCTCTATAATTTAAATGGAGAGCAGGTCCAGACCGCTCTATAATTTACAGATAGAGCCGGTCTAGACCTCTCTATAATTTACAGATAGAGCAGGTCTAGACCTCTCTATAATTTACAGATAGAGCAGGTCTAGACCTCTCTATAATTTACAGGTAGAGCAGGTCTAGACCTCTCTATAATTTACAGATAGAGCAGGTCTAGACCGCTCTATAATTTAAATGGAGAGCAGGTCCAGACCGCTCTATAATTTACAGATAGAGCAGGTCTAGACCGCTCTATAATTTACAGATAGAGCAGGTCTAGACCTCTCTATAATTTACAGATAGAGCAGGTCTAGACCTCTCTATAATTTACAGCTAGAGCAGGTCTAGACCGCTCTATAATTTAAAGGGAGAGCAGGTCTAGACCGCTCTATAATTTACAGGGAGAGCAGGTCTAGACCACTCTATAATTTACAGATAGAGCCGGTCTAGACCTCTCTATAATTTACAGATAGAGCAGGTCTAGACCTCTCTATAATTTACAGGTAGAGCAGGTCTAGACCGCTCTATAATTTAAAGGGAGAGCAGGTCTAGACCGCTCTATAATCTACAGGTAGAGCAGGTCTAGACCGCTCTATAATTTACAGATAGAGCAGGTCTAGACCGCTCTATAATTTACAGATAGAGCAGGTCTAGACCGCTCTATAATTTACAGGTAGAGCAGGTCTAGACCGCTCTATAATTTACAGGTAGAGCAGGTCTAGACCGCTCTATAATTAACAGGTAGAGCAGGTCTAGACCGCTCTATAATTTACAGGTAGAGCAGGTCTAGACCGCTCTATAATTTAAAGGGAGAGCAGGTCTAGACCGCTCTATAATTTACAGATAGAGCAGGTCTAGACCGCTCTATAATTTAGAGATAGAGCAGGTCTAGACCGCTCTATAATTTAAAGGGAGAGCAGGTCTAGACCGCTCTATAATTAACAGATAGAGCAGGTCTAGACCGCTCTATAATTTACAGGTAGAGCAGGTCTAGACCGCTCTATAATTTACAGATAGAGCAGGTCTAGACCGCTCTATAATTTACAGATAGAGCAGGTCTAGACCGCTCTATATTTTACAGGTAGAGCAGGTCTAGACCGCTCTATAATTTTCAGTATGTGATGGTCAGTTTGTTGCATTCTGCAGCAATAAGATTCAAGATGAAGAAATGTTTCTTTTTAGATGAAACATGTTGATAAGTTTCCTTTTGGGGAAAAATTAGAAGTTGGAAAAAAGGTTATAAATTGCAAAATATTGTAGAATATTGCAATGAAATCGTATCGAGACAAAAGTATCGTGATATCGTATCGAGAGGCATCTGATGATTCCTCCCCTGACTCATTTTTTATATATATATATATATATATATATATATATATATATATATATATTTCAGTCCAGTATACACACACACACACATGCTTTATTTAACCCTTGTGTTGTCATCAAATCTAATCTGACCCGTTTTCTTTTTAACTACCCAGTTCTGATTACCCTAAAATAACAGCTGATTCCATACAACGCGCTTTGCAGGTACAACAAAAGATCGGATTTCTGCTTTCATTGAATTTTGGATGTTTTATTAGATTTTTTTACATTTTGAAAAGAAAATATTTTTCCAAAACAGTATCCTGACTCAGCGTTGACACTTGTGTGATTATCCTTCCTTTAATATTAGTCCAAACTATTCATAATCTCTGCTTTTTTAACTAAAAAATTAGGTATAATTTCCAAAAAATGAAATTAATTGACCATGAATTCCAAAAAAAACTAATTTTTTTTACATAACGCTATTTGAGCTAAAAACAACTTTTTAAGTGGCTAATAAGTTTGTGATTGGCCAGATAGAAACGTATCAACGCCAACAACAAAGTATTAGCTAAACGTGAACACCACTGTTGGCGTGACACAATCCCAACACCTGAAACAAAACATCGGAGATATATTGATCAACATTTTGTAATAAAACAGTCCAAAAAAAGTTATTTTGTTAAAATGACTGGCCTACACTCGTGATATGAAAAGGAGAGTTCTGGGAGTATATAGCACTCGTGGGATATGAAAAGGAGAATTCTTGGAGTATATAACACTCGTGGGATATGAAAAGGAGAGTTCTTAGAGTATATAGCACTCGTGGTATATGAAAAGGAGAGTTCTCGGAGTATATAACACTCGTGGGATATGAAAAGGAGAGTTCTTGGAGTATATAGCACTCGTGGTATATGAAAAGGAGCGTTCTTGAGTATATAACACTCGTGGGATATGAAAAGGAGAGTTCTTAGAGTATATAGCACTCGTGGTATATGAAAAGGAGAGTTCTCGGAGTATATAACACTCGTGGGATATGAAAAGGAGAGTTCTTTGAGTATATAGCACTCGTGATATGAAAAGGAGAGTTCTTGGAGTATATAGCACTCGTGGGATATGAAAAGGAGAGTTCTTTGAGTATATAGCACTCGTGATATGAAAAGGAGAGTTCTCGGAGTATATAACACTCGTGGGATATGAAAAGGAGAGTTCTTAGAGTATATAACACTCGTGGGATATGAAAAGGAGAGTTCTTAGAGTATATAGCACTCGTGGGATATGAAAAGGAGAGTTCTTAGAATATATATATAGCACTCGTTGGATATGAAAAGGAGAGTTCTCGGAGTATATAACACTCGTGGGATATGAAAAGGAGAGTTCTCGGAGTATATCACACTCGTGGGATATGAAAAGGAGAGTTCTTGAGTATATAGCACTCGTGATATGAAAAGGAGAGTTCTTGGAGTATATAACACTCGTGGTACATGAAAAGGAGAGTTCTTTGAGTATATAACACTCGTGGGATATGAAAAGGAGAGTTCTTAGAGTATATAGCACTCGTTGGATATGAAAAGGAGAGTTCTCGGAGTATATAACACTCGTGGGATATGAAAAGGAGAGTTCTTGAGTATATAGAACTCGTGGGATATGAAAAGGAGAGTCCTTGAGTATATAGCACTCGTGGTATATGAAAAGGAGAGTTCTCGGAGTATATAACACTTGTGGGATATGAAAAGGAGAGTTCTTTAGTATATAGCACTCGTGGGATATGAAAAGGAGAGTTCTTGGAGAATATAGCACTCGTGATATGAAAAGGAGAGTTCTTGGAGTATTTAACACTCGTGGTATATGAAAAGGAGAGTTCTTGGAATATATAGCACTCGTGATATGATAAGTAGTCTCGCTGTAACTTTCTCCTTCTGGAGAGAAACGTCCTGACGATTTTAACTCTGCTCTTTCCTCTCTGAACACTAACCTCTGGTTTCCCCTCCCCCCTCAGAGCGCAGGAAGGCGTAACATCTCTCCCGCTCGCCGTCCGCATGACAGACTAACCGCTCAAAGCACAACGGGACGAGGAGGAAGGAGCTGCAGCGTCTCAGAAACCCTGACCGCCGCCTGCCCGTTTCCTGTCTCGCCCTCTCTGCCTTAAAACTCTTCACTTTACTAACTGACTGAAACGAGGAGGAGCTGACTCTTGATAATATGTTGATTGTTGTTTTCCTGCTGGAGGCGAGTCTGCCGTCTGATTGGATGTTTTCACCGTGCCGCCGGCAACACGAGCCGAGGCGAATAAGGTTTTCCCTGCAACAGGTTTTTGTCATGAATTAAACGGATGATTGTTGTTCTTTTTATCCATCTGGGTTCAACTTTAAGGTTGTTTTTCACGCTTGTTCGGTCGAGCAAGTGAGAAAAGATTCAACTTGCTGAAGTCGTTTTTTATGCGACTGGCCTTCTGCGCAAATAGTTTCTTTTCCAACAAATCACATGGAAAGAAATATTTGAAAAAAAAAACAAAGTCCTGAGAAAAATTGCCCCAAACCAAAAAAAAAAAATCAAAACAATTACAAAAAAACATTAAAAATTTTTTTTTTTAAAGATGTCAAAATAGTCGAAAAACGACATAAGTTGAGTAAAATATTAAAAATAAATAAAAGCGTCAAATGACGAAACATCAAACATTTAATAAAAAAATATATATACATCCAAAAAAATTACGTAGAAAAATCCCAGACAAAAGACGCTAAAAAACATCTTCGGGGAAATTGACTTTTTTTTTTTTTTTTTTTTATGTTGAAAAAGAAAATCGGAAAAACTTATTCTAAGAAATCGCCAAATGTTGAGAAAAAAAGGTTAAAAATACTAGGAACGCAAAGGCGAAGGGAACACAACACACGGCGAAGGGAACACAACACGTAGGAAGCGGTGAAGGGAACACAACACACGGCGAAGGGAACACAACACGTAGGAAGCGGTGAAGGGAACGTGACACACAGGACGCGGCGAAGGGAACGCAACACGGGAACACAACGCGCGGTGAAGGGAACGCAACACGGGAACACAACACACGGTGAAGGGAACGTGACATGCGGGACTCGACCCCCTTTCATACTACGGTGTAAATTCCCACGCCATCGCAAGGTAATGTACGTCAGTGGAGGCCAAACGGAGTTGGTGAACACGCTAAAAAACGAAGCTGCGTCTGATAACACGGCAGTGATGTCCTACGAGTTGGCGTGTCTGCCGGTTTGCTCAGCCGTGACGATGGTGTGAGAATCGCTACCAAATCTGGCTTCGCTCCTTGCGGCGTCCACGTCCTGTAGTGTCCACCCTGCAGCGTCCACGTCCTGCAGCGTCCACGCTGCAGCGTCCACGCTGCGGCTTCCACATCCTGCGGCGTCCACACTGAAGCGTCCACGCTGCGGCGTCCACCCTGCGGCGTCTCTGTCCAGTGCCTTTTCCCTCCCGTCTGTACAGAACCTTGCCTTAGGATCGTGTACTAACGGTACCTTAGCGCACGCCGAGCATCGGGAACTACAAACCGCAGCTTCTTCACGGCTCGCCGACCACGCCGGGGCGGGCAGGTCCGAGGTTGCCGTGTCAGACCTGAACAGAACGAGTCGGGATCACGGCTCCACGTTGAGGTTTTCTAGTTCGAACCCAAAGGTAGATTCTCACCGGCCCCTGAACGCATCGTTTTTAAGAGAGAGAGAGAATCTGAAAGAAAACGTCCGAATCATTCGTGTGTTTACGTCTCGATAAATAGTTTCATCGTCGTCTGAATCAAAGGTGTTTTACTGAAAAAAGAACAAAAAGAAAACAATGTTATTTTATATTGTTTTTGTAACAAAAAAGGTTTCTGTCTTTTTGGGAAATAAATATGTACTATATATATTAATTTGTGTATATATATACAGTATATGTATACATATATATGTAGTATATATATGTATATATGTAGTATATATATGTATATGTGTATATATGTATATATGTATGTATATGTATGTATATGCATACATATATATATGTATGTATATACGTATGTATATATACATACTGTACATGCATATATGTATATACGTATGTATATATACATACTGTACATGCATATATGTATATGTATATATGTATGTATATAAGTATGTGTATATGTATATATGTATGTATGTATATGTACAGTATATGTGTATATGTATATATTTATATACATGCTGTACACATATGATTTGTTTTAATTTAAAGTGGGAATGAAAGGTTGATATGCTGCTTGTGTTATTTTGGTGGCAGTCACACATCTGCGCGGCGCTCCAGATGTTTTGGTGGCGGTCACACGGAGCTCCAGATGTTTTGGTGGCGGTCACACGTCTGCACGGAGCTCCAGATGTTTTGGTGGCGGTCACACGTCTGCGCGGAGCTCCAGATGTTTTGGTGGCGGTCACACGTCTGTGCGGCGCTCCAGATGTTTTGGTGGCGGTCACACGGAGCTCCAGATGTTTTGGTGGCGGTCACACAGAGCTCCAGATGTTTTGGTGGCGGTCACACGTCGGCGCGGAGCTCCAGATGTTTTGGTGGCGGTCACATGTCTGCGCGGCGCTCCAGATGTTTTGGTGGCGGTCACACGTCTGTGCGGCGCTCCAGATGTTTTGGTGGCGGTCACACGTCGGCGCGGCGCTCCAGATGTTTGGGTGGCGGTCACACGTCGGCGCGGCGCTCCAGATGTTT
>JABXJD010000031.1:4467500-4472500 GCA_013375575.1 Percina caprodes
GCATCTCGGAGGCTACTTCAGACGCTACAGAAGTCTCTCGTTAGCATCTCGGAGGCTACTTCAGACGTTACAGAAGTCTCTCGTTAGCATCTCGGAGGCTACTTCAGACGCTACAGAAGTCTCTCGTTAGCATCTCGTTAGCATCTCGTTAGCATCTTGTTAGCATCTCGTTAGCATCTTGTTAGCATCTTGTTAGCATCTCGTTAGAAGCCTCGGAAGGTCGACGGACTCGAGTCAGTTTCAGGTTTTTTGAGTGAATGTTTCCTTTAAAGTGCCTCGAAACTGAAAACACTGTGAAAGGGTTCCAGTTTGTCCCAGTTTGTCCCAGTTTGGGGGTCCTGGTTGAGATTGTCTTTTATTCTGTAACTTTAATAAATCTGTGAAATCTTCTCTGTTCTGTCGTGATTTATACCCGCGCTGGAAGAAGTATTCAGATCCGCTATTACTGCAGTAAAAGTACTGACGCCTCGTTATTACTGCAGTAAAAGTACTGACGCCTCGTTGTAAAAATACTCTGTTGCAGTCCTGCAGTGAAAATGTTACTTAACCCTCATGTTGTCTTCATGTTGTCTTCATGTTGTCCTCATGTTGTCTTCATGTTGTCTTCATGTTGCCCTCATGTTGTCTTCATGTTGTCCTCATGTTGTCCCCATGTTGTCTTCATGTTGTCTTCATGTTGTCTTCATATTGTCCTCATGTTGTCCTCATGTTGTCCTCATGTTGTCCTCATGTTGCCCTCATGTTGTCTTCATGTTGTCTTCATGTTGTCTTCATGTTGCCCTCATGTTGTCTTCATGTTGTCTTCATGTTGTCCTCATGTTGTCTTCATGTTGTCCTCATGTTGTCCCCATGTTGCCCTCATGTTGTCCTCATGTTGCCCTCATGTTGTCTTCATGTTGTCCCCATGTTGTCTTCATGTTGTCTTCATGTTGTCTTCATGTTGCCCTCATGTTGTCTTCATGTTGTCTTCATGTTGTCCTCATGTTGTCCTCATGTTGTCCCCATGTTGCCCTCATGTTGTCCTCATGTTGCCCTCATGTTGTCCTCATGTTGCCCTCATGTTGTCTTCATGTTGTCCTCATGTTGTCTTCATGTTGTCCTCATGTTGTCCTCATCTTATCTTCATGTTGTCCTCATGTTGTCCTCATGTTGTCTTCATGTTGTCCCCATGTTGTCCCCATGTTGTCCTCATGTTGTCTTCATGTTGTCCTCATGTTGTCCTCATCTTATCTTCATGTTGTCCTCATGTTGTCCTCATGTTGTCCTCATGTTGTCTTCATGTTGTCCCCATGTTGTCCCCATGTTGTCCTCATGTTGTCTTCATGTTGTCCCCATGTTGTCCCCATGTTGTCTTCATGTTGTCTTCATGTTGTCCTCATGTTGTCCTCATGTTGTCTTCATGTTGTCCCCATGATGTCCTCATGTTGTCTTCATGTTGTCCTCATGTTGTCTTCATGTTGTCCTTATGTTGTCCTCATGTTGTCTTCATGTTGTCCCCATGATGTCCTCATGTTGTCCCCATGTTGTCCTCATGTTGTCCCCATGTTGCCCCCATGTTGCCCTCATGTTGTCCTCATGTTGTCCTCATGTTGTCCTCATGTTGTCCTCATGTTGTCCTATATCAATGTTCTTTTTAATTCCCCAAAATAACATGATTGATTCCACACAACGCTCTTTGCCAAGTACAAATCTCTACTTTCATTAATTTTGGGGCGTCTTATTCAATTTTATAGCATTTGAAACCAAATTGAAGTGTTTTTGAAATAGTATTGAGAGTAAAAGTTGACATATTCCAGTCTGTGATTATCATCAACATCCATTCCTTTAATTTTAGTCTCAATAATTCCTAATTTCTGCTTTTCTAACTCAAACATTAGGTTTAATTTCCTATAAATGAGGTTTATTGACCATAAATTCCAAAAATAACTAAAACTAAAGTTAATAAGTTAGTGTTACGTAGTGTTAAATGTCAAAAAAAGTGACAAAAACATTGATGAAAAGCGTCAATAAAAGTAGTTAAAAGTATTAAGTAGTAGTAAGTATTAAAAGTAAAAGTACTTATGCAGAAAATATGTTTTAATGATTTGAAATACTCCCAATTAAATCTAATATTGATGATCAAAGTTGAATTAAGCAAAATTAGTTTTTCATTCACAAAAGAAAAATTTCAAATCATGTCGTTGCTTCAGGTGAATGAGGCTGGTGGTTGTAGTTTGATGGCTGAACCACCAGGGGGGGGCAGAGACCCACACACACACACACACACACACACACACACACACACACACACACACACACACACACACACATTCAGATCAGAATATAACTTCAAACATTACCTGTGTATGCTTGTGTGTTTGTGTTTGTGTGTGTGTGTGTGTGTGTGTGTGTGTGTGTGTGTGTGTGTGTGTGTGTGTGTGTGTGTGTGTGTGTGTGGGTGATTTTGTGTGTGTGTGTGTGTGTGTGTGTGTGTGTTACCATGCACACTTGAAAAGAGACTCAAAATCTTCAGTTCTTCAAATCTCTACCAGGTATTAGCCAGCACCTTCCACATAATGCCAGTATAAAGCCAGACCTGTCTCTCCCAGGTATTAGCCAAGACCATTCAGTGTCCTGCCAACATAAACATGAGAGGGAGATTGGTCTAAGGTATCGATTGCAATCATAGGCGTAGATTTTGGGGATGATAGAGACAGAGAAGAGAGAGAGAGAGAGAGGGAGGGAGGGAGAGAGACAGAGAGAGACAGAGAGAGAGAGAGAGAGAGAGAGAGAGAGAGAGAGAGAGAGAGAGAGAGAGAGAGCACAAGACTACAGGAAAGGGAAGAAGTCGAGTTAGTAACGTGTATTAATGGGATGAGGTTGCATTCAGATGGAGAGAAGGAGGAAGAGAGAGGTGCTCAGTCAGAGGAAGACAGTAATCCAGCTAGTGGTGGGGTCAAGTGGTGGTGGTTCTGGTAAAGTGGTGGTGGTTCTTGTCTAGTGATGGTGGTTCTGGTCAAGTGGTGGTGGTTCTGGTCCCGTGGTGGTGGTTCTGGTAAAGTGGTGGTGGTTCTGGTCAAGTGGTGGTGGTTCTGGTTCCGTGGTGGTGGTTCTGGTCCAGTGGTGGTGGTTCTGGTCCAGTGGTGATGGTTCTGGTCCCGTGGTGGTGGTTCTGGTCCCGTGGTGATGGTTCTGGTCCCGTGGTGGTGGTTCTGGTCCAGTGGTGGTGGTTCTGGTCCAGTGGATGGCAGGAGTCAGGTTCCCATGGCAGCTGAGGAACAAAAGAAAGGATCAGGACCCGAAAATACAGAAATAACTCAACAGATAGCAAGGTTAGTCATGTGGTCTGATGCAGAGTGGAGGACTCACCTGGTATAGAAAGTATATATAGTACATGTAGTACATGTAGTACAGTATATATAGGTATATAAAGTATATAAAGTATATATAGTACATGTAGTACAGTATATATAGGTATATAAAGTATATATAGTACATGTAGTACAGTATATATAGGTATATAAAGTATATAAAGTATATATAGTACATGTAGTACAGTATATATAGGTATATAAAGTATATATAGTACATGTAGTACAGTATATATAGGTATATAAAGTATATAAAGTATATATAGTACATATAGTACAGTATATATAGGTATATAAAGTATATATAGTACATGTAGTACAGTATATATAGGTATATAAAGTATATATAGTACATGTAGTACAGTATATATAGGTATATAAAGTATATAAAGTATATATAGTACATATAGTACAGTATATATAGGTATATAAAGTATATATAGTACATGTAGTACAGTGTATATAGGTATATAAAGTATATAAAGTATATATAGTACATATAGGACAGTGTATATAGGTATATAAAGTATATAAAATATATATAGTACATGTAGTACAGTGTATATAGGTATATAAAGTATATAAAGTATACATAGTACATGTAGTACAGTATATATAGGTATATAAAGTATATAAAGTATATATAGTACATGTAGTACAGTGTATATAGGTATATAAAGTATATATAGTACATGTAGTACAGTATATATAGTATATAAAGTATATATAGTACATGTTGTACAGTATATATGTATATATAGGTATATAAAGTATATATAGTACATGTAGTACAGTATATATAGTATATAAAGCAGAGGCTGATCGTGGGAGCTGCATCTCTTACTCATGGACACTCTCCTGGCGGGTACTTCAGTAGAGGACATGCAGTATTAATGTCTCATGTCATATTTATCTGAGACAAAGTGTAACGTGCTGGGGACATGTTGGTGAGACAAAGTGTAACGTGCTGGGGACATGTTGGTGAGACAAAGTGTAACGTGCTGGGGACATGTTGGTGAGACAAAGTGTAACGTGCTGGGGACATGTTGGTGAGACAAAGTGTAACGTGCTGGGGACATGTTGGTGAGACAAAGTGTAACGTGCTGGGGACATGTTGGTGAGACAAAGTGTAACGTGCTGGGGACATGTTGGTGAGACAAAGTGTAACGTGCTGGGGACATGTTGGTGAGACAAAGTGTAACGTGCTGGGGACATGTTGGTGAGACAAAGTGTAACGTGCTGGGGACATGCTGCTAATAAACTGCGTTGTACTTATAGTTGTTGACATGTGACTCATGCTGACAGAAGGTCCTCTGATAGATAGCAGCATGGTCACTAGGCTGGACCTGGGGCTTTATGATATGTAGTAATATATAGTATATAGAGAGAGAGGGAGGGAGGGAGGGAGGGAGGGAGGGAGAGGGAGGGAGGGGAGGGAGAGAGAGAGGGAGAGAGAGGGAGGGAGAGAGAGAGAGAGAGGGAGAATAATGATCCATAATACTGTAAGAAGAGATTTATTAGTGAATATTTAGTGATGAGATACCGTAAATTCAAAATATACAGTAAATCACTGTAAATGAAATTGTAATACCCATAATGCAATGTTTATTACAGTAATTAACCACAAAAGAAAATTCTGGTATTTTACTG
>JABXJD010000031.1:4482500-4485000 GCA_013375575.1 Percina caprodes
CCTCTCCTCTCCTCTCCTCTCCTCTCCTCTCCTCTCCTCTCCTCTCCTCTCCTCTCCTCTCCTCTCCTCTCCTCTCCTCTCCTTGTTTCCTTTCCTTTCCTTTCCTTGTCTCCTCTCCTCTCCTCTCCTTGTTTCCTTTCCTTACCATGTTTTGTCTCCTCTCCTCTCCTCTCCTCTCCTCTCCTCTCCTCTCCTCTCCTCTCCTCTCCTCTCCTCTCCTTGTTTCCTTTCCTTTCCTTGTCTCCTCTCCTCTCCTCGTGTCCTATGTTCATTGAGGTCATATCATCTTTAACGTGTGCTTCAGTTCCATTTAATGTGTTAAAGGTACTTGTTTCCTACTTTAGTTTTTGTCTGTTAAGACTTTTACTTCCACGTTGAAACGCTCCTGACCGCCACGGCGCTCATGTTTTCGGTTTACTCGTCTGTCTGCAGGGCCTGAAGTGAACTTTTTTGGGCCACCAGCTGATTTCTTTTTGATGACTCATGTTTTCTTAATTGATTCTAATTTAACTTTTTTTAGTCCGGATTACTGTCTTTGAGCCATCAACCCGACAGTGACTGTAGTACATGTGAAGAAGACTCCAGCTGGAGTTCAGTGACCTCGGCAGGGAAGTGCCGAGTCATGTTTAGCACAGGTGAGCGTTTTTGTTAAGGTTGTGTTCAGGTACATGTGGGCCAGTGGATCTGCAGCGCTGCCAGGGGAAGCTAAGCTACGTTAGAGTTTGCCAAAAAGTGTTTGGCTGCAGTCACCGAGGCTTTTGGCACAGAGACGGAGACCTGGAAGACTTTTATTTCCTTTATTTCAATGTGTAGACAGCATTATTTCTATTATTTGAACTTGTCGATACTTTGTAAAATAATAGATTGTGTGTTCTACTGACTGCTGCCCCCACCACCACCAGACTCCATGTAAATAATCACTACTTTTAGTGTGTATAGAGCAGCATATCAAGATGCTAACGAGAGACTTCTGTAACGTCTGAAGTAGCCTCCGAGATGCTAACGAGAGACTTCTGTAACGTCTGAAGTAGCCTCCGAGATGCTAACGAGAGACTTCTGTAACGTCTGAAGTAGCCTCCGAGATGCTAACGAGAGACTTCTGTAACGCCTGAAGTAGCCTCCGAGATGCTAACGAGAGACTTCTGTAACGTCTGAAGTAGCCTCCGAGATGCTAACGAGAGACTTCTGTAACGTCTGAAGTAGCCTCCGAGATGCTAACGAGAGACTTCTGTAGCGTCTGAAGTAGCCTCCGAGATGCTAACGAGAGACTTCTGTAGCGTCTGAAGTAGCCTCCGAGATGCTAACGAGAGACTTCTGTAGCGTCTGAAGTAGCCTCCGAGATGCTAACGAGAGACTTCTGTAACGTCTGAAGTAGCCTCCGAGATGCTAACGAGAGACTTCTGTAGCGTCTGAAGTAGCCTCCGAGATGCTAACGAGAGACTTCTGTAACGTCTGAAGTAGCCTCCGAGATGCTAACGAGAGACTCTCCTCCCATTGGCCAGTGACAGTCTGGTAGGCCTAAAGGAAACGTTTTGCTTCACTATCAAATGCCAAAGGCACCTGACCAGCGTCGCTGGGATGAGAACGTGTTGGACATGAACGTGAACTAGTTAACTTTAATCTGTGTGAACTGAACTTTGAGCTCTTCTGAAGTGCGCTTGCACAACACAGGCTGTCGCGTATGTGACAAACAAATCTCTGAATCCTCCCTAAAGCTGGTTGGATCCCTCTGATCCTGAGTCAGCTGGCAGCGGATCAGATGGAGGCCAGCCAAATGTGTTACCTGGAGCTCAGGACGCAAACTGACACAGGTGGAAAGTAACCCACATCTGTTAAATTGAGCAATATGTGAATGGAGTCTGGAAAGTCATTGCGGGACTTCGCTGTGTTTTTGTTTTCAGGATAACGGGCCGTCGAACTAACCGTCCGTCCCGTTATCAGGGCAGTGATGCGGATGATGAACTTCTTTTAGTTCTTATCAGTCCTTCCAAAAAAAACCCAATTACATGATTGCACAATTCACTGCATAATCAGCCAAAGTCTGAATATCAATGCAGGGGGGCCGCATTTTTTCAAATAGTCGCACTTTTGCGCAAAATACTGCCGGGTTTGCATGACTTCCTCTTCTCCAAAAAAGGTCACAAATATCTTAGCAGGAAGTTGAAAAATGTTGTGTTCACTTCACACAACAGCAGCCATTTCCCCTGTTGCCATGGGAACGTTATGAAGTGATGTAATCATCAATTTCATCGCAAAAAATTGTATAAATATCCCGCATATTCCATCGCATTTTTTTAAGAAAACGTGCCACATAATGAAGGATTTTTGCAACAATCACAAAAAAACACTCAAGATATGTATATCATTTTTTTTAAATGTCTCCAAATAGTGTTAAATGAGAGTAAGATTTAAAAAAAATGCCACTTTTGTCATTTTTGGTATTCGCAGTTTTCTTTAACTCAATTCGGTGATGATGTCACATTGGGGAGAGTAGCCTCAG
>JABXJD010000031.1:4490000-4500000 GCA_013375575.1 Percina caprodes
AACATCTGTCCTGTAGTGTAAAATCACAGCTTGTTATAAAAACAGCTAAATGAATGAAAACATTTCCATTTAACGTCCCGTTGCCATGGCAACAGTCATAACTCTGTTGACATGTAGTCAACAGAGTCTGAGGTTTATCTGTACGTGATAAGCTGAGATCCTGCTGCAAACACACACACACACACACACACGTACACACGCAGATACACACACACATGCACAGATACACAAAGACACACACAGATACACAAAGACACACACACACACACAGATTCCTTTATATCTCTGTTAACTTTACCCAGTCTTTATCAGATGAGTGTATTATTATCTCAGTTTAATACACAGGTGTCTTTGACCTTTAAACTTCAAAAGGTCTTGTAGGTGTAATAACGCACGTCTGCTTCACCTCACAGGTAACACACACACACACACACACACAGATACACAGGTTTTTAGGAGTCCAGGGTAAATGCTACTGCTCATAAACTCATAAATGACCTTTGACCTTGCTGCTGTCAGCTCCCGGTCTTCTGCCTTTGATGTAGTTACGACTCGCAGCTGATTAATTAGTCAGCACATCTGTCAGAGTCCGAACACACTTCACATATAACTGTGTGTGCGTGAATATGGGGGTGTGTGTATCTTTGTGTGTGTGTGTGTGTGTGTGTTTATCTGTGTGTAATATTGACCAACATTGTTACAATTAGTGTTAGTGATGGCGTTGCATAGTCTGTCCACCAGAGGACGCTCTACAACGTCCCTGTTAGTGATGGCGTTGCATAGTCTGTCCACCAGAGGACGCTCTACAACGTCCCCGTTAGTGATGGTGTTGCATAGTCTGTCCACCAGAGGACGCTCTACAACGTCCCTGTTAGTGATGGCGTTGCATAGTCTGTCCACCAGAGGACGCTCTACAACGTCCCTGTTAAATCGGCCATTATAAATGCTGAGAACGATAGAAAGGCCTAATATCGGCCGATAATACTGATGATAATATCGATACGCGGAGTTCCACAGGGATCAATTCTAGGCCCCCTTTTGTTTACCTTTTAATTTTTTTACTCTTCATCCCTCAAACACAAAATACACAATGTGTATTACTCCAATTATGCTCAGCCATATTTTTCCTTTATATAGTTATTTTTTATAATTTAACAGTCCTTCAGTTGTCTTTCTTTTCTTCTTAATTCTCATGTAAATAAAGTTTGTGTTGCCTGGCTAGTTACTGACTCCTGATCTAATGTTGTATTCTCCACACACACACACACACACAGATACACAGGTTTTTAGGAGTCCAGGGTAAATGCTACTGCTCATAAACTCATAAATGACCTTTGACCTTGCTGCTGTCAGCTCCCGGTCTTCTGCCTTTGATGTAGTTACGACTCGCAGCTGATTAATTAGTCAGCACATCTGTCAGAGTCCGAACACACTTCACATATAACTGTGTGTGCGTGAATATGGGGGTGTGTGTATCTTTTTGTGTGTGTGTGTGTGTGTGTTTATCTGTGTGTAATATTGACCAACATTGTTACAATTAGTGTTAGTGATGGCGTTGCATAGTCTGTCCACCAGAGGACGCTCTACAACGTCCCTGTTAGTGATGGCGTTGCATAGTCTGTCCACCAGAGGACGCTCTACAACGTCCCTGTTAGTGATGGCGTTGCATAGTCTGTCCACCAGAGGACGCTCTACAACGTCCCTGTTAGTGATGGCGTTGCATAGTCTGTCCACCAGAGGATGCTCTACAACGTCCCTGTTAGTGATGGCGTTGCATAGTCTGTCCACCAGAGGACGCTCTACAACGTCCCTGTTAGTGATGGTGTTGCATAGTCTGTCCACCAGAGGACGCTCTACAACGTCCCTGTTAAATCGGCCATTATAAATGCTGAGAACGATAGAAAGGCCTAATATCGGCCGATAATACTGATGATAATATCGATACGCGGAGTTCCACAGGGATCAATTCTAGGCCCCCTTTTGTTTACCTTTTAATTTTTTTACTCTTCATCCCTCAAACACAAAATACACAATGTGTATTACTCCAATTATGCTCAGCCATATTTTTCCTTTATATAGTTATTTTTTATAATTTAACAGTCCTTCAGTTGTCTTTCTTTTCTTCTTAATTCTCATGTAAATAAAGTTTGTGTTGCCTGGCTAGTTACTGACTCCTGATCTAATGTTGTATTCTCCTCTTCCTCGCCAGGTCTGGGTTATGCCTCCATGGTGATTGTGTTTTTCTGCAACACTTACTACATCATGGTGTTGGCCTGGGGCTTCTACTACCTAATCAAGTCCTTTAACTCCACCCTCCCGTGGTCCACCTGTGACAACGAATGGAACACGCCCAACTGCATAGAGATCTTCCGTCACCAGGACTGCAACGGCAGCCTCCCTAACGCCACCATGAGTAACAACATGACCTGCGCCGAGATGGCTAACGCACGATCACCAATCATCGAGTTCTGGGAGTAAGTTCTTCTGTTTTCTTTGGGTTGTTGTGGACATCTTAGCTCACGTTGGGTTGGGTTGGGTTGTGTTATGGGATGTTGGGTTGTTTTCTTTGGGTTGTTATGGATATCTTAGCTCAAGTTTGGTTGGGTTGGGTTATGGGATGTTGGGTTCTTTTCTTTGGGTTGTTGTGGACGTCTTAGCTCATGTTGGGTTGTGTTGTGGGGTGTTGTGTTGTTTTCTGTGGGGTTTGGAGAACGGCAATGTATACTTGTCCTTTCGTGCAATTCGAGAATCGATATCCATCATCCATCCATCATCCATCCATCCATCCATCCATCCATCCATCCATCCATCCATCCATCCATCTTCATCCGCTTATCCAGCATTGGGTCTTGGGGGCAGCAGCTCCAGCAGGGGACCCCAAACTTCCCTTTCCCGAGCCACATCAACCAGCTCCGACTGGGGGATCCCGAGGCGTTCCCAGGGCAGGTTGGAGATATAATCTCTCCACCTAGTCCTGGGTCTTCCCTGAGGCCTCCTCCCAGGTGGACGTCCCTCCAACTAGTCCTGGGTCTTCTCCGAGGCCTCCTCCCAGCTGGACGTCCCTCCACCTAGTCCTGGGTCTTCCCCGAGGCCTCCTCCCAGCTGGACGTGCCTGGACCACCTCCCTAGAGAGGCCCCAGATGCCCAAACCACCTCAACTGGCGACTTTTGACGTGAAGGAGCAGCGGCTCTACTCCGACCCCCCCACGGATGACTGAGCTTCTCACCCGATCTCTAAGGGAGACGCCAGCCCCCCCCCCCCGAGGAAACCCATTTTGGTTGCTTGTACCTTGGAATTGATATGCTGGCGGCAAATAACATTATATATAATAATAATAAAATAAAGCATCAGGTCCTGCTCCCAGTGGAGCTACTTCAAGGCTCCTCAAGGTGGCGTTCTAACGAGGTGAAGAGGAAGAGGTTTTCAACAGGATGGGGGGCAGCAGTTTGAGGATCACAACGTATGTCCCAGTCACGTTTAAGTGACTGAAAGTCGGGACTCATAGTTCCTTTAGTTCTGTAATTTTAACGTACAATCTGTTCTAATTATGCTCCAGATTTGTGTTGTATTTGTAACAGAACTTACAATAACTTTTAATAATAATAATAATAATAATGAGAGAAACCAACACACCTTTTTCACAGGTATTTTGTATTCATAGTTAAATGGACTGTATTTATAAAATATACATTCATACACTGTGGCCAAGGCTGCCGTACAAGGTGCCACCTGCTCATCAGATACACACACACCTACTCATCAGATACACACTCACACACATCTACACACCTGCTCATCAGATACACACTCACACACATCTACACATCTGCTCATCAGATACACACTCACACACATCTACACACCTGCTCATCAGATACACACTCACACACACCTGCTCATCAGATACACACTCACATCTACACACCTGCTCATCAGATACACACTCACACACACCTGCTCATCAGATACACACACACATTCACACTTCAACACAGGACTGCAGAGCCAGGGATTGAACCACCAACCTTCTAATTGGCAGGCAACCGCTCTACCACTGAGCCACAGCCATTAGACCAGTATGGTGACAGGATTGCGATATATCGATTATTGCAGTAATATTGTGTGTACCACCTGTGATTACTACCCAACCAAACTTCCCATTTCAGCCGCTTGTACCTGGATCTCGTTCTTTCGGTCATGACCCAGCGTTCGTGACCATAGCACCACAGCATGCAAACACGTAACCCACATCACTATCCCACAATGCAAAGCCCTTCCAACATATCTGGGGAAGAGTTTGCTGTGATTGACATCGATTCCGGTCAGTGGGGAATCCTCCGAGCAGTAGCTTCCTGCAGCAGTGGGTCTGTTGTCATGGCAGGTTGTTAACACAACGAGCAGCTAATGAGGTGAAAATGTCCGTCAGGTGGAGCAGCTCGTTAGTGAGTCAGGTCAGCAGCTCTGTGTCTCTGAGGGGGGGCAGGACAGGTGAGGACAGCTGATTGTAGAAGAGTGTACATTAATAAAAGAGTTAATGAGTACGAGGAACGTAGTCTAAAGGCCGTTTCCAACCACAGGAATTTCCCCCGTTACTAGGAACGTTGCAGGGGCCGGAGTCTAAATGAAGTTATTTTACCCTGCAAAAAAGTAACTGATCAGGGGAAGGTACTTTCAAAAGTACAGGACGTTTTTTGGAAGGGCTAGCAGGAATGCCCTTTGCTGATTGGTCGGACACACACAGCACAGCTGCTTCAACTTACCGACCCCTTTAATAAGCAATACAATAACAGTACTCTCCCATCAATTTAGGACCATTTTAGGACCATTGGTACACATTTCTTTTTGTTTAATAACAGAAAAAGTAAAGTCCCGACTCATTAAATAAAAACATTAGGACACTTTAATGTGGAAAAGTTACACATTCAATCTGAACATCTCACTTTCTCAGGATTCAAGATTCCTGATTTCTTTCTTGTCACAGTACACTGTACGAAGTCACAGCTTCAACGAATACAGCACAGAAACAAGCCTGACATGTTTCCAGGGCTGCCCTCACTGAGTTGATTAATCGACTAATTGGTTGTTTTGGTCTTACTTAAATCGTAACTCTTGCCAAAATGCAACCTGGGGTATTTTTGTGAATGTACCCGAGTCAAACCTTCGGTTAAACGCGTATTTAGGACGGAAACACCGCTTTTAAGATTCACCGTATTCTCGTTTTTGGGTCAAATGGCCTTTTGAATGGAGAGCTAGGGGCGCTACTATGATAGCATCAACATCAAGCCTGTAATGTTAGCATTAGCACATGAGGACAACATGAGGACAACATGAGGACAACATGGGGACAACATGAGGGCAACATGAAGACAACATGAAGACAACATGAGGACAACATGAGTACAACATGAGGACAACATGAGGGCAACATGAAGACAACATGAGGACAACATGGGGACAACATGAGGACAACATGAGGACAACATGAGGGCAACATGAGGGCAACATGAGGACAACATGAAGACAACATGAGGACAACATGAAGGCAACATGAGGACAAAATGAGGGCAACATGAGGGCAACATGAAGACAACATGAGGACAACATGGGGACAACATGAGGACAACATGGGGACAACATGAAGACAACATGAGGGCAACATGAAGACAACATGAAGACAACATGGCCATAGTTTTCCTCGCCACTGTCCCACTGTTGCTTGCTCTGGAGGAAACTACTAGAACTGTTGGGTCCTTGTAAATTATAGAGTGTGGTCTAGACCTGCTCTATCTGGTCTAGACCTGCTCTATCTGGTCTAGACCTGCTCTATCTGGTCTAGACCTGCTCTATCTGTAAAGACTCTCGAGATAACTCTTGTTATGAATTGATACTATAGATAAAATTGAATTCAATTGAATTGAACATGAGGACAACATGAGGACAACATGAGGACAACATGAGGACAACATGAAGACAACATGAAGACAACATGAGGGCAACATGAGGACAACATGGGGACAACATGAGGACAACATGAAGACAACATGAGGGCAACATGAGGACAACATGAAGACAACATGAGGACAACATGAAGACAACATGAAGACAACATGAGGGCAACATGAGGACAACATGAGGGCAACATGAGGACAACATGAGGGCGACATGAGGACAACATGAGGACAACATGAGGACAACATGGGGACAACATGAGGGTTAAGACACATCACATGCGTGGCGGCAACATTGATTTGATTTCATCATTTAACTGATAAAGCTGGCTGATGTGATCTGACGCCGGGTCGTTAACGTCGTCTTCCTCTCTCTCTGTGCAGGAACAAGGTGCTGAACATCTCTTCTGGACTGGGGGACACCGGAGAGTTCAACTGGGAGCTCATGCTGTGTCTGATGGCCGTCTGGGTTATGGTCTACTTCTGCGTCTGGAAGGGAGTCAAATCCACCGGGAAGGTAACACACACCCAGCAGTGCCAACCGTTGTTTCACGGTACTTTTCTGTAATGTTCCAGGCAGCCGATGCATTGCAACATGAAATATTATTGCATATTAGTAGTCTGGTTCCAGTGACTCCTGAGCTTGGTGTTGTGTTAATTAACGATGATTTAAGCACAATGCACGGCAGAATATACAACTAACACCTTTTAAGATATAGTGTCTCAAAATAAATCCTGGAAAATCGAATGCCCAAATTCATCACAATGGTTTTACAATAAAAAATTCCTTATTTCATTCATTCAGCCTTAGTTTGTACTCCTGATGATTGAAGGGTCAAATCTCAAAGACAAGAAAGGAAAATCAAACAATAAGAAAACATCAAAACAGAACAAGAAGAAGCATAACGCTAACGGCTGGGGGGGTTACAGTTAGGGGCTAATGGAGCTAACGGCTGGGGGTTACAGTTAGGGGCTAATGGAGCTAACGGCTGGGGGTTACAGTTAGGGGCTAATGGAGCTAACGGCTGGGGGTTACAGTTAGGGGCTAATGGAGCTAACGGCTGGGGGTTACAGTTAGGGGCTAATGGAGCTAACGGCTGGGGGTTACAGTTAGGGTCTAATGGAGCTAACGGCTGGGGGGGTTACAGTTAGGGGCTAATGGAGCTAACGGCTGGGGGGTTACAGTTAGGGTCTAATGGAGCTAACGGCTGGGGGGGTTACAGTTAGGGGCTAATGGAGCTAACGGCTGGGGGTTACAGTTAGGGGCTAATGGAGCTAACGGCTGGGGGTTACAGTTAGGGGCTAATGGAGCTAACGGCTGGGGGGGGGTTACAGTTAGGGGCTAATGGAGCTAACGGCTGGGGGGGGGGTTACAGTTAGTTACCTGATACTGCTGTAAGTCACCTGGTAGCTGATCGATCAGTTGCTACGGCTACGCATCATGTCACTAAGAGAGAAAATACCACCTTCAAAAGAGGCTGGAAAGCTGTGTGTGTGTGTGTGTGTGTGTGTGTGTGTGTGTGTGTGTGTGTGTGTGTGTGTGTGTGTGTGTGTCTGGGTCTCTGTATGTAGGTCTGTGTGTGTGTGTGTGTGTGTGTGTGTATGTCCTTGTGTCTGTGTGTGTCTCTGTGTTTGTGTGTGTATGTGTATATGTGCATGTGTCTCTTTATGTGTGTGTGTGTGTGTGTGTGTGTGTGTGTGTGTGTGTGTGTGTGTGTGTGTGTGTGTGTGTGTGTGTCTCTTGTGGGTCTGTGTGTGTGTTCTTGTGTCTCTGTGCATGTATCTGTCTCTATATGTGTGTGTGTGTGTGTTTGTGTGTGTGTGTGTGTGTGTGTGTGTGTCTTTGTGTCTGTGTGCATGTCTCTGTCTCTATATGTGTGTGTGTGTACGTGTGTGTGTGTGTGTGTCTGTGTGTGTGTGTCTGTGTGTGCGTGTGTGTGTGTGTGTGTGTGTGTGTCTGTGTGTGTGTGTGTGTGTGTGTGTGTGTGTGTGTGTGTGTTTCATTGGCTCCTGACTATGACACTTGTACACACTGCTGTCACATGGCAGGCTAAGTGTTGCCTTGGCTACGACAGCGAGGGTGGGGGGGGGGGTTGGCTGTGATGTGGCAGGTTGTGATTGGTTGTCCTTTGGGAGGGCAGCTTGACTGCAGTGGGACGTGACTGAGACTCACAAAGAAAGAGAAATACCCATGATGCACTTTGCATGACCTCCAATGTCACGAGGGACTTTGATCTCATACAGTAGGTCATTGAATGCAACACCGTCTACTACTGTGATGTCATTTCCTGGACTAGCTTCACGTCCCTAAAATCAGTCCAATCTGATCTCAAAGGTTATGTAAGTCAATAAAACATAATGGGCAAGGCAGCGTTATTTGTACAGCACATTTCAAAGTGTGTTACATAACATTAAAGAGCGGTTTCAAACCATTAACCCTCGAGTTGTCTTCACTCAATACAGTCAAAATCAACACTTTTATTGATGCGTTTTATTGATGTTTTTAACTTTTTCTCACTTTTTTTCAATGTTTGTCACTTTCTTTGACGTTTAACACTACGTAACACTAACTTATTAACTTTAGTTTTAGTTATTTTTGGAATTTATGGTCAATAAACCTCATTTATAGGAAATTATACCTAATGTTTGAGTTAGAAAAGCAGAAATTAGGAATTATTGAGACTAAAATTAAAGGAATGGATGTTGATGATAATCACAGACTGGAATATGTCAACTTTTACTCTCAATACTATTTCAAAAACACTTCAATTTGGTTTCAAATGCTATAAAATTGAATAAGACGCCCCAAAATTAATGAAAGTAGAGATTTGTACTTGGCAAAGAGCGTTGTGTGGAATCAATCATGTTATTTTGGGGAATTAAAAAGAACATTGATATAGGACAACATGGGGACAACATGAGGACAACATGAGGACGACATGAGGACAACATGGGGACAAGAACATGTCCCCATGTTGTCTTCATGTTGTCTTCATGTTGTCCTCATGTTGTCCTCATGTTGTCTTCATGTTGTCCTCATGTTGTCTTCATCTTGTCCTCATGTCGTCCTCATGTTGTCCTCATGTTGACCTCATGTTGTCCTCATGTTGTCCCCATGTTGACCTCATGTTGTCCTCATGTTGTCCTCATGTTGTCCTATATCAATGTTCTTTTTAATTCCCCAAAATAACATGATTGATTCCACACAACGCTCTTTGCCAAGTACAAATCTCTACTTTCATTAATTTTGGGGCGTCTTATTCAATTTTATAGCATTTGAAACCAAATTGAAGTGTTTTTGAAATAGTATTGAGAGTAAAAGTTGACATATTCCAGTCTGTGATTATCATCAACATCCATTCCTTTAATTTTAGTCTCAATAATTCCTAATTTCTGCTTTTCTAACTCAAACATTAGGTATAATTTCCTATAAATGAGGTTTATTGACCATAAATTCCAAAAATAACTAAAACTAAAGTTAATAAGTTAGAGTTACGGAGTGTTAAATGTCAAAAAAGCATCAAAAGTGTTGAAAAAAGGGGCGAAAACTTAAGAAAAAGTTAAAAACATCGATATAAAGCATCAACACAAGTGTTGATTTGGATTTTTTTTGTACGGAAAGACAACACGAGGGTTAAAGGTCAGCCCCACACACACACACACACACACACACACACACACTCAGATCAGCTGGTATTCTGTCTCTGCCCAAACCTTTGAGCGGTTCTGCATATTAATCCAAAATATTTCCGACTTGAGATTCGTTACACCCTCAACACACACACACACACACACACACACACACACACTCCTTACTGGTAACAGCTCTGTGTAATCTTCCTGAGAACTATGAATCACCCCCCCCCCCCCACAGCCCAGTGCCCTCCAGCCAAATGCTTTACATATGAAACAGATCTGCTGCTACATGGATGTATGTATTCAGCTCCATTCACACACCATGAGGCATGTTTTCAGTTGTGATCGAACGTCTTCGTTCAAGAAAATAGAAAATTAGTTTAATTAGTATTAAGAACAACTTAACGAACGTCTC
>JABXJD010000031.1:4515000-4522500 GCA_013375575.1 Percina caprodes
AGTATGTCAAAAAACTCAAAAAAAGTCATAGTATAGAATGTCAAAAAACTCGAAAAAAGTCATAGTATAGTATGTCGACAATATTGAAAAAAGTCATAGTATAGTATGTCGAAAAACTCAAAAAAAGTCATAGTATAGTATGTCGAAAATCTTGAAAAAAGTCATAGTATAGTATGTCGAAAATCTTGAAAAAAAGCTGTAGTATAGTATGTCGACAATATTGAAAAAGTCATAGTATAGTATGTCGAAAATATTGAAAAAAGTCATAGTATAGTATGTCAAAAAACTCAAAAAAAGTCATAGTATAGTATGTCGAAAAACTCGAAAAAAGTCATAGTATAGTATGTCGAAAATCTTGAAAAAAAGTTGTAGTATAGTATGTCGACAATATTGAAAAAGTCATAGTATAGTATGTCAAAAAACTCGAAAAAAGTCATAGTATAGTATGTCGAAAAAATCTCTAAAAACGTCATAGTATAGTATGTCGAAAATCTAAAAAAAAGTCATAGTATAGTATGTTAAAAAACTCAAAAAAAGTCATAGTATAGAATGTCGAAAAACTCGAAAAAAGTCATAGTATAGTATGTCGACAATATTGAAAAAAGTCATAGTATAGTATGTCGAAAAACTCAAAAAAAGTCATAGTATAGTATGTCGAAAATCTTGAAAAAAGTCACAGTATAGTATGTCGAAAATCTTGAAAAAAAGTTGAAGTATAGTATGTCGACAATATTGAAAAAGTCATAGTATAGTATGTCAAAAAACTCGAAAAAACTCGAAAACTCGAAAAAACTCGAAAAAAGTCATAGTATAGTATGTCGAAAAAATCTCTAAAAACGTCATAGTATAGTATGTCAAAAAACTCAAAAAAAGTCATAGTATAGTATGTCGAAAATCTTGAAAAAAAGTTGTAGTATAGTATGTCGACAATATTGAAAAAGTCATAGTATAGTATGTCAAAAAACTCGAAAAAAGTCATAGTATAGTATGTCGAAAAAATCTCTAAAAACGTCATAGTATAGTATGTCGAAAATCTAAAAAAAAGTCATAGTATTTTATGTAGAAAAAATCTCAAAAAAAGTCATAGTATTTTATGTAGAAAATCTTGATAAAAGTCGTAGTATAGTATGTCGAAAAACTCGAAAAAAGTCATTGTATAGTATGTAGAAAAAATCTCAAAAAAAGTCATAGTATTTTATGTAGAAAATCTTGATAAAAGTCATAGTATAGTATGTCAAAAAACTTGAAAAAAGTCATTGTAAAGCATGTCGAAAAAGTCATAAAAATACATAAAAAGTCATAGTATAGTATGTCGAAAAATTCATAAAAATTCATAGTATAGTATGTGAAAAAAGTCAGTATGGTACATTACATGTCATTTATCCAAAGAGGATTACAATTACTATAAATCATATATATTGTACACTTCTGGAGCAACTACACGGTTGATGCATCACAGTGGGAATCGAACCCTGATCTCTCACATCAAAGACATGTGTCATATCCACTGGGCCATCACCACTATGTCAAATCTCAGAGATAAAAAGTCATAGTTAATATGTCATGAAGTCATGAAAAGTCATAAAAAGTCATAGTATAGTATGTCGAAAAGTCAACAACTAGGGTTTAAGGGTAATAGGATGTCATAAAATAATTAATTAGAAGTATATTTATAGTTTCCAGGTGAGCGTGAAGGTTAAAGGTTAAAGGTCAAAGTGATGTTATTGTTATTAATATCACACGATTGGTTGTTTACTTCCAGGTGCTGACCGCTTCATGGATGATGTGGCGCGTATGATTGGCTACCGGCCGTTCCCCTGGATGAAGTGGTGCTGGTCCTTCATCACGCCGTGTGTCTGCATGGTAAGATCGGCATCACCGGCAAAAACACACATTATATATATATATATATATATAGAGATATATAAATATAATAATAATATATACAAAAACATTAATAACATCTGTAGTACTGGGAATAATGGCTGAAATCTGCAGTTATTTCTTCAGATTTCACACTGCTGGATAGGATTTTACAGTAAAATGCTGTAAAGTACATTACAACCTTGTTGACATGACAACAATAAATAAAATAAAGAAAAATTAAAAAAAAAAAATATATATATATAGAAAATATTTAAAAAAAAAGATTAAAAAAAATAAAAAATAAAAAATAAAATAAAAAGATAATAAAAATAAAATAAAATAATAATAATAATATTAATAAAAAAACAGATAAACGATCCGAGCACAGACATATGACTCTCCCCTGTGTGTGTCTCCTGTCGTGTGCAGGGCATCTTCCTGTTCCACCTGGTGAACTACAAGCCGCTGACCTACAACAACGTGTACGTGTACCCGTGGTGGGGCGAGGTGATTGGCTGGTGTCTGGCTCTGTCCTCCATGCTCTGCATCCCCGTCACGCTGCTCTACAAACTCTTCAGAGCCAAGGGGACCTTCAAAGAGGTCGGCAGTCGCCCCTAACAACAACTACCAAAATCACAAAATACCTGAATGACTTAACCCTCGTGTTGTCCTCGTTTCTACGTCTTTTATATCAGAAATATGGGTTTCTTTCAGCTAAATTGCCCAAAAATAACATGGATGATTCCATATAACGTTCCTCAGGTAAATTAATGATTCCTTTCATTTAATGCTTTGGGTGTTTTATTTAATCTTATAGATTTTAATTCATTTTTTTAATGGTTTCCAACCCGTATGGGGACTAAAGTTTGACATCTACCCATCTGAGATCCACTCAGCATCCTCTGATTGTAACTATTAGTCAAAATAATTCATAATTTCTGCCTTTTGAACTAAAAACTTATGTATAATTTGATATAAATGAGGTTTGTTGACCATGAATTCCAAGAATAAGTGTAAACCTGTTATTAAACCAGTTTTTAAAAAAGCATCAAAAGCTGGAAAAAGTGACAAATAAATCAGAAAAAGTGAGAAATAAATCAGAAATAAATCAAATAAATCAGGAAAAGTGACAAATAAAAAGAAGTAACAAATAAATCAGAAATAGTGAGAAATAAATCAGAAATAAATCAAATAAATTAGGAAAAGTGACAAAAACATCGGAAAAGCACCCAAACAATTCTATTTTGACGTGGAAGGACGAGTTCACGTGGACAACACAAGGGTTAAACCGAGGGAAATGTCTTGTTTGTCCCAGTAACCCTGTACGTGTAACCATGGTAACGCTGTGTGTTGCAGCGCTGGGCTCACCTCACCTGTCCGGTGTGGGGGCCACATCACCTGGAGTACATGGCCCCCGACGTCAAGTCCCTGAGCTCGCTGTCGCCCGGCACCGACGACAACAAAGTCATCATCTTTGAGAGCGTCATGTAGGCCGGCCTCGACCAATCACAGCGCTCCGTCTGCCCCCACCCACCCCCACACACCCCCACATGCCTCCAGGGTTTCAAATTAACCCCATTTAGCCAAATGCTGGTGAAATATGCAAGTGTCTGTCCCAAAAAAAAACTATGGAAAACAATGGAAAACTATGGAAAACAATGGAAAACTATGGAAAACAATGGAAAACAATGGAAAACTATGGAAAACAATGGAAAACTATGGAAAACAATGGAAAACAATGGAAAACAATGGAAAACTATGGAAATCTATGGTAATTTACTGTGTGGCTGCTCACTCTCCGTTTGTCTGGACCTCCGCTCCGCACTGGACCTCCGAGTGACATCATCACCAAAGCTCCTGACATCTTCAAGGGAATAAAACAGCTCCTCCGGGGGGGGGGTGGGGAGGGAGTGGGGGGGTATCTAATAATCCCAGCAATAACAGAAGAAAAGCCTACTTTTTCACCCGGAATACCACAAAATGTGAGATTAAAAACCAGCCGAGCAGGTGACTCCTCTGGTCGTCAGAACAAAATGGCCGAACCCCGGAGGAGCTGAAGGAGAAGGTCGGGAGAAGGTCGGGAGAAGGTCAGGAGAAGGTCAGGAGAAGGTCAGGAGACCTTCTGAACGCCAGCATCCTCCATGTTGGATGAAGAGTATTAATGCAATCTTGTCTTTGGGTGGGGGGGTTGGACACACACACACACACACACACACACACACACACACACACACACACGCAGACACACACACACACACGCAGACACACACACACACACACACACATACACACACACACACGTGCGCATGCACGCAGACACACACACACACACACACACACACACACACACACACACACACACACGCATGCACACAGACGCACACACACACACACACACACACACACACACACACACACACACACACACACACACACACTGCCTCATTAAGGACGTTTACATGCTAACTAATATTCCACTTTTTATTCCCAGTTTGATTCAGACTTTATTTAAGATATTTACAATGAGATCTACTTCCCTACACAGCAAGAAATAGTCCGATATTATATAATACTATATTATATAATACCATACTATATAATACTATATTATATTATATTATATTATACTATACTATATTATATGATATGATATGACTGAGCTCCTCTCCCGGTCTCCCAGGAGACGCCAGCCTGGGAATAAGATCTGAAACTGGAATATTAGGAACATGGAAACGTCTTTATTTCATCATCATACGAGCAACAGAACATCATCAGAGACGGAGACGGAGACGGAGACACGTTCTCACAGAGTTGTAGACGGACAGATTCCCCCCCAGCCATTTATATAACATATATATATTTATATATATATATATATATATATATATATATATATATATATATATATATATATATATATATATATATATATTTATATATATATATATTTATTTATAGAGTTCCTTACTGGTTGTTCCTGAAGCTTTCAACCAATCCTCCGCTTACTGTTGGATCTCAACTCAACATCAAGAGAAGTTACGTCCTCATGTTGTCCTCATGTTGTCCTCATGTTGTCCTCATGTTGTCCCCATGTTGTCCTCATGTTGTCTTCATGTTGTCCTCATGTTGTCCTCCTGTTGTCCCCATGGTGTCCCCATGTTGCCCTCATGTTGTCCCCATGTTGTCCCCATGTTGTCTTCATGTTGTCCCCATGTTGTCCCCATGTTGCCCTCATGTTGTCCCCATGTTGCCCTCATGTTGTCCCCATGTTGTCCCCATGTTGTCCTCATGTTGTCTACGAGGGTTAAGCTGCAGCTCCAGCGTTAGCGTACGCTAACCTGAAAAACAGCTTTTAGTTTTCCCAATAATCTGTGACAAAAGTCCGATGTGACCCCCCGCCGCCCGCCGTGTCTGTATCGGAGGTTCAGGCCTGGGTGGGAGCCAGGTCAAAGGTCGGGCTGCGCTCTAAGTGCCAAACGGAGCGGTGCTGATCCCAGACCAGCCGGCTCCAGGCTGCCAATATCAACCCGTTCACTCGTTCTCTTCTTGTCTGCCTCGTCTCATCCCTCCATCGTTAGCGCTGAGTCCTCCAATCATCTCGCTCTCGTCCTCCAATCATCTCGCTCTCGTCCTCCAATCATCTCGCTCTCGTCCTCCAATCATCTCGCTCTCGTCCTCCACTCATCTCGCTCTCGTCCTCCAATCATCTCGCTCTCGTCCTCCAATCATCTCGCTCTCGTCCTCCAATCATCTCGCTCTCGTCCTCCAATCATCTCGCTCTCGTCCTCCACTCATCTCGCTCTCGTCCTCCAATCATCTCGCTCTCGTCCTCCAATCATCTCGCTCTCGTCCTCCAATCATCTCGCTCTCGTCCTCCAATCATCTCGCTCTCGTCCTCCAATCATCTCGTCCTCCAATCATCTCGCTCTCGTCCTCAACAGCCCGGGTTAGTTGAAAAATGTCTAATTGAGATTTTTACGTCATTTTTTCTGGATAATGGAGCTTTTCCTCGGGACCAGGGAACTGGGTCGTATGTAGCTTCAGAATAATAATACAAGAAAACCAGATTCTGTTCAGACGGCTGGATCCTCGTAGGAAATGTTCGTGATCCAGCACCAATCATCATCCAGCACCAATCACCATCCAGCACCAATCACCATCCAGCACCAATCATCATCCAGCACCAATCACCATCCAGCACCAATCATCATCCAGCACCAATCACCATCCAGCACCAATTAACCCAAGGAGCGTTATTGGTCCACCGACTTAGACGTCTCTTTATTCTGTATCATTTTAAGATGACTCCTACAAGGAAATTGAATTTCCAGCAGCTTCCAAGACATTTGAATAGAGAATAAACAGTATAGTATAAGTAAAAAACAGTATAAAAATAACAATAACAATAAAAAGAGCTTTAGCATAAATGCTAATATGTTAGCGCGATGGGTGTCAGGATTTCATATGGATGGAAATGAGCTTTTAATTTCGACTCTTGAAATCAGAAGCAGGATCAGCGACACAGCGTAGCTTAGCGGCTGATAGCTTGCAGCTAAAGACACAGGGTAGCGTTAGCTTAGCGTTTAGCTTAGCATTTAGCTTAGAATTTATTTTTATCCAGACATCATGGGCACTGAAACAGCAGAACTGGAAAGTCCTCTTGCTTTCCTGACGTCCCCGTGAGGTCGTCATGGAAACGACGACGGAGGTGGAGACCGTGCTGCTTTCATGTTCACCTCGTTAACTAATGGTGCATTCGCTGTCCGACCTGCCGTCCTTCGCTGCATGTCATTCCCTCTCTCTCCACTTTCATGTCTTAATCTGTCCTGTGGAGATAAAGGCCTAAAATGCCCGAAAAGATAATGTAAAAAAATAAATAATGGTGCATTCAATTGCATCTCGTTAACTCCGTAAAACTGAAAGTATAGGGCTCTTATTGCTGTGCATGTTCGGAAAAAAACCTGCGTAAAACAAAAGTTGCCTCGAATCGTGACACCCCCAGTTGGCAGCAGCAGTCATTTGAATTTTAGAAGAAGTTGCGTATTTCCGTCCTGCCGTCAGCTGTTGGAGAGATGAGAGCCGGAGGACTCAGCCTGACGCCAAGCGTTGCCTTAACGTTGTTGTCTTAACTCTGGAGCCCGTACGGTTGAAAGAGCCAATCGCAGAGCCGCCGCCGCAAGACGTCCTGTGGGTGGCTCTGCGAAGGAAGGGGGGAGGGGAGGGGGTGTCTACAACTCTGTCGCCTAGCAACCACTCAACATCCACCTGTCATGGGGAAATATAATGATCAGAATGTAAGATATATAAAAAAAAATACAGTACATTTGCACATTGTTGTGAAATAATGTCGCTAGCACTTTTAAAAAAAAAATGTATAATTAGAAATCATGTTTTGTTTTACATATTGTAAAATGAATCAGAGATTTATTTTGTGGAGGCTTTTATTTTGGTGATACATCCAGAATGACAGATGATATATATTGAATATCTTTGTGTGTTATCTATATTTGATGCATTACATAACTGTGATGATGAAGATCTCTGCAGCTGATTGTTCACGGAGGACGCGGCGGCGCAACGATGCGACGCTGCGACGCTGCGGCTGCGACGCTGCGACGGCGGCTGCGACCAGCT
>JABXJD010000031.1:4532500-4537500 GCA_013375575.1 Percina caprodes
ATATAGACCTTAGTGGTCCCTAATACTGGATCTGAAGTCTCTTTATATAGACCTTAGTGGTCCCTAATACTGGATCTGGAGTCTCTTTATATAGACCTTAGTGGTCCCTAATACTGTATCTGAAGTCTCTTTATATAGACCTTAGTGGTCCCTAATACTGGATCTGAAGTCTCTTTATATAGACCTTAGTGGTCCCTAATACTGTATCTGAAGTCTCTTTATATAGACCTTAGTGGTCCCTAATACTGGATCTGAAGTCTCTTTATATAGACCTTAGTGGTCCCTAATCCCAAAATGTAGCCTTGGTCCAGTGCGTCCAGCCACTAGAGACAGTCTTAGCTTAGTATGAGCCATTTCTGAGTCTGTAGCTTTTGAGGAAGAGGGAGCAAGAGCACCAGGCTTTCAGTAGAGAGTTTACTTCTAACACTTTATACACACACACCCCCAGAGTGAGTGGGGCTGCGACTTCAGAACAGGTGCCATGAGGGTTTAAGGGGAGTCTGGACTGGCACCTCTCCAGCTACTAGTCCACATTCTGTACAGGGACTTGAACCGGCGACCCTCCGGTTCCCAACCCACCTCCCTACGACTGACTGAGCTACTGCCCCCCCCTCCCCCAAACAGCCCATTTGCCGTTGACCCGCAATGCCATGACCCGGAAAGATGTTGCCCCCGAATCGAGTGAAAGTGCCCTTTACTTTCCTTAAATACTTTCCGATTTAAATTCTTAATATTTTAATACTGCTGCACAGCGATTAACCCTCGGGGTAAATAATTAAACGCCGTCTCTTAACGAACACAAGAAATACACATGCAGACGACTTTAACTGCTGGGAGGCGTTTTGAAGCATTCTGTCCCGGTGAGGAGTCTGAATCCGCCCACACAGAGAGCGACAGGTGTTCATACCAAACGCCTCCTGACCGCAGAGGGACAGCTGCTGCAGCTACACAAAGCCCTGCTCTCTGATTGGCTGGCAGGCAGGTACACACACACACATTTTTCTTTCGTCACTTATTAACATGATCTCAAGTTTGCTTGTGTGTGTCTCTCTCTGTGTGTGTCTCTGCGTGTGTGTGTCTCTGCGTGTGTGTGTGTGTGTGTCTCTGCGTGTGTGTGTCTCTGCGTGTGTGTGTGTGTGTGTCTCTGTGTGTGTCTCTGCGTGTGTGTGTGTCTCTGTGTGTGTCTCTGCGTGCGTGTGTGTTTCTGCGTGCGTGTGTGTCTCTGCGTGCGTGTGTGTGTGTGTGTCTCTGCGTGCGTGTGTGTGTGTGTCTCTGCGTGCGTGCGTGTGTGTGTGTCTCAGTGTGTGTGTGTGTGTGTGTGTCTCTGTGTGTGTGTGTCTCTCTGTGTGTGTGTCTCTGTCTCTGTGTGAGAGAGAGGAGGAGTGTATGGTATTCACACCTGTCAGTGTCAGCGTTGCCGTGACTACAGACATTTGGGTTTGTTGTTGCCGTCGGTGTCTATGAATGAACCAAAGCCCCGACCGTCCACCTGCAGCCAGGGAACGTCTCATTTAACGCGGCCTGATGTTAACGTTAACGGTAGAACGTTAACGGTAGAACGTTAACGGTAGAGCGTTACGCCACCAGATCGGACCGATAACTCATCATAACCCGAAATATAAAAAGCATTTTACATTAATCATTTTTTTTAACCTTGATTACAATTTCGGCTCCTAACAATCACAAAAACATTAATATTCATGAGCTGGGTAAAGGATGCTGATAGCCAGGCTCTCATTGGCTAGTTGTTAGCCAATCAGAGTCCAGCAGCTCAGCTGGTTGAATATTAATGAGAACCGGCCCAAATGGAGCTGAGTCTTCCTGCAGCTTCCTACATCACGCTGGAAACAAGGTAACCACGGTAACCAAGTTACAGAGTCCACGGTAGGACTGAGATACGTGGCGGGGCCTTAAAAGACAAAAAGTGATATTACAAAATTTCATTTTAGACATTTATTTACTACATTAAATCATATAAAACCTAAATAATTTGAACTCATTTCAGTGCACACACACACACACACACACACACGCAGACACACACATGCAGAGACACGCGCGCACACGCAGAGACACACACACACACACACACACACAGAGACGCACACGCAGAGACACACACACACACGCACACGCAGAGACACACACACACACGCAGAGAGAGACACACACACACACGCAGAGAGAGACACACACACACGCAGAGAGAGACACACACACACACGCAGAGAGAGACACACACACACACACGCAGAGACACACACACACGCAGAGACACACACACACACACACACAGACACACACACACACACACGCAGAGACACACACACACGCAGAGACACACACACACACACACGAGACACACACACACACGCAGAGACACACACACACACACGCAGAGACACACACGCAGAGACACACACACACACACGCACGCACGCAGAGACACACACACGCACGCACGCAGAGACACACACACGCACGCACGCAGAGACACACACACGCACGCAGAGACACACACACGCACGCAGAGACACACACACGCACGCAGAGACACACACACGCACGCAGAGACACACACACGCACGCAGAGACACACACACGCACGCAGAGACACACACACGCACGCAGAGAGAGACACACGCACGCAGAGAGAGACACACGCACGCAGAGAGAGACACACACACACACACAGAGAGAGACACACACACACACGCAGAGAGAGACACACACACACACGCAGAGAGAGACACACACACACACACGCAGAGAGAGACACACACACACACACACGCAGAGAGAGACACACACACACACACGCAGAGAGAGACACACACACACACACGCAGAGAGAGACACACACACACGCAGAGAGACACACACACACGCAGAGAGAGACACACACACACGCAGAGAGAGACACACACACACACACACGCAGAGAGAGACACACACACACACACACGCAGAGAGAGACACACACACACACACGCAGAGAGACACACACACACACAGAGAGAGACACACACACACAGAGAGAGACACACACACACACAGAGAGAGACACACACACACACACGCAGAGAGACACACACACACACACGCAGAGAGAGACACACACACACACACGCAGAGAGAGACACACACACACACACGCAGAGAGAGACACACACACACACACGCAGAGAGAGACACACACACACACGCAGAGAGAGACACACACACACACGCAGAGAGAGACACACACACACACAGAGAGAGACACACACACACACACGCAGAGAGACACACACACACACACGCAGAGAGAGACACACACACACACGCAGAGAGACACACACACACACGCAGAGAGAGACACACACACACACGCAGAGAGAGACACACACACACACACGCAGAGAGAGACACACACACACACGCAGAGAGAGACACACACACACACACGCAGAGAGAGACACACACACACACACGCAGAGAGAGACACACACACACACACGCAGAGAGAGACACACACACACACACGCAGAGAGAGACACACACACACGCAGAGAGAGACACACACACACGCAGAGAGAGACACACACACACACACACAAACACTTTCTACTTTAGCGCCAAATAACCTCTTCACACACCTCCAGGAACAACGCGTGTCCCTCTACGGAAGCTGAGCTGACATTTCGATATGAAAACACACCAAAGCTAAAAGTAAGATGTGTGAAAATGAAATAACGAAGAGAGCCACCCGGCGGTGACTCGGGGTGACGGGGGGGAACAGGTGGCGAGCTGCAGACCTTTACACGCCGACGCCCGGCAGTAAAATGGATTTAATGATCTCTGCACTGAATCCAGCAGCAGCGTCTCAGGTTCACCCCCGAGGCCTCGAGGACCCCCGTTCAACCGGTCTGCACTAAAACCGTCTGCTTAAAGCTGCTTTTAACCTGGAACTAATGGGGGTCCTACCACAGTACACTGTAGTACGAAATGACGTGCAAAGGTCACAGATTGAAGAATACAGCACAGAAACCATTAGAAACACAGTGGGAAAGTTGAGTTATTAGTTATATGAATTAAAATAAGTTAATGCTTAAATGGGTCTGCAGAGCACGTAGAGTGATGAATATACATATAGAGCATCTAAAAAGTGAAAAATATAAATATTTAGATACAGTTGGAAAGAGATTAATACTAAGATTGATTGACACACACACACACACACACGAAACTATCGTGATTCTAATCTCCACTCAACGTAGAGCCATCTCTAGTATTAAAATTCTCAATTTTGCGATTCTGTCCACGACTGTCAAACTATTGGTCCCAGCTGCCATGGGTCTACTCTTTATATCTTGTAGGTTAGTGTGTGTGTGTGTGTGTGTGTCTTTTGTGATATTTTTGGGAGTCAGGTTGTCTATAGGCGTTTTCGCCTATAGACAACTACTTTTTTGGTTTTCCATTACGAAAATAAGTCCTCGGTACCCGCTACCAGGGACTTTATGTAGTCCTAACTCAGTCGAGGTTCCAAGCGAGCTGACAACCTGCAGACTGCTGATTGGTCGGAGAGAATCGTCACTTATCACTGCAGACTGCTGATTGGTCGGAGAGAATCGTCACTTATCACTGCGTCATCAGCAGACATATAATACTATTTTAATGTTTTTGTTGTGAAAATAAATCAAATCAATCAACGCTGGTCCTTCACTCTGCATTCTTGCACATTTGCTAAATAAACCAAGTAATTGCATGTTTCTGTCATCGTGGTTCTAGACTCAAGGCTATTAAGGGCTTTTGCATGTCGTTTCCAATTTTATATAATAATAATAATAATAATAAATGTATTTGGTACCCTCTTGTAATGTGTTGTGTGTACTTTTTATTTGAATCTTGAGTCTGTAAATAAAGAAGAATTATACCTCAGACTATCAGACGGCACAACAAGCACTTTAGATGTACATTATTATAAGTTTCTGTGCTGTATTTATTGTATTTATGCTCTA
>JABXJD010000031.1:4540000-4555000 GCA_013375575.1 Percina caprodes
AGGGAAGGTGTAGAGCGTCCTCTGGTGGACAGACTATGCGGAAAAAAAAGTATATCTCTCCATCATTCATCCATCTCTCCATCATTCATCCATCTCTCCATCCATCCATCGAGAGAGAGAGAGCTCGTGAAACACCTAATATATCGGCTGACATAACGGTCAGGCTCTAATTGTCAAGCAGACAAACTGACCAACACAATATAATATATAATAAAAGATCCATACTTGGAGCCTGTGTATTGCCCCCTCACCGACCCCTGCCTAAACCCCAGAGCCCTCTTCTCCACCCTCTGAATCTTGTTTTGCATTGTTTACGTTTCCTAGATCCCCCGTAGAGCGACTGAGTCTGTGAAAAGTGCTATATAAATTACATTTATTATTAGTATTATTAAATGTTTATGGACTAATTGATAGAAAAAATCAAGTGTCCAATTAATACATAATGAAATGTTGTTGCAAGTTGAAAGAATTTGAGTCATTAAAATAATTCAAGTTTGATAATCGGGAACAGACACGGAAACCTTCAGCCCAACAACAAGCTGCCGTCCAATCACAGCGCGCGGTCACACAGCTCTGAAACCAATCACAGCGTGCCGTCACACAGCTCTGAACCATCGGCCATGGTTGACCCTGTACTGGGGTGGGGGGGTCAGCAAATGGGGAAAACCAAGACAGACTCACACCTCAGAGCTGCATCCAATCAGGATCAGGCTGGAGGATTTACACTGTACAGTGACTGTTAGTCAATGGAAACACACACACAGAGACACACACAGAGACACACACAGAGACACACAGACAGAGACACACAGACAGAGACACACAGACAGAGACACACACACAGCTGCACATTCCTTCCATGCTACTGTAAAGTTCCCTCTGCATTTAGATCAGTCTGTCACTGTCTGTGTGTGATAAAAAACGTGTGTGTGTGTGTGTGTGTGTGTGTGTCGGTCCCAGTGTGTGTGTGTCTCAGTGTGTGTGTACGTATAACTTTGCCTGTGTGTGTGTGTATGTCGTTGCCTGCGTGTGCGTGTGTGTGTGTGTGTGTCGTTGCCTGCGCACGTGTGTGTGTGTATGTCTGTCTTTGTGTATGTCAGTCCCACTGTGTGTGATAAAAAACGTGTGTCGGTCCCAGTGTGTGTGTACGTATAACTTTGCCTGTGTGTGTGTGTGTATGTATGTCGTTGCCTGCGTGTGTGTGTGTGTATGTATGTCTGTCTTTGTGTATGTCAGTCCCACTGTGTGTGTGTGTCTTTGCCTGTGTGTGTCCCTGTGTGTGTGTCTCTTTTCCTGGTGTGTGTGTCCTTGCCTGTGTGTGTGTGTGTGTGTGTGTGTGTCTCACAGGCAGAGCAGCAGGGCGAAGCCGGCGATGTACTCGTTCCTCTGAGCTCTGAACAGCTTCATGTGGATGTGTTCGATGGCGACGGGGTTGTTGGTCAGATCCACCTTCTCCGTCACGCTGTACTTCCTCACCTCACGGAAAGCATCTGCACACACACACACACACACACACACAGTAAAATAACACAATAAAACACACCAACGAGACGAGGCGGCGTATCATCTCCATAGCATCATCTCTCCGTACTCTCAGACTTTGTAATAAAGGGATAAAGGATTTTTAAGGCAGACGCGAATATTTGGTTATTTAAAAATCTGATATTCCGATGGATTGGCCTATCTATCTATCTCTCTATATCTCTATCTATCTCTCTCTCAGGTTATATTGTTATTGCAATATTTAACAACATGTTTTCCTGACGTCCAACTCTAATAAGACAACGTTACTCAGAGGAAACCCACTCACCGATGAGAAGAAAGACGAGGATGGCGATGGCCACCATGAACGAAGTGTTTCCATAGAGAGCGATGGTCTGGAGGATCCGAGACTTGAAGATATTATTCCACCTGGAGGATAAAACACACACATACATTAGACCACACACACACAAACACACACAAAGCTTTTCCAACCTTTTAGACACATATGGTGATAATAACTGTCCAAAATGATGTGGAAAAAAAGTCGCAAAACTACCAAAAAGAGACACAAACAGACTACAAAGTGACACAAACAGACTACAAAGAGACACAAACAGACTACAAAGAGACACAAACCGACTACAAAGAGACACAAACCGACTACAAAGAGACACAAACCGACTACAAAGAGACACAAACAGACTACAAAGAGACACAAACAGACTACAAAGAGACACAAACAGACTACAAAGAGACACAAACCGACTACAAAGAGACACAAACAGACTACAAAGAGACACAAACAGACTACAAAGAGACACAAACAGACTACAAAGAGACACAAACAGACTACAAAGAGACACAAACAGACTACAAAGAGACACCACCTGACCACAGGGACCCAAAACAACCCCAAAGGAAACACTAAATCCCTCAAAAGAGACATAATGTATAAGGAAATTGCATTTCTTTTTTAATTAAAAAACATCAAGGAAGGACACCTGATTGGTTGACTGGGTCCAGTGGGGGATTGTGGGTGATTTCAGCGTCTCTGGGATCAGTGGAGTCTCTGTTCTGTGTGTGAGTTAATCAGAGCTCGAGGTTTCCTTATCACGAGGTTTTTAATCTGCTCACATTCCCACAGAGCGGCTCCGAGCTCGTCAGCCGACAGACGGTTTCAAATCAATCAGCCTCTTCAGCTGGAGCCGTCTGACCAGGCTGTAGTACTCAAGTCCAGTCTTGGACTCGAGTCCGGACTTGAGACCGTTTTTCTATGGTCTCGGACTTGTCTCTGTCTCGGCCACTGGTCTTGCCAGATATGGCTTCTGGTCTCGACCGAGTCCAGGTGTCTTTATTATGATGATAATAATAATATTGGAGGGAAAGTGAAACCCAAAATGATTGTCTTGATACTGTCATGTCCTGGACTCGGTCTTGACTCGGACTCAAACCTTTTGGACTGTCTTGTCTTGGACTCGACTAGCCCTGGTCTTGAAGTTGTCTTGGACTCAAACCTTTTGGACTCAGTCTTGACTTGGACTCAAACCTTTTGGACTGTCTTGTCTTGGACTCGACTAGCCCTGGTCTTGAAGTTGTCTTTGACTCAAACCTTTTTGGACTGTCTTGTCTTGGACTCAACTAGTCCTGGTCTTGGAGTTGTCTTGGACTTGACTAAGGTGATGATTTTAGCAATCAGGTTATAGGCGCCCTACGTCTGTCGGGTCAGACAAATATGAAAGTATACCCCCCCTGTCTGGCGATCCCCCTGGGGGGGGGGGGGGGCATCACCAGATGCTCCCAATATTCTGCGATATATTTCAATTTATAACCTTTTTTCCATCGTCTAATATTTTTCTGTTATGTCACTTCAATGTTGTTGCTGCAGAACGGGACAAACTGACCAACACATACGATAAAAGATCAATATTCGGAGCCTGTGTATTGATACGGTATCGCCACTGAAAATATCGCGATACTATGCTGTATCGATCCCCCCCCCCAACCTCCATTAACTGCGTTTCCATTAAAGTCAATGGCCCTCATTTATAAAACATGCGTACGATTCCTACACAAAGCTCGGCATTTATCAATCTGAACATGAGCGTAGGACGCGGAAAAATCTCACGTCTGGTCTGAACTTTGGCCTGTACAGGGACTCGAACCAGCGACCCTCCGGTTCCCCCCCTCTGCTGACATGTCTCATGAAAGTCTCTAGAAAGTGTATTATTCTACTTTTGTTTTTGTTAAATAAAACCACAATACTATCAAATCGCAACAAATGAAAAATCCCAATACAAAGCGTATCAGCCCTGTGAGTATTGTAGTATTGTAGTGTGTTTTACTCCGAGTACTGACCTTTTCGGGGAGATGAAGGGGATGCAGAGCAGCAGAACAAAGAAGACCTCAGCGTACAGGAAGGTGGCCACTGCCGTCCACTGCAGACTCATCCTGACTCCTGAATCCCAGACCAGAAAAACACATTTATTGTGCAGCTGTAGTACGAGATTCTACTAAACTCAACTTTTGGGGCATTTTAGGCCTTTATTTGACAAGACAGATGAATACATGAAAGGGGAAAGAGAGAGAGAGAGAGGGGGGAGATGACATGCAGCAAAGGGCCGCAGGTCGGAGTCGAACCCCGGCCCGCTGCCTTGAGTAGTAAACCCTCTATATATGGGCGCCCACTCTACCAGCTAAGCTACCCGGGCGCCCTCATATTCAACTTCTCTGAGGGTCACACTGGAAAAAAGAAAACCACATCAAGACTGTAAATATTATAATACGGACAATGCAGCCGGTTCTGTGAAGTGCTGCAAATGCAGAAGTGCCTTAAAGCTGCTTTATATCTGATCTCCTGCAGGGGGGGAGGGGGCTCTTTAAAGCTGCATTATATCTGATCTCTTGCGGGAGGGGGGGGGGGCCCTCCTTAAAGCTGCTTTATAGCTACACAGCCGACGTTACAGCAACCAGTTCCACAGCCAGATTGTGGAAACTCTCTGAGCGTCCTGTCATTGCAGTTTTTCTGGTCTTATAGGTTTGGCACAACAAGGCGGGCCTCGAGTTTGATGGAGGGCTGCACAATATATGGCTTCTGATCGTCATTGCAATATATGTATCTCTCCCCACACACACACACACACACAGTATATATCACAAAAGGTTGCGACATACTGTATACGCAATAGACAAGATTTCTTTTATGTTAGTTGACAGAAATCATCAGTAGACACCTGCACTTTAAAATGTAACTCTTTCTTTTTAGTGTTCATCGCTCCATTTATTCAATAAAAGAATGTTACAAATGATTTCCTTTGATTTTAAATTCAACAAGCAATTTGTTGAATTTTTTTAGACTGAAAGCAACAGAAATGCAGCATTGAGTACATTTCAATATCTGTTAATTTATCATAATATCATTGTGATATTCAACAACCATATTGCATATTTTCCTCACATCGTGCCGCCCTAGTTTGATGCTATACACGATATAACTATGGAAAAAGCCACCTTAAATACCTTTTTTGGGTTTAAAAAGGTGAATGCTTCAGACAGACTGTCACCAGCGTCACTTTGTGTAAATATATAAAAACCTCAGGCTCCAGAAACCCGCCTGTATGGTGTGATTTCTGTGACTGTTATTGCCACTCTTCATTCCAACCTCAGACACCGCCTACCAAGAGCCTGGGTCTGGGTCTGGGTCTGTCCGAGGTTTCTGCCTAAAAGGAAGTTTTTCCTCGCCACTGTCGCACTGTTGCTTGCTCTGGAGGAAACTACTAGAACTGTTGGGTCCTTGTAAATTATGGAGTGTGGTCTAGACCTGCTCTATCTGGTCTAGACCTGCTCTATCTGTAAAGGGTCTCCAGATAACTTGTTATGAATTGATACTATAAATAAAATTGAATTGTGAAAGCTGACACTGAGCTGTAGCAGCAGGGTGGACGTCTCCCACTCAGGCCATACGAGCCCAAACTGTATTTGTGTCTGAGACAGTAGTTTTTAAATATAAAAACAACACATATAATAGATTATTAACTTATCTGCATTGAATCATTCTAGACAGAATCGCGATGCATCTAAGAATCCATTATTTTCCCCACCCCTATTTGTTTTATTATGTTCAGCAGGCAGTGTGCAAGAGCCTTTAGGCCCAGTGGGCCCGAGGCCTGCAATACACTGGGGGGGGGGGAACGGACCCTGCATAGCATTGTAAATACTCTTCTAAAGACTCCATCTTAGAAACTTACTTTTAATCAGTTTCTCCTTTCTTGGCTCTGCCAATGATTGCTTTTCTGCAACTGTCAATCAGTAAATCAATAGATGACTTAAATGAGAGATAAGCAGACGGCTGAGTCACCAACCTACTGCAGACATTACAGTGAAGACACGGACCCAACATCTCTCCTACTAGCAGACTGGCTGGGTCTTTCATTGGTGTTGTTAGTAAAAAGGAGACATAATGAGTCTGACTGTCTGTTCAGGATCACAACAGACCTGCACATTAGTGGTTTGTCACAGTTCTCTCTGTGTGATAACGACAAAATGCCAAATATTCATTTCTTTCTGTCCATAAAGCAGGCTAGTCGTTGAAAGCTGCTTGTAAACAGTCTGTAATCACGCAAAACGTGTTTAAAATGAACTACAGTTCCCGTGAATACCATGTTGGGTTCGTTTATGTCCTGACAGCGAAGGTATCTGACTATATAAGCTGAACAGAAATATCCTGGTGATGTCTTTTCTCTGGAATTTGGCAGAAAACGCAAGTTATCTCGTCAGGACGCGAACTAGCGTTAGCTTAGCATGCTAACGCGACTTCCCCGCGTAGTTGAACCAGAAGTTACGTTAGCGGCTGTTAGCTTCCGGAGGCTCTGCTAATAAAACACCACTAACAGGTGAGACTCACCTGAAATAAATCCCGGAAACACTCACGAGAAGCTCCACGCGCTGCTGTTCTGTTGAGCTTTGAGCACCCTGCTGCTTCTTCAGTTGGAGAATTTGCTTGTTGGTTAGCCTAGCTTCCTGTTGTAAACACTTCCGGCTTCCGGTGTTTAATGCCAGCTCACCCCGATGCCGGCACGTGATTGGATACGCCGCTAAAGATGGGCGGGGTCACGATGTTGCAGCTCATTACGTCATTTCAATACATACATACATATATTTATATGTAAAATTTTATATATTTATAAAATAAATATTATTATTATTTACTTTAATCTATTTTTAAGATTGTAATGTTCCATGGTTAGAGATGAATATCTTTTTTCAGTCTATCCAAATTATTAATAATAATAAAATATATAGCTGAACTACTGCAAAACGTTTTTAATAAATTATAATTATTTAACCTTCATTCCATTTCATCTTGTCTTTGTATTGTACTTTATGTATTTTTATTATTTTCTACCCTTTTTGCTTTTTATGTTTTAAATGACTTCCTTAAATTTTATTTATATATATATATATATGTATATATATATATATATATATATATATATATATATATATATATATATATACATTCATACATACATACACACACACACACAATTTACACTCTGTTGTTATTATACACAGGCCTGAACTACACACACATGCTCAGGACCTATACATGCTCTAACGGAGAGATGTCAGTGTGTGTGTGTGTGTTTGTGTGTGTGTGTGTGTGGGGGGGTGGGGCTGCCTATGGAAAGGCGCCCGAGCAGTTGGGGTTTCGCTGCCTTGCTCGAGAGCACCTTGGCAGTGCCCAGGAGGTGAACTGGCAAATGAAAAATGAAATGAACGAATAGATAACTTCTTCTTCATGGCATCAATTATCAATATAACGCATGAAATGAAGAGGAACAAAATCAAATAACGTACAGATACGTTCATGTAAATCTGACAAAAACAGCAGAAAAAATGAAATTGTTAATATGTAGTGTGTAGTAAAATGTTAACTTCCATTATGGAATATCTCCTTGGTCTATATCATAATAATCCAGAGGCCACTAGGTGGCAGTGTGAGAGGATGATGGATGAACCAGTGAACTGGTCTCACTAACCTACGGTATTTAACTCTACTTTAACACATTATCTTCATTAGCATTCACTCTCATGATCAAAAGGTAAACTGTGATTATAGTTCTGTGGATGTAATAACTGTTTCATATGTTATTGTGTAGGAGCTTCCAGATGGATCCTCACTTCACTTCACAACAATGAACAATCTCTCAATTGCTTTTCCCACAGATTCAAATGCTTCAAATACCACCTCGCCAACTTAGCATACTATACCCTAGCATCCTATACCCTAGCATCCTATACCCTAGCATCCTATACCCTAGCATCATATACCCTAGCATCCTATACCCTAGCATCCTATACCCTAGTATCCTATACCCTAGCATCATATACCCTAGCATCCTATACCCTAGCATCCTATACCCTAGCATCCTATACCCTAGCATCCTATACCCTAGTATCCTATACCCTAGTATCCTATACCCTAGCATCCTATACCCTAGCATCCTATACCCTAGCATCCTATACCCTAGCATCCTATACCCTAGCATTAGATACCCTAGCATCCTATACCCTAGCATCATATACCCTAGCATCCTATACCCTAGCATCCTATACCCTAGCATCATATACCCTAGCATCCTATACCCTAGCATCCTATACCCTAGTATCCTATACCCTAGCATCCTATACCCTAGCATCCTATACCCTAGCATCCTATACCCTAGCATCATATACCCTAGCATCCTATACCCTAGCATCCTATACCCTAGCATCCTATACCCTAGCATCATATCCCTAGCATCATATACCCTAGCATCCTATACCCTAGCATCCTATACCCTAGCATCCTATACCCTAGCATCCTATACCCTAGCATCCTATACCCTAGCATCATATACCCTAGTATCCTATACCCTAGCATCCTATACCCTAGCATCCTATACCCTAGCATCCTATACCCTAGCATCCTATACCCTAGCATCATATACCCTAGCATCCTATACCCTAGCATCCTATACCCTAGCATCATATACCCTAGCATCCTATACCCTAGCATCCTATACCCTAGCATCCTATACCCTAGCATCCTATACCCTAGCATCCTATACCCTAGCATCCTATACCCTAGTATCCTATACCCTAGCATCCTATACCCTAGCATTAGATAACGGCAGAACACAGTGTAAATAACTACATGTCTGTCTTTAATACTGTGCGTATATCATCAAATGTCTTTGTCTTTCGCCTTCAAAATGCATTTAGTTGACTTGTGAAGACTAAAGGTTTTATGGAACCATGTTATTTTTTCACAATTTGGTTGAAAGAAATCCAAATTTCTGATATAGAAACATTTTGAAAAAGGGTCAAATTAGACCCGAAGACAACAGGCCGGTTAATTTAGGTTCAAACTGACAGAGTTGGTCCACGTCTGTTGGCATCACGGCAGGTTTCAGGTTATTTATCAGATAAATACATGTTTTACGATATATTCACTATGGTTGTTGTTTATTTCTCAGGATATTTCTTAAGAGATTTGAGGATTTGACAGAAGGACGAGACTAACTGTAGACGGTGTTTCTCTGCAGGTGGAGGACGGTGAAGTCTCTGTGTGTTGCTCAGCAACAGATGGTCCAGTGGGAAGGATGCCGACCGCCACCCAGGAGACGCGGGTTCAATCCCCGCCTAAGGTACACCACACAGCAGCGTTGGGGATGAATGAATGTGAACTTAAGAATTTCTGCTTTTCTAACTCAAACATTAGGTATAATTTCCTATAAATGAGGTTTATTGACCATAAATTCCAAAAATAACTAAAACTAAAGTTAATAAGTTAGTGTTACGTAGTGTTAAACGTCAATAAAAGTGACATTGAAAAAAGGTGACAAAAATATAAGAAAAAGTTAAAAACATTGATTAAAAAGCGTCAATAAAAGTGTTTATTTTCACAAGGCACTGAACCCCCAACTGCTCGGGGCGCCTTTCCATGTGCCCCCCTCCCCCACACTCTGACATCTCTCCATGTCAATGTTGTCAAGTGAGTTGAGATCACTCCCCCGGGACAGTGTGAATCACGGGTTAGACCGGGACTTTCCAATGGTGCACTGTGACTGTCCTGGGCTTTAGGGTAATTTCCTGAATAACATCCTGAGTAACTGAAAAAAATATAAGGGATTCCCAGAGTGTTGTGTGATTAACTGAATGATATGTATTGTCTACTAACAATGTTTGAAACCCAGGGAGCTTCCAAATGCTTGTGTGACTAAATGCTAAGAATTGATCATGAAGAGATGAAACACAGGGTTGAGCTATAGAAAAAAGGCAAATGGAAACATAAGTTAGCTCATGTTCAGCTTGTTGGGAAATCAGAATTGGGCGTAACTGAATCAGGAATGAATCCTTGAAAGGAACAAATGAGGGTTTTGTGTGTCAGCTGTAGAAAAGGCAGAAACAGGCAAAGATCGGGGTTATTTCCTCGGCAGTTCTCGGAGGGCGTTGGACGGGACAAAACATCACCGGACTCGACAACCTCGACTAGGAAAAGTTGGGATTTGAACAAGGAAACAGCAAAAGAAAACTTGGGAAATCATCTTCAGTGGAATCGCGAAACAGAAGCTGAAGGAGTAATTCGGACTCTAGAGTTTTTCTCCTGTCCAACTGCTGCAACGGCCGTGGAATTAAAGAATTCATGAAGACTTTGGATAAAGCTTCAGGATTCTAACGGATTACACAGCTGATCACTTTTACTCTCAATCATTAAGTTGTATGCTTGCTCCCGCTCTATTTTGCAATAAAGTATATAAATACTGCATTTAAAGTACAAGTAGTAGACATTGAATTATTGTTCCAGGCTCTACCTTCAATACTTCGTTGGGGGGGGGTATGTGTGCGCGCGGCTGGAGCATGGAAACTGCGATTGAATCGATCTGTTGTAGAGAGGTCAACCTAGACCATTAATTGATGGATAAACTATGCATAGGTCATTTCGGATGCTGTGCGGTGAGAGAGAGGTGTTGGAGGTGGCTATGCTTTCTTTAAGAGATGTCCGAGCCCCATAAGTAGCAGGTATGTAACACTATTTTACGAATTGGCAGCTAGGCTAGGCTAACTTGTTATATAATTTTCTCTGACTGTCTAGGTTGACAGCCTACCGGCAGTTCACTCTTTGGGCGAGGGGCCATTTGGGAAGGAGGAATAGGATTCCGATCCCATCCTGTGCAGTGAGCTACATCAGGGATCTTTTCCCCTCTGCCAAATATCAAGGATTCACGAGTTTTGACGTTTACTTTACTTTAGGCAGGTGCAGAGTTGGTAGATTTTTACTGTGGAACTAGCAGCTGTTTCTGCATCAACAATGTGCCCTGAGACGGTGAACATCAGCTAGCTTCAGGGGGGTAGAGAGGGACGGTGGATTCTGTGGTTTAGTTAGCGGCTAGTAAACACATTATTATCGATCTGTGATATCGTCGGAGTCTTGGTTTATTTACAGTCTATGGTCGGAGTGCTAGGTTGTGGAGTTTGTCATAAGAGCTTCCAACGTATTTAGTTGCGTCTTCTCCAGGTTGGATCGTTTGGTGTCTAGCTTGGTATATATATAGAAATAATAAAAACTTTTTTCAAAAAAATTGTCGGCATTAAGTAATTAAATAGTTAACGCGTTAACGTGCCCAGCCCTAATATATATATATATATATATATATATATACACACACACACACTATCCGTCTGTTTTGTTGAACACCATGAAGCCTACACGTTGGGCTTTATTTTTGTAAGTGAATATGTTCGTGTTGTGTGTACTGTATGTGACAACGTTACATCCAGCCCTTTGTAAACTTGATAGTATGCTGGATAACAGGTAACCATAGCTACCTCTCTGTCCTCTGCCTGCCGTGAGCGTTTCTGCGGCAGGTAGCATCGGTGGTGTTACCTGCCGCTGGTCTAACGGTCTGCCATGTACTGAAGCCTGAAAAGTTGAATATTGACGGAATGGACTCAGGTTTCAGCCTGTTGGTCTTAACACTCACAAGTGATCCTGTTGTATCAAAGGTACAAATTCCAGTTCAATTCATCTTTAATGTGTTTCGTGCATGTTATAAAGCTCTCCGAATTACCTTTGTGTATAATATCTGCTATTCAAATAAAATAACTTGCCATGTCTTGGCTCTTGTTCATTCTTGTTCATACAGATTACATACTGTTGGTCAATGAGCTAATTAATGAAAATCTAAAATATCCTCTATTAAATGAATAAAATTGCTATATTATAAATTTACTTTATTAATAAACAGTAACTTATAAGTGAACCAATACATTGTGAAATAATTTTAAAAGTTGTTAAATCATAACTAATAGTTTATCAGAATCAGCTTTATTCGCCAGGTATGAGGAATTTGACTTAGGTAGGCGGCAGCTATGGAACAGCGTCACCACACGCTTTCTCGAAAGAAACAATGCAGACAGCAACATAGTATACAATAACAACATAATGCACAAGACAACACACGGGTCATGTGGTCACATGAGGAATTTGTTTAGGTGGCTTGGGAGGGTGGAAGAAAACACAAGAAACCGAGGCAGTCAGACAGAAGCGGGGGCGGGATGGGGGAGGGGGTGTATGGTGTGGTGTAAGATAATGAAATGTGTGTGTCAGACTGTCTATGTTATTAGAAGTTCAGTTCAGTTGTTTCCTGCTCGGGTGAAAAAAACACCAGAAACAGGAAGAATTATATAATTATTATCTGAGGTACTAGTTACTTTAGTTACTAGTTACTTTAGTTACCCCACTACATTCATCTGACAGCTTTAGTTACTAGTTACTTTAGTTACTAGTTACTTTAGTTACTCCACTACATCCATCTGACAGCTTTAGTTACTGGTTACTTTAGTTACTAGTTACTTTAGTTACTCCGCTACATCCATCTGACAGCTTTAGTTACTAGTTACTTTAGTTACTCCACTACATCCATCTGACAGCTTTAGTTACTAGTTACTTTAGTTACTCCACTACATCCATCGGACAGCTTTAGTTACTAGTTACTTTAGTTACTCCACTACATTCATCTGACAGCTTTAGTTACTAGTTACTTTAGTTACTAGTTACTAGTTACTTTAGCTACTCCGCTGCATTCATCTGAAACTCTTCTGAAAATATCTTCCCTCCCCTGACTCTATAAGTAACTCGTTAAAAGTAGTCATTATTGTCATCAACTCAATCCACTCCTTAAAAACATGGGCTACTAATATTATTCGACACCTTGTAATTGTAGACAAACAAACCCATAATTTCTTCCGTTCATTCATAACTACGTCGCCCGGTAGAAGAGCTGGAGATTTAGAGAGAGTAACAACAACTTCCCAAAGGTGCTAATTTTTCACTCAGAAATACAACATGTGTACAAAAGTACCGACTTCTTTCTCCCATTCCATCAATATTGTGACTGTTATTGCCACTGTTCACCCCCAACCGGCACCGTCAGACTCCCCCTACCAAGAGCCTGGGTCTGTCCCAGGTTTCTTCCTAAAAGGAGTTTTTCATCGCCACTGTCGCACTGGCGGAATTACTAGAATTGTTGGGACTTTGTAATTGTTTAATAATTTATTTGAACATGTAAAAAACAAAAACACAACATTAAAATAAAAGATTTATATACATGCATTCCTGCATACATATATAATTCAAATGACAGATAAATAAGATCATGTACTTCTTAGCACATTCTTCCAAAATTGAAAGTCATCCAAACAAAAAAAAATTCCCATGTTCAAAAAGGAGAAGGAAGAAGTTGATAAACGACTTATCAGGTCCGACCCCCTTTCTCTACTTTTATCCTTTAGTAAATCTGATGCTTGGTTGTTTACACATTATTATTTACACATCATAGACACAGATGCATATATACACAAACACATTAACACTTTTTTAAAGTTTTTTTAATTTTCTTCCTTTCTTCTTCTTTCTATACCATCTATCTTTAGCAGATTAAATAACACATCCATACTAGACTTAGTATATAGACATATTAGTATGTAGATATATTAGCATATAGATATACTAGTATATAGACATCGGTATACAAATATATTAGAATAATTGTAAAAAAAAAAATTGTAAATCATAGAGTGTGGTCTAGACCTTCTCTATCTGTAAAGTGTCTTGAGATAACGTTTATTATGATTTGGTACTATAATTAAAATTTAATTTTAATAATACTGTACCTTTTATATAGACCTTAGTGGTCCCTAATACTGTATCTGAAGTCTCTTTATATAGACCTTAGTGGTCCCTAATACTGTATCTGAAGTCTCTTTATATAGACCTTAGTGGTCCCTAATACTGGATCTGAAGTCTCTTTATATAGACCTTAGTGGTCCCTAATACTGGATCTGAAGTCTCTTTATATAGACCTTAGTGGTCCCTAATACTGGATCTGAAGTCTCTTTTATATAGACCTTAGTGGTCCCTAATACTGGATCTGAAGTCTCTTTATATAGACCTTAGTGGTCCCTAATACTGGATCTGAAGTCTCTTTTATATAGACCTTAGTGGTCCCTAATACTGGATCTGAAGTCTCTTTTATATAGACCTTAGTGGTCCCTAATACTGTATCTGAAGTCTCTTTTATATAGACCTTAGTGGTCCCTAATACTGTATCTGAAGTCTCTTTATATAGACCTTAGTGGTCCCTAATACTGGATCTGAAGTCTCTTTTATATAGACCTTAGTGGTCCCTAATACTGGATCTGAAGTCTCTTTATATAGACCTTAGTGGTCCCTAATACTGGATCTGAAGTCTCTTTATATAGACCTTAGTGGTCCCTAATACTGGATCTGAAGTCTCTTTTATATAGACCTTAGTGGTCCCTAATACTGGATCTGAAGTCTCTTTTATATAGACCTTAGTGGTCCCTAATACTGTATCTGAAGTCTCTTTTATATAGACCTTAGTGGTCCCTAATACTGTATCTGAAGTCTCTTTATATAGACCTTAGTGGTCCCCTAATACTGTATCTGAAGTCTCTTTATATAGACCTTGGTGGTCCCTAATACTGGATCTGAAGTCTCTTTTATATAGACCTTAGTGGTCCCTAATACTGGATCTGAAGTCTCTTTATATAGACCTTAGTGGTCCCTAATACTGGATCTGAAATCTCTTTATATAGACCTTAGTGGTCCCTAATACTGGATCTGAAATCTCTTTATATAGACCTTAGTGGTCCCTAATACTGTATCTGAAGTCTCTTTTATATAGACCTTAGTGGTCCCCTAATACTGTATCTGAAGTCTCTTTATATAGACCTTAGTGGTCCCTAATACTGTATCTGAAATCTCTTTCCCAAAATTCAGCCTTGATGCAGAATTCCAGCCACTAGAGCCGGTCCCACAATGAGCTTTCCTTAGTATGTGCGATTTCTGAGTCTGTAGCTTTTGAGGGGGGGCCATAGGCAGGCTGGGAGAACTCATATTAATCTTCATCCACCACCCCAACCAACCTCCCTGTGCGGACTTTCCCCTCA
>JABXJD010000031.1:4560000-4567500 GCA_013375575.1 Percina caprodes
GTGTTGGGCCAGCGCCCTCTGTGCTGGGGGTGTTGGGCCAGCGCCCTCTGTGCTGGGGGTGTTGGGCCAGCCTCTCTGTGCTGGGGGTGTTGGGCCAGCGCCCTCTGTGCTGGGGGTGTTGGGCCAGCCTCTCTGTGCTGGGGGTGTTGGGCCAGCGCCCTCTGTGCTGGGGGTGTTGGACCAGCCTCTCTGTGCTGGGGGTGTTGGACCAGCCTCTCTGTGCTGGGGGTGTTGCGCAATAACAGAAAGAACGCTTCGTCTCAAAAACAGCGTTTTGTGTGCTTCTGAACTTGCGAGTTCATTCTTCCAGGTCCAACCAGCAAGAGCGGTCCACCCAAGAACACAAGTCCGTTCTTTGCTTACTTGGCATTGAGAAACACCTAAAGAGGTGACAAAATGGAGACAAAAAAGCGACAAAATGGAGACAAAGAGGCAACAAAAATGCAACGAAATGCGACAAAAGAACCACTTCCTGACCCTGTTCTACTTCCAAGTGTCCCTGGTCTAGAAGAAGTCTCCCAGCTGATCCTGTCTTGGACTGACTAAAGCTGGAGAAAGAGTTATCAGCTGATGGGATCTTACCGAGCTACTGAGCATGTGCAGCTCCCAACAAAGATAGGATAGAATGGAGATGTCTCACTCTGGAGATAAAACTAGAGAGATGTCTCACTCTGGAGATAAAACTAGAGAGATGTCTCACTCTGGAGATAAAACTAGAGAGATGTCTCACTCTGGAGATAAAACTAGAGAGATGTCTCACTCTGGAGATAAAACTAGAGAGATGTCTCACTCTGGAGATAAAACTAGAGAGATGTCTCACTCTGGAGATAAAACTAGAGAGATGTCTCACTCTGGAGATAAAACAGAGACCTAAACACACAGGGTGAGAACAGGATCTGCAGCAATGTGCAGAACAAAAATATGGTGTTTTTAGAAAATGTAACCATGGAAACCTATTCTGGTCCAACCTCAACATACAGTTATGACCCTGAAGATGAGCAGAATATGGAGCTTTAAGAGAGAAATTAGGCCATACGGCAGCGCTGGGGAATGACACGGCTAAGGCAGGGTGACCTATGATGGTGGTCAATGGTGCTTGTTAGCTTGACCTGTTTTCCCTCTTTGTCTTTCCTACGGCTGACATCCAGACTGCACCATTGTCTTTTGGTTTTGCACCTTAAACATTCCCAAAACACACATGCAACACATCAACGCATTGTTGATATTGTTGATTAATATGATCCATTGTTCATTTGAATTAACCTTTGTTTAATTCAAACAAATTACTTTTAACTTAAAAGTTGAAGGATAGCCTTGCATGGGCTCCTTCTTGTCAAATTTCACACAGCTGTATTATTTCTCAGGAGCCATTTTTGGAGGTGTAATCTACTGTGGACATGAATGTGCCGCAAAATTACTGATCCTGATACTGAATCTTTTTTGAAATGAGAAGCATAGAGCAATATGATATTTTACGTCTTAAGTCTAATGTTCTTTTTATAATTTGTCTCACAATGTTGCTGTACTTTACAAAAGATTATGGATATCTAGAGCATTCATTCTTTTTCTAATGCTATTAATTCTTTCCTACAGAACAAAAGAAAAATATGAGGATAGTGATGGTGGGGAAGACAGGGACTGGGAAAAGTGCCACTGGAAACACCATTCTGGGACGGCAGTGCTTTGAGTCAAAGTTCAGTGCAAAGTCTATGACTATAGACTGTTCTAAGGGCAAAGCTGTGGTGGACGGACAACAGGTGGCTGTTATCGACACCCCAGGCCTGTTTGACACCAGGTTTGGCATGGATAGAACAACTAAAGATATAAGCCAGTGCATCTCTTATGCTGCTCCTGGACCCCATGTGTTCCTGGTGGTCATCCGGCTGGGCAGATACACTCCAGAGGAAAAGCAGACAGTGCAAAGGATACAAGAAATCTTTGGACAGGCTGCAGACAGATACAGCATGGTCCTCTTCACTCATGGGGACCTTCTTGAAGGCACAACTATTGAAGACTTCTTGGAGGATTCCCCAGAGCTGCAAGAACTCGTGACCAGATGTAATGGCCAGTACCATGTCTTCAATAATAAGCTGATGGATCGCTCTCAGGTCACTGAGCTGCTCCAAAAGATCAGAAGTTTGACCCAGAAGAACGGAGGAAGCCACTACACAAACGAGATGTTCCAAGAGGCTGAGAGGGCAATCGAAGAGGAGAAACAACGCATCCTGAAAGAGAAAGAAGAGCAAATACGCAAAGAACAAGAGGAATTAGAGAGAAAACATCAGGAAAAATATGAAGAAGAGATGAAGAAAATGAATGAACAACTTCAGGCTGAGAGAGAGAGGGAGAGGAAAGAGAGAGAGGAAGAGAGGAAGAGGGAGAGGGAGGAAAGAGAGAGGGAGAGGAAAGAGAGAGAGTTGGAGAGGAAGAGGGAGAGGGAGGAAAGAGAGAGGGAGAGGATGAGGCAGACCAAGGAAAGAGAAGCAGAGAGGAAAAGAGATGAAGAGGAGAGAGAGAGGCATATTGCAAATATGCAGAAAATGTTAGAGGAGCAGCGTGAAAGAGAACTGGAAGAAGAAAGAGAGAGGTTGAGAAGGCGAGCACAGCAGCTACTTGCAGAGCAGCAACCTGATTGTACGATTCTCTGATTTGGCTTTTCTGTAAGTCTTGATTAACCCAAAAAACACTGTTGTTGTCCCTATCGCAATGTTTTTAGTCGCTTTTTTAAAAGTTTATTTGACCATTTTGCGTTTTATTTTTATATATTATATATATATATATATATATATATATATATATATATATATATATATATATATATATATTTCCCTCCACTCACTATAACACTGGATAGTAATCACAACTTATCATTGTTACCTCAAGTTAACATAATAATAATAATTTAAATTGGTGAAATTACAATTTACACTCAGTTTCATTAGTAACCACTACACACAGGCCTGAAATACACACACATGCTCTAATGGAGAGATGTCAGAGGGACTTGAACCAGCAACTCTCCGGTTCCCACCCCAACTCCCTATGGCCTGAGCTGGGAAGAACCAGGAAATCTTCCTTCCACATACTGCATCAATCAAGTGCTTCTCTTTCTCTTTAACCAACATGTAAGCAGTGGTTTCTATTCCTTCTGTTCTTTAATATTTAATGTGTTCCATGCATGTTATAATATAATAATATCTGTTATTCAAATAAAATTACTTTCCATCTGTTGGCTCTTGTTCATTCTTACTTGATTACATACTGAAGGTCAATGAGCTAATTAATGAAAATCTAACATATCCTAAATTAAATATGTCAAATTACTATATTATTTATTTACTTTATTAATGAACAGTACATTATAAGTGAACCAATACATTGTGAAATAATTAAAAAAATTATTTTAAAAGTTGTTAAATCATAATAGTTTATAATTATAATTTGAGGTACTAGTTACTTTAATTACTAGTTACTTTAATTACTAGTTACTTTAGTTACGCAGATGATGAAGAGCTCATGTCTCACTTAAGTGGACACATACAAGAGGGTCTAACAGTAACTTGTCCCTTTGAATCACAGAGGGTGGGGTGTCACCCAGAATCACAGAGGGTGGGGTGTCACCCAGTATCACAGAGGGAGGGGTGTCACCCAGTATCACAGAGGGAGGGGTGTCACCCAGAATCACAGAGGGTGGGGTGTCACCCAGAATCACAGAGGGTGGGGTGTCACCCAGAATCACAGAGGGTGGGGTGTCACCCAGAATCACAGAGGGTGGGGTGTCAGCCAGAATCACAGAGGGTGGGGTGTGCCCCAGAATCACAGAGGGAGGGGGTCATTTGTGTGGTCCAGGTAGCTTTGCATAAAAAATGGTTGTCATTTACAAGACTACTTTTACTTTTATACTCAAAGTACATTTCCAAGCCTGTACTTTGTTACTTTTAAAAAGTAAAGAAGTTAAATCAGTACTTTTTACCAGAGTATTTTTAACACAAGTATCTGTATTTCTACTTAAGTACAGTAAGTGAGTACTTTTACCATCTCTGTCTGCAGACATCAGCTCAGCTGCCTGAAAACAACAGAAGGCAGTTACACACTGAGACCTGCAGGGGGCAGCACAACCCTTCTATTCATGGGGGATTAATGTGTGGATTACTTCCTGGATGAATGGATGAGTTGTCTGGGCTTTAAAATGTGGATGAGTGTTTCCTAAAAGCCTGAGATGACGTCCTCAAATGTCTTGTTTTGTCCACAACTTGATAAAACTTTTAGTTAAAGAGTAAGATCCTTTTAGTTTAACATGAAACAGCCTCGAAATCACCATCACCAAACTCCATGTAAATAATCACCATCACACTCCGATGGCGCAGCATCGGGGAAAACTCGGGGTTCAGCGTCTTGCCCAAGTACACTTTGACATGGGACTGCAGGGCCAGGAATTGAACCATCAACCTTCCAATTGGCAGGCAACCGCTCTACGAAAAAAATGCTGCTCTATACACACTAAAAGTAGTGATTATTTACATGGAGTCTGGTGGAGATATGCTGCTCTATACACGCTAAAAGTAGTGATTATTTACATGGAGTCTGGTGGAGATATGCTGCTCTATACACACTAAAAGTAGTGATTATTTACATGGAGTCTGGTGGAGATATGCTGCTCTATACACGCTAAAAGTAGTGATTATTTTCATGGAGTCTGGTGGAGATATGCTGCTCTATACACGCTAAAAGTAGTGATTATTTACATGGAGTCTGGTGGAGATATGCTGCTCTATACACGCTAAAAGTAGTGATTATTTACATGGAGTCTGGTGGAGATATGCTGCTCAATACACGCTAAAAGTAGTGATTATTTACATGGAGTCTGGTGGAGATATGTTGCTCTATACACGCTAAAAGTAGTGATTACTTACATGGAGTCTGGTGGAGATATGCTGCTCTATACACACTAAAAGTTGTGATTATTTACATGGAGTCTGGTGGAGATATGCTGCTCTATACACGCTAAAAGTAGTGATTATTTACATGGAGTCTGGTGGAGATATGCTGCTCAATACACGCTAAAAGTAGTGATTATTTACATGGAGTCTGGTGGAGATATGCTGCTCTATAGACACTAAAAGTAGTGATTATTTACATGGAGTCTGGTGGGTTTGGTGATGGTGATTTCGGAGCTGTTTTATGTTAAATTAAAATAATCTTTTGTCAGGTTTTTACTTAGACACAGACACATGGGAACTAGAATCCATCTCTCTTTACTCCCCCACCCTCCCTCTCCTTCATCCCCCTCCAGTCGCCCTAAATCACACATTAAACATTGTTAAAAGGTTTCCTCTGGTCTCCGGGCGAAGCACAGCCAGACAGAGGCAGCGAGGAACCTGATTGGCTGATGCCATTTTCCCGGGCGACCAATGAAAAACTGGATAAAAGTGCAATTTTTTAAAAAGCAGCAGAGGAGAGTGCTGGAGCGATGAAGAGATAAATTAGTCATCATGGTGAACACACACACACACACACACACACACACACACACTGCACTGCTACATGGTGGTTCAATACACATACTGCCAGGAGTCTGCCTGACCGATTATAGTGGGCCGTTTGGGCCAAAAATGCCCGGGCCGATTTTTTTTATCCCTGTCCAGCCCTGGTGTAGACTGACCAGCCAGACCCACATCCAGATGTTGGGTCTGGGAGCTCCCTATTGGCTGGGCTCAATCCGAGGGGCGGGATAAACCGTTGCGTAGCGCTCCAACCAACCAGAGCAACGCTGGTTGATAGATTAAAGTTTTACCTCCAAACACATCTTCCTTTTTTAAAATAGACATCAGAGCTTAGCTCCAAGTCTTCCAGAGCCCCGCTGCCCCCGATGTAAGTCGAGTGCAGATTTGAGTCGTGCATGTGTCATTTTGCGACGAGTGAAGCTGTGAGTTGCACCTTGCGTCACTTTGCGACTAGTGCCATATAAGCTGCTAATAAGATGTCAACCCAGTAAAAATGGACCTACTTAACGAAGTTGGTTCACTGCTAGCTTAGCTACAAGTTAGCATCAAAAACAACAAAGGCTGTCAGTTGAATGGCGTTTTGAGCTAACGTTAGCATTCAATCAATCATAGATAGCTAAAACATTTTTCAAATGACTGCTAGCTTAGCTACAAGCTAGGCTCTCTATACACAATCTGATTGGCCTGACCAGAATTTGGGTTTTCCAGCTCGGAAGCCAGTGGAGAGTTACTCGACTGACCTTGGAAAATTACATTTTCTGCCACTAGGGTGCGTCTAGATTTCTAAGCTAGCCTTGGTGAGAAGTGATCCGACCGCGAACCGCACCAACTATATATACGCCGCCAGTCTGAGCTAATGTCTCCATGTAGTCAGGTGTGTTTTAGCAGCTGCCATTTTTCTCTCACAGAAATATACTGCAGTCAAGTTGGTCATTACTCACGTCTCCGTGGTCAAACAAGCAGCCGCTAAAGTTGGAGAAAAAGACACGTCACAGGGGAGCAGATGTTGTAACAATGTCTGAAAGATTATTTCAATGAAATGAGGGGGTTAGACTGAGAATACGTCCAGAACAAAGGATGTAACAACACATTCTCCCATCTCGGAAAATACGGATGCTTGGTCAGCTCCTTTAGCGTCCTATAACACGCTTGGTCGTCTCCTTTAGCGTCATATAACACCTTGGTCCTCTCCTTTAGCGTCATATAACACGCTTGGTCGTCTCCTTTAGCGTCATTTAGCGTCATATAACACGCTTGGTCGTCTCCTTTAGCGTCATTTAGCGTCATATAACACGCTTGGTCGTCTCCTTTAGCGTCATATAACACGCTTGGTCGTCTCCTTTAGCGTCATATAACACGCTTGGTCGTCTCCTTTAGTGTCATATAACACGCTTGGTCGTCTCCTTTAGCGTCATATAAGATGCTTGGTCGTCTCCTTTAGCGTCATATAACATGCTTGGTCGTCTCCTTTAGCGTCATATAACATGCTTGGTCGTCTCCTTTAGCGTCATGTAACACGCTTGGTCGTCTCCTTTAGCGTCATATAACACGCTTGGTCCTCTCCTTTAGCGTCATATAAGATGCTTGGTCGTCTCCTTTAGCGTCATATAACATGCTTGGTCGTCTCCTTTAGCGTCATGTAACACGCTTGGTCGTCTCCTTTAGCGTCATGTAACACGCTTGGTCGTCTCCTTTAGCGTCATGTAACACGCTTGGTCGTCTCTTTAGCGTCATATAACACGCTTGGTCGTCTCCTTTAGCGTCATTTAACACGCTTGGTCGCCTTAAGCGCCATATAACACGCTTGGTCGTCTCCTTTAGCGTCATATAACACGCTTGGTCGTCTCCTTTAGCGTCATATAACACGCTTGGTCCTCTCCTTTAGCGTCATATAACACGCTTGGTCCTCTCCTTTAGCGTCATATAACACGCTTGGTCCTCTCCTTTAGCGTCATGTAACACGCTTGGTCGTCTCCTTTAGCGTCATATAACACGC
>JABXJD010000031.1:4580000-4592500 GCA_013375575.1 Percina caprodes
GGAGTCTGGTGGAGATATGCTGCTCTATACACGCTAAAAGTATTGATTATTTACATGGAGTCTGGTGGAGATATGCTGCTCTATACACACTAAAAGTAGTGATTATTAACATGGAGTCTGGTGGAGATATGCTGCTCTATACACGCTAAAAGTATTGATTATTTACATGGAGTCTGGTGGAGATATGCTGCTCTATACACACTAAAAGTAGTGATTATTTACATGGAGTCTGGTGGAGATATGCTGCTCTATACACGCTAAAAGTATTGATTATTTACATGGAGTCTGGTGGAGATATGCTGCTCTATACATGCTAAAAGTAGTGATTATTTACATGGAGTCTGGTGGAGATATGCTGCTCTATACATGCTAAAAGTAGTAATTATTTACATGGAGTCTGGTGGGTTTGGTGATGGTGATTTCTGTTTCATGTTAAACTAAAAAGATCTTAATCTTTAACTAAAAAGTCTATCTCTGTAATCTCAATAATAATCTGAGTCTGTCAGCAGCAACAACAGAAGTGGACGCTAACACAGAAGTCTGTTTCTCTAAGCTGATTTCTAAACTCATGGTTGTTCTGTCTGCCTGTCTGTCTGTCTGTCTGTCTGTCTGTCTGTCTGTCTGTCTGTCTGCCTGTCTGTCTGTCTGTCTGTCTGTCTGTCTGTCTGTCTGTCTGTCTGTCTGTCTGTCTGTCTGTCTGTCTGTCTGTCTGTCTGTCTGTCTGTCTGTCTGTCTGTCTGTCTGTCTGTCTGTCTGTCTGTCTGTCTGTCTGTCTGTCTGTCTGTCTGCCTGTCTGTCTGTCTGTCTGTCTGTCTGTCTGTCTGTCTGTCTGTCTCTTGTGTATTTTAATGAAGTGTATTTCCTGATAATGAAACCCTGCGATGATAACAGCCCTTTTGTTGCTGCAGCTGATAAGCCTGCAAAGCCTGGATCATTGTTCTCCATTAATTAGTCTGTACCCTTGCGAGCATCTGATGACAGACTGCGACGCAGCGGGCGACCAAACTTAAAGTCACCAAAGAAACAACCAGAAAATACACTGTAAAATTGTAAAAAATGTTATTCCAGCAGCTGGAACGTCTAAAACATTCTGTAGAACATGATGTTGCTTCCATTTCGCGTGAAGGGAATGTATTTTTGGCTTTTTAATGTTTAAAGAAGTATATGTACACTCTATTTCATTCACAACTTCCCCAGAACCGTGGAGATAGATCTGAATATTGATTTATCAACAAGTAAAAAAAACACAATAAAACTCGAGTCCAACTTTTCCATTACACTTTAGTGAAATCACACAAATATACAAACTCAGCAGAAGGCAATGGCAATGGTATAAAAACTGACACAGGCTATTACATGAAGAAGATCCATCATCATGATCGTCATCATTGTTACATTTTTAACTCAGCAAAAATATAAATAAAAATAAAAAAACAAGGCAATGGCAAATGGTATTAAAAAATGGGCCCTGACTACATCCTGGAGGACGCTGCATCAAGGCGACGTGCGTTCCAAGCAGAGTGAATGAACGGCGGCCGGACGGCGGACCCAAGATCTCGTCTTAAATTTGGACCCAGAACAATCGCAGGTGGACGGGCGGGGGGGGCAACGGGGGGGCAACACGAGGGTCAACGGGCGGAAATCAATGGAACATTTTTATGAAAATCTGCGGAAACAGAAATTTCTCCAGAAATTCTTCAGAAAGCTTCTAAAAAAATTTTAAAAAAAATCAGAGAACTCCTGCGTCCACAGACGGCGTGTGACCCTGGTCGTCATGGAAACGTCAGTGTTTCATGGTCGGTTGCAACGGAGGTTTTTGTTTAAAGCCGTGCGGTCCGCCGCCTCGACGGACCGTCCTGAACTAAGACACCAGATCCAGTGTGAGCGATGCTTCGCAACCGCCGGCCCGGGACCCCAACCGGGACCCCAACCGCCGGCCCCGGGACCCCAACCGGGACCCCAACCGCCGGCCCGGGGACCCCAACCGGGACCCCAACCGCCGGCCCGGGGACCCCAACCGGGACCCCAACCGCCGGCCCGGGGACCCCAACCGGGACCCCAACCGCCGGCCCGGGGACCCCAACCGGAGACGTGGGTGATTTTTGGCGTTATTTAAAAACCGGGAACTTTTGTTCATAAAAGTGCTTCACAGATAAAGTTAATTTGAACGCGGCGGCTGAGAAACACCGACTCAGATTATTATTATTAATAATTATTATTATATTATGGTACAATAAAGACATCCGACTCCCCCGCTGGGAGTCCAGTGATTCTGCCGTTGCTATGATACAATGACGCCCGCTAGGATTGGCTGTGGGAGGGGCTTAGAGAAAGGGGCGGGGCCAGGGGGATCCAATAAGAGATCAGAGCAACTGGTCTCACTTATTAATCCATAAAATATAAAATCTGTAAACCATTAGTCGAAATATTTGATGAGAGGATTCTGATTTTAAAAAAAGATCTATTTCCTGTTCAAATTAAATTTTTATTTTATAAAAGATAAGAGCAGTCAGGGGCAGGTGTGTGTGTGTGTGTGTGCGTGTGTGTGTGTGTGTGTGTGTGTGTGTGTGTGTGTGTGTGTGAGAGAGAGTGAAAAAGAGTGTATTTATGTTATGTGTGTCTGTCTCTGTGTGTGTGACTGTGTGTATCTGTGTGTGTGTGTGTGTGTCTGTCTCTGTGTGTGTGTGTGTCTGTCTGTGTGTGTGTGTGTGTGTGTGTGTGTGTGTGTGTGTGTGTGTGTGTGTGTGTGTGTGTCTGTCTCTGTGTGGGTTCATCTCTCTTTCATCCTCCCAATAAATACAACTCATCGTAAAGAAAATAAATTAAAAGAAAAATCAATAAATATATCTCATCGCTGGAGAATGTTACAGCCTCTGAGCTGTGTGTGTGTGTGTGTGTGTGTGTGTGTGTGTGTGTGTGTGTGTGTGTGTGTGTGGGGGGGGGGGCACTGCAGCTAAAACGAGGTATCAAAATAATTGTCTTGTTTGCTTTTCCACAAATTACACCCCACCGGCCTCTTCAGTCGTGGTTACCTCCTCCCAGCTGTGTGTGTGTGACTCTGTGTGTGTGTGTGTGTGTGTGTGTGTGTGTGTGTGTGTGTGTGTGTGTGTGTAGACAACACTGAAACAAACACACACTCCCTTCCACAGTGGAAACTGAACAGAAAGTGAAACGGTTCCCTCAGACGTCAGAAAACAAAGCGATGATGTCACGACACGGCGTTCCTGATCAGGACGCTCCAGCCGCTCGGCCTCCGCTACCGTAGGAGGACGGTGGGAGGGCGGGAACAAGGGGACGCTAACACGCCACTGGAGGTGTATGTGGACGCCCGCTGGATATATAGATATATCTATAGATATATAGATATATCTATAGATATATATATATATCTATAGATATATATATCTATATATAGATATATATAGATATATATATATATATATATATATATATATATATATCTATATATATATATATCTATATATATCTATATATATATATATCTATATATATATATATATATATATATATATATATATATATATATATATATATATATATCTATATATATATATATATATAGATATATATATATAGATATATATATCTATATATATATATCTATATATATAATATATATATAGATATATATATAGATAGATATATATAGATAGATATACATATATATCTACGTACATTTCCAGATGACCTGCGATGGCTCATTTTAACCGACGTCTCAATTGTGCAAACCTTCATTTTTTTATTTGATCTATTTTTAATAACTTTTCTAACTCTAGTGGTTGTGTTTTTAGTTGCGGGGGAGCGCTGCATAACTCAACGTATAATCATAAGTCTGGATATTTATGCCCATTTCTTCAAATAGTCACTTTTGCTGCATAAACTGCAGATTTCCGTGTAAATAACGGGAGGTTTGCATGATTTCATAATCTCGCATTTTGTAGCAAAAAAGTCACAAATATCGTAGCATAAAATTACTTAAATATCCATTTTCCATCGCAATTATTAAGAAAAGCTGCAGAATCGTCAAGGATCTTTGCAACAATCACAAAAAAAACTGGAGTTATTAATGATTAAAAACTCGTTTCTGGATTTCATGCTGACTGAATGAAATGTTGGGGATTATTTCTCTCCTCCTCCTCTCTCTCTCCTCTCTCTCTCCTCTCTCCTCTCCTCTCTCTCCTCCCTCTCTCTCCCTCCTCTCTCTCCCTCCTCTCTCTCTCTCCCTCCTCTCTCTCTCCTCTCTCCTCTCCTCTCTCTCCTCCTCTCTCTCCCTCCTCTCCTCTCTCTCTCTCTCTCCTCTCTCCTCTCTCCTCCTCCTCCTCTCTCTCCTCCCTCTCTCTCCTCCTCCTCTCCCTCTCCTCCTCTCTCCTCCTCCTCTCTCTCCTCCTCTCCCTCCCTCCTCTCTCCTCTCCTCCCTCCTCTCTCCCTCCTCTCTCTCTCTCCCTCCTCTCTCCTCTCTCTCCTCTCCCTCTCTCCCTCCTCTCTTCCTTTCCTTCCTCTGCTGGTTTGATGGATGTCGTTGCCTCAGTCTTTTCCTCCCTGATCAGTATTCTCGTCCTCTCCTCTCTCTCTCTTCTCCTCCTTTCTTCCCCTCTCCTCAGTATTCCAACGGCGTCTCCTTTCATCCCTCCCTTCATCCCTCCTTTTCCTCTGACTTTAACATGCACAGAGAATCTGACCTCCTCCTTTCATCCTGGTCCTCCTGTCTCTCTTTTCTGCATCTTATTTGTTTTCTTTTATTTCTCCTCTCTCCATTAAAGCTTTTCCTCCTCTTCTTCACCTTTCCTCACCCCCCTTTTTTCCACACTCCTCTCTGCGATCCGACAGTAATTTGACGTCTTCCTCCCTTTTTCCACTCTCCTTTCTCACTTTTCAGCATGCAGCGGGCGTTTCCTCCTCCTCTTCATCCTCCCTTTTCTCCCTCCCTTTTTATTCTCCTCTCAGCTCATTACTGCCACTAACTGAGGTCAACTGGTAACGAAGAAGCGGCTGACGAAGACCTCGACGCCACGGGACAGTTTTTATTCTTAGAAAAAATTAGAAAGAGAAAAGATCCGACGAGAGATTTCAAATGAAAGATAGAGAGAGGCCGATTTACCTGGAGAGAGAGAGAGAGAGAGAGAGAGAGAGAGAGAGACAGAGAGAGAGAGAGAGAGAGAGATTTTTAATTGGACTGAAGATACGATCAGTGATTTAACGGTTGGGTTTCCACTGCAGCAGCAGGATAACACACACACACACACACACACAGACACACACACACACACACAGACACACACACACACACAGACACACACACACACAGACACACACACACACACACACAGAGTGGTGTGTGTGGTAGTGGCTTCCCTCCCTGTTCTATGGTTAATTATCTAGTCATTTATCATTTATCATCCCTCATTCCTCCTCTCCTCTCCTTCATCCCTCATTCCTCCTCTCCTCTCCTTCATCCCTCTCTCCTTCCTCACTCGAGGCCGTTTGGCCCCAAAAGATTCAAACGACAGTGAACAGCAACAACATTATAAAAAGAAAAGGTGCTTGGAGCTGTATGGAGAGAGAGGGACGCCCGGAGAGAGAGAGACGCCCGGAGAGAGAGGGACGCCCGGAGAGAGAGAGACGCCCGGAGAGAGAGAGAGAGACGCCCGGAGAGAGAGAGAGAGAGACGCCCGGAGAGAGAGAGACGCCCGGAGAGAGAGAGACGCCCGGAGAGAGAGACGCCGAGAGAGAGAGAGAGACGCCGGAGAGAGAGAGACGCCCGGAGAGAGAGACGAGAGAGAGAGAGAGACGCCCGAGAGAGAGAGAGAGAGACGCCCGGAGAGAGAGAGACGCGGAGAGAGAGAGACGCCCGGAGAGAGAGAGACGCCCGGACGCCCGGAGAGAGAGAGACGCCCGGAGAGAGAGAGACGCCCGGAGAGAGAGACGCCCGGAGAGAGAGAGACGCCCGGACGCCCGGAGAGAGAGAGAGACGCCCGGAGAGAGAGACGCCCGGAGAGAGAGGGACGCCGGAGAGAGAGAGACGCCCGAGAGAGAGAGAGAGAGACAGAGAGAGAGAGAGAGACGCCCGGAGAGAGAGAGACGCCCGGAGAGAGAGACGCCCGGAGAGAGAGAGACGCCCGGAGAGAGAGAGAGAGAGACGCCCGAGAGAGAGAGAGAGAGAGACCGAGAGAGAGAGAGAGAGACGCCCGGAGAGAGAGAGAGAGAGACGCCCGGAGAGAGAGACGCCCGGAGAGAGAGACGCCCGAGAGAGAGAGACGCCCGGAGAGAGAGAGACGCCCGGACGCCCGGAGAGAGAGAGCCCCGAGAGAGAGACGCCCGAGAGAGAGACGCCCGGAGAGAGAGAGCCCGACGCCCGGAGAGAGAGACGCCCGGAGAGAGACGCCCGGAGAGAGAGAGACGCCCGGAGAGAGAGAGAGACGCCCGGACGCCCGGAGAGAGAGAGACGCCCGGAGAGAGAGAGACGCCCGGAGAGAGAGACGCCCGGAGAGAGAGAGACGCCCGGACGCCCGAGAGAGAGAGACGCCCGGAGAGAGAGACGCCCGGAGAGAGAGACGCCCGGAGAGAGAGACGCCCGGAGAGAGAGACGCCCGGAGAGAGAGAGACGCCCGGAGAGAGAGACGCCCGGACGCCCGGAGAGAGAGAGAGACGCCCGGAGAGAGAGACGGCGGCGCTGTGGCGAACATTTCACACATCGTTCCTACTGAGGAGAAAACTAAATATTATAATTCAGATTATAATAAAACAGATTCAGGCTCCGAATCGGGGCGTCCTGGCTAAATGAAGAGGGACTGAAGACAGGTTACACCGGGCACGGCTAGACCAGGTTACTAGACCAGGTTACACCGGGCACGGCTAGACCAGGTTACTAGACCAGGTTACACCGGGCACGGCTAGACCAGGTTACTAGACCAGGTTACTAGACCAGGTTACTAGACCAGGTTACTAGACCAGGTTACACCGGGCACGGCTAGACCAGGTTACTAGACCAGGTTACACCGGGCACGGCTAGACCAGGTTACTAGACCAGGTTACACCGGGCACGGCTAGACCAGGTTACTAGACCAGGTTACACCGGGCACGGCTAGAGGAACAGGAACGCGTTCAGCGGACAAAGACATCTGCAGCTTTGGGACGTTTTCAGGGAGGAAATCTGGGAAATGTAGTCGACAGTTTGAACGTTTGTTAGTTATGAATCTGCAGACAGTCTGCACGGCTCTGCGTCCGTAACCCTACAGCTACGACCTCACACCGTCTCACTGTTTTATTTATTATTATACAGGATCACACTGGAAGGGGCAATGCATCCTGGGAGAAAACCAGAATATTCCAGCTCCATGTGCAGAATGTTGCAGATTACAGGTCTGTACTGTTAGCACTGGAGTATTAAAATACAGGATATTACTGTAAAAACTGCAGTTTATTGGTGCAGCTGCTGCTTACTGTAACTGTACCGTGAAAGGTTTCACCGTGTAGTCGCCGCGCCAACCCGTTGCCGCGCCAACGCGCTGAAAAGTCAACAAAATAAAACGGCCGAACAAGAAAGCAACGCATCCAAGACATCGCTGAGCTTTAATTTCGACCCAAAACAACCTTCTGACAATAAATATGATGCGGTTGTGCAAAGTGAAAATGTTCTACCACAGAAAAGACAAGTTGTAAAGGGGGGGGGGGCAGCGTTGCCTGGTTTGAACCATCGTTCATACAGAGAATGGCAGCGAGTCACACTGGCCGCTCTTTTCTTTTTGGACAATTTGGTTGAAAGAAACCCAACTTCCTGATGTAGAAACCTTTTGGAAATGGGCCAAATTTGACCCAAAGACACCAGGAGGGTTCAGGTCCTTTACTGGCGCACCGTCCGGCGGACGGGGGTTCAATTCCTCCGTCGCAGAACCACATCTTCAGGTTTTTACCGTGACCTTTAGAGTTTGGGCCGGCAGCGTGAGATCGCCCTCATTCTTCTTCAGGATGTACAGAAGCTTATCGGAAACACTGCAACACATTGTCTAGTACACATGCAACATCTGAACCCCTTCCAACGCCACCCGCCCCCCCACCCCCCGCCCCAGACCCCCCACCCCCAACAGGCCGCCCCCCCTCTGATGCATCACACTCCACTTCAAAGAAACATCATTTTGGCAAAAAAAAGTACCAAAAAGTCCCGTTTGTTCTCCCACGGACACACAGAGCGGATACTAGCCAAGACCGGTTCAGACCGGTTCAGTCCAGTTCAGTCCGGTTAGTCCGGTTCGGCCCGGTTCAGCCCAGATGTGTCCCTGTCCGTCTCCTGGCTCTCTCTCTCTGACGTGGACTAATGTTCAGCTTTGTACAGGTTCAGCTCCGGTCCTTTAACATGTTAACATTTCTTTTTTTGGGTTTTTTGCTTCCTTTTTTAAACATTTATACTTTGTCATCATCGTCATTAATTATTATTATAATTATTATTATAATCGTTCTTTTTTTTTTTGTTTACAATTATGGCCACAAGTCTTAAAAGTTCTCGAGTCCGGGTTAAAACTCCTTTTCCAGGTTTCTTTTTGTCCGGTCCAGTTCTGACGCGATCCGGTCCGGTCTTTACATGGCACTGGGCGTGTAGCTTCTGCACAGTATTTTTCCTCCTGGGCACGGGGGTGTCATGGCGCTGGGAAAGCATGGCTGTCTGCGGGGGGATGTGCAACGTCGAATCTGCACCAGGTTTACAAACTGGTGCTGAGTCCAGATTCCCGCTTCCCGGGTCGTTCTGGTCCTGAAATTCACCAGTTAGTCCACTTTAAAAGGGGCGGGTCAACCTGCTTCATATGCAGACCTCGCCTGTGTGCCTGCGCTGGAATGTATTCATTATGTAATTCTGGATTCATTTTGTCAAACTAGTTCACGAATTCCACAGTCTCGATTGGTCGGGCAGTACGTTACTAAGGAGGTTTCCTGGCCAATAGGACGGCCAGAGGCCAGCGTGGCTGACCAATGACAGAGCAGGGGGTGGGAGTCGAGGGAAGGAATTAAAAAAAGGGGGAAATTGAAAGAGGAACCTTAGTGGGAAAGGATGGAGTAAGGAGAGGGGGAGATGGAAAAATGGGGTTTTAGAGGATAAAGGGAGGGTGGAAGGAGGTTGGGGGGTTATGGACACAGGTACCGGTCGGTAGGCATCAGGCTCAGTGTGCTGTGGTACAGAGTGATTGTCCAGAGAGAAACATCGAGTGGTTATACAGCAACTTAGAAAGATCTGACGAGGCTCCCGGGTCCAGTCAGAGAGTCCCGGGTCCATTCAGAGGATCCCGGGTCCATTCAGAGGGTCCCGGGTCCATTCAGAGGGTCCCGGGTCCAGTCAGACATTCCCGGGTCCAGTCAGACGGTCTCGGCTCCTCGAGGCCGTTTCACTTCCTCAGTCTGGGATGGATTCCAGGTCCTTCGAGACTAAGCTGTGATTCCACTTTTCGGTGCAGCCATCAGTTCATTTTTCTCGTTAAAGCTTGGAACGACCTTGAGTTCTTCTCCCAAAAAGTCTCGCGGGACCTGAACCTCTGCCAGTGATTTGGGATCCACGCGGTCCGAGGACTTGCGGTCCGAGGACTCGCGGTCCGAGGACGTCAGTGAAGACGCTGCGACTTCTTCACGTTCACCCGACAGTCACATCAGCTCCAGGAGACAGAGACACGGCATCGTTTACTCCTGGTTGCCTGGCAACAGGAGATCCTCTGGCGCTGCCTTCAGGTCCGTCTTACAAGTCACTTCAGTTTTTGGCTTTAATGCCGCTGACGTACGTCTCGCTGCCTTCACTCTGATTGGCCGTCGCTTTGTCGCATCGCTCAGCGTTTGCATGAAACACACTTCCTGTCTATTCTGGCCCCGCCCCCCCGCCCGTCTCCCTCCCACCGAGCATGAATGGCAGCCGTGGTCTCTGTGTGGTAGCTGATGTGACCGAGGGGGGGGGGGGTTAGCCGCAACTCGTCTACGAACATCGAAGCGTTTTATTTCACTCCGACGTCGTTGGTTTCTCCGTCTCCATGACAACGGTTCTCAGTCCGTAGCGATGTCTGCTCTTCATCGCAGTGTCTAGAACTGGGACCCTGAAGGCCCCCCCCCCCCACAGGGTATTTAAATCCAAACTGACAGACGCATCTAGAAGCCTGTAGTTGTTGTGGGTTGTGTTGTTGTTGTGGGTTGTGTTGTTGTTGTGGGTTGTGTTGTTGTAGTGTTGTTGTTGTTGTAGTGTTGTTGTTGTAGTGTTGTTGTTGTAGTGTTGTTGTGGTTGTGTTGTTGTGGTTGTGTTGTTGTGGGTTGTGTTGTTGCAGTGGGGTTGTTGTAGTGTTGTTGTTGTTGTGGTTGTGTTGTTGTTGTAGTGTTGTTGTTGTGGGTTGTGTTGTTGTAGTTGTGTTGTTGTAGTTGTAGTTGTGTTGTTGTAGTGTTGTAGTTGTAGTTGTGTTGTTGTAGTTCCAAATGTATCCCAATCGGTTTGGAAGCTGATATTCTACCCACCCAACAGAGGTGGGGGGGGTGGGGGGGGGTCCCAGCCGTCCAGGTAATCAGTGTTCAGATCAACCAATGACTCCATCCCATTGGATGATCCCTGGCTCTGAGGGCGGAGCTGTGGCCGCCAGTTCGGTTCTGTTTACACAGTTCAGAAAAACAAAATAATCCCCCTCCGTCCCCATCAGTCCATCCACCCCCATCAGTCCATCCGTCCCCCCCCTCCTCTCAGCTGCTCCCAGACATCAGGTTGATGGCTTGCTCCAGTTTGTGCCTCAGTTTGTGTTTGCGACAGTACCCGTCCCGGTCCAGGGCCGTCAGGATCTGCAGAGACAAGAGGACAAGGTGGACTCTAGCTATTGAGATATATATAGATATATATATATATATATCTATATATATATATATATATATATATATCTATATATATTGATACATACATACAAAATGATAATTCCTTCTAATATTGTTCATTATATCGCAATATCAGTCAGAATAAATATATAATAATAATATATAAATAATGGCAGTTAGATCATTTCCTCATATCGTGCAGCCCTGATATCATTAAACAGCTGTTAGGACACAGTAAAGTACCGGTACTTTTGAGGTACTTTTGACGGGTACTGCACATCGCGTTTTCCCACCGGACGCATTCTCTTATAGATGTCCTTCACACTGGCTGATCCCGGAGAAACATCCGATGTGAACATTCGTTCCTACCAGAACAGTTGTTCCGAGGAAATGGAGGAGAAGCTCATCATGGCCGTTGCTAGGTTACCTATCATTTATAATATAACGTTGTTTGTATACATAGGGGCCAGTTAGCGTTAGCTGGCGGTCACATGGTCTCCAGTTAGCGTTAGCTGGCGGCCACATGGTCTCCAGTTAGCGTTAGCTGCCGGTCACATGGTCTTCAGTTAGCGTTAGCTGCCGGTCACATGGTCTCTAGTTAGCGTTAGCTGCCGGTCACATGGTCTTCAGTTAGCGTTAGCTGCCGGTCACATGGTCTCTAGTTAGCGTTAGCTGCCAGTCACATGGTCTTCAGTTAGCGTTAGCTGCTGGTCACATGGTCTTCAGTTAGCGTTAGCTGCCGGTCACATGGTCTCTAGTTAGCGTTAGCTGGCGGTCACATGGTCTCTAGTTAGCGTTAGCTGGCGGTCACATGGTCTCTAATTAGCGTTAGCTGCCGGTTACATGGTCTTCAGTTAACGTTAGCTGCCGGTCACATGGTCTCTAGTTAGCGTTAGCTGCCGGTCACATGGTCTCTAGTTAGCGTTAGCTGCCGGTCACATGGTCTTCAGTTAGCGTTAGCTGCCGGTCACATGGTCTCTAGTTAGCGTTAGCTGCCGGTCACATGGTCTCTAGTTAGCGTTAGCTGCCGGTCACATGGTCTTCAGTTAGCGTTAGCTGCCGGTTACATGGTCTTCAGTTAGCGTTAGCTGCCGGTCACATGGTCTCTAGTTAGCGTTAGCTGCCGGTCACATGGTCTCTAGTTAGCGTTAGGTGCCGGTCACATGGTCTTCAGTTAGCGTTAGCTGCCGGTCACATGGTCTCCAGTTAGCGTTAGCTGCCGGTCACATGGTCTCTAGTTAGCGTTAGGTGCCGGTCACATGGTCTTCAGTTAGCGTTAGCTGCCAGTCACATGGTCTCCAGTTAGCGTTAGCTGCCGGTCACATGGTCTCTAGTTAGCGTTAGGTGCCGGTCACATGGTCTTCAGTTAGCGTTAGCTGCCGGTCACATGGTCTCCAGTTAGCGTTAGCTGCCGGTCACATGGTCTCTAACGGTCCCTCTAAATGAATCCTGCACGGGTCACAAGGTTAATCCGGTGGCTGCTCGCTCTGACTGCCCGCCGCTACGGCTCAGCGGCTAACGAGCGAGCTAACTGCTAACAGACTCCGCAGCGACCAATAACAATCCAGCTTCTGTCGTTATAGATGTAATTAGAACATAACGTTCCTATAACCTTTTATCTCGTGTTACGACTGGATGGATTTGAGCCTTCGTCTTCTGTG
>JABXJD010000031.1:4617500-4622500 GCA_013375575.1 Percina caprodes
CATAGAGTGTGAACGGGAACATAGAGTGTGAACGGGAACATAGAGTGTGAACGAGGAACATAGAGTGTGAACGGGAACATAGAGTGTGAACGGGAACATAGAGTGTGAACGGGAACATAGAGTGTGAACGGGGACATAGAGTATGAACGGGAACATAGAGTGTGAACGGGAACATAGAGTGTGAACGGGAACATAGAGTGTGAACGAGGAACATAGAGTGTGAACGGGAACATAGAGTGTGAACGAGGACATAGAGTGTGAACGGGAACATAGAGTGTGAACGGGAACATAGAGTGTGAACGGGAACATAGAGTGTGAACGGGAACATAGAGTGTGAACGGGAACATAGAGTGTGATAACCCCCCCAGGTAGATTTTCTTACCTTTCATAGACGCCGGCTTGTCGATGAAGAAGTCTCCGTCCCAGACGATGGAGAAGTCCACCGGCAGGTCCCCGGCCTCGTCCCCTTCGTACCAATACTACAGAGACACACAGAGAGACAGACACGGCGTTTAGAGAGACAGACACGGCGTTTAGAGAGAGAGACACGGTGTTTAGAGAGAGAGACACAGTGTTTAGAGAGAGAGACACGGTGTTTAGAGAGAGAGACACGGTGTTTAGAGAGAGAGAGACACGGTGTTTAGAGAGAGAGAGACACGGCGTTTAGAGAGAGAGACACGGTGTTTAGAGAGAGAGAGAGAGACACGGTGTTTAGAGAGAGAGAGACACGGTGTTTAGAGAGAGAGACACGGTGTTTAGAGAGAGAGAGAGAGACACGGTGTTTAGAGGGTGTTTAGAGAGAGACACGGTGTTTAGAGGGTGTTTAGAGAGAGACACGGTGTTTAGAGAGAGAGAGAGACACAGTGTTTAGAGAGAGAGACACGGTGTTTAGAGGGTGTTTAGAGAGAGAGACACGGTGTTTAGAGGGTGTTTAGAGAGAGAGACACGGTGTTTAGAGAGAGACACGGTGTTTAGAGAGAGAGACACGGTGTTTAGAGAGAGAGAGACACGGTGTTTAGAGAGAGAGAGAGACACGGTGTTTAGAGAGAGAGACACGGTGTTTAGAGAGAGAGAGACACGGTGTTTAGAGAGAGAGAGAGAGACACGGTGTTTAGAGGGTGTTTAGAGAGAGAGACACGGTGTTTAGAGGGTGTTTAGAGAGAGAGACACGGTGTTTAGAGAGAGAGAGAGACACAGTGTTTAGAGAGAGACACGGTGTTTAGAGGGTGTTTAGAGAGAGACACGGTGTTTAGAGAGAGAGACACGGTGTTTAGAGAGAGAGACACGGTGTTTAGAGAGAGAGAGAGACACGGTGTTTAGAGAGAGAGAGAGACACGGTGTTTAGAGAGAGAGACACGGTGTTTAGAGAGAGAGAGAGACACAGTGTTTAGAGAGAGAGACACAGTGTTTAGAGAGAGACACGGTGTTTAGAGAGAGAGAGACACGGTGTTTAGAGAGAGAGACACGGTGTTTAGAGAGAGAGAGAGACACGGTGTTTAGAGAGAGAGACACGGTGTTTAGAGAGAGAGAGAGACACGGTGTTTAGAGAGAGAGACACGGTGTTTAGAGAGAGAGACACAGTGTTTAGAGAGAGAGACACAGTGTTTAGAGAGAGAGAGACACGGTGTTTAGAGAGAGAGACACAGTGTTTAGAGAGAGAGAGACACAGTGTTTAGAGAGAGAGAGAGACACGGTGTTTAGAGAGAGAGACACGGTGTTTAGAGAGAGAGAGAGACACGGTGTTTAGAGGGTGTTTAGAGAGAGACACGGTGTTTAGAGGGTGTTTAGAGAGAGAGACACGGTGTTTAGAGAGAGAGACACGGTGTTTAGAGAGAGAGAGAGAGACACGGTGTTTAGAGGGTGTTTAGAGAGAGAGACACGGTGTTTAGAGAGAGAGGTGTTTAGAGAGAGAGAGAGACACGGTGTTTAGAGGGTGTTTAGAGAGAGAGACACGGTGTTTAGAGGGTGTTTAGAGAGAGAGACACGGTGTTTAGAGAGAGAGAGACACAGTGTTTAGAGAGAGAGACACGGTGTTTAGAGAGAGAGAGAGAGACACGGTGTTTAGAGGGTGTTTAGAGAGAGAGACACGGTGTTTAGAGGGTGTTTAGAGAGAGAGACACGGTGTTTAGAGAGAGAGAGAGACACAGTGTTTAGAGAGAGAGAGAGACACGGTGTTTAGAGAGAGAGACACAGTGTTTAGAGAGAGAGAGACACAGTGTTTAGAGAGAGAGACACGGTGTTTAGAGAGAGAGAGAGACACGGTGTTTAGAGAGAGAGAGAGACACGGTGTTTAGAGAGAGAGACACGGTGTTTAGAGAGAGAGACACAGTGTTTAGAGAGAGAGAGACACAGTGTTTAGAGAGAGACACACGGTGTTTAGAGAGAGAGAGAGACACAGTGTTTAGAGAGAGAGACACATATACATATGTATATACATATTCAATAAATATATATGGAACAGCCTTCCAGCAGATATTAGACTGGCATGTTCAAATTAGTTTTTAAAGAATCTCTAAATAAATGTATTATTATTATTATTATTATTATTATTACTATTATTATTATTATTAAATATACAATATGGGGCGGTCTATATGTGAACACTGTAACTGTACACAGAGGAAGCAAAGGCTGTCTGTAAATTAGAAACTTTGCTACCACTTTAAAGAAAGAGAGATGGAAAACACCCCCCCACACACACACACATACGCAGAGCGGTGTTGTCATGGCGCCTACAGGTCTCCATGGTAACCAACAAAAAGCAGCCAGAGTAACACCATAATGGATTTAGAGCTGATGGAAACCTGATCTACCTGCAGAGATCTGAGTGTCTGATCTGACAGACAGTGGGGTGTTAATGGAAGAAGGGATAGAACTGTGTGTGTGTGTGTGTGTGTGTGTGTGTGTGTGTGTGTGTGTGTGTGTGTGTGTGTGTGTGTGTGTGTGTGTCTTTGTAAAAAATACAACTCATTTCCACAATGCTGTTAAAAGGCAGAGAGGCTGTGTCCTGAATAAGTCAGCTCGGCTCGGATGGCACCAGATAATCAGACGCACGCACGCACGCACGCACACACGCACGCACACAGACACACGCACGCATGCACGCACGCACGCACGCACACAGACACACACACACACGCACACAAACACACACAGTGAAAGTAGAGAGAGAAAAGTTGAGTTTTTTGAAAGATTGAAAATCAATGTGTTTTAAAAACTCTGATCTGCTCATTTCATTAACTCTCAGCACGCACGCACGCACGCACGCACGCACGCGCACGCACGCACGCACGCACGCACGCACACACGCACGCACACACACACACACACACACACACACACACACACACACACACACACACACACACACCAGCTTTCCTGCTTTTACGTAACACACAGTTGTAATTAATAGGGTTGATATTAAAATGATCTTTTCTGCAGAGCTGCAAGAATGACCACATTATTCATAACACTGTGTGTTTTAGTGTGTGTGTGTGTGTGTGTGTGTGTGTATTAGAGCGATGACCACACAGCTGAAATATGTGGAATACCACAACCAATCGAGAGAGAGATGTGTGTGTCTAATGCCCCTGATTTTCCATTAAAAGCAGCCAGCTGAGCCCAACAGGGCTGCTGCACACACACACACACACACACACACACACACACACACACACACACACACACTCTTATCTGTGACAGAGCTCTCCTGAACGCAGCTCATCATCTGAAGCTGTTACTGGTCACTAATATTTCATAATAAATGATGTATCCAGCTGAAGAAAAAGCCTGAAAGTCTGAAGTACAGAGAGTTGTTGCTATGGAGATGACACACCGTCTCGTCTCGTTGCTGCAGACCGCCGCGTTACAAGTTATACTGTGTGCTGGTGTCCGGGTCGATCTCTTAGTGTGTGTGTGTGTGTGTGTGTGTGTGTGTGTGTGAGAATGCGTTTGTGTGTATGTGAGTGAGTGAGTGAGTGTGTGTGTGTGTGTGTGTGTGTGTGTGTGTGTGTGTGTGTGAGAATGCGTTTGTGTATGTGAGTGAGTGAGTGAGTGTGTGTGTGTGTGTGTGTGTAGGAGGTAGATTAAAGGGGAGTGAGAGAAACATGAAGCCTTTGCCATCTTCTGTCTGTTCACATGGAGCTTTCATCAATCAGCTTCCACATGTGGACGTCCCCCCGTCCCACCAGTCCTCACCCATCCCATCCGTCCCCCGTCCCACCAGTCCTCACCCATCCCATCCGTCCCCCGTCCCACCAGTCCTCACCCATCCCATCCGTCCCCCGTCCCACCAGTCCTCACCCATCCCATCCGTCCCCGTCCCACCAGTCCTCACCCATCCCATCCATCCCCCGTCCCACCAGTCCTCACCCATCCCCCCGTCCCCCCGTCCTCACCAGTTCTCACCCATCCCACCCGTCCCACCCTCGTGTTGTCCTCCCGGGTCAAAAAGGGACAAAATGTTGACGCCCCTACTAGGTGATGTTTTGGCGTGACCGTATGTAGACGTTCTCCATGTCTCTCAGTCCGAAGGGAAACGCTGCGCTGGCCCTTTAAGACGGTAACAACAGAGTGAGTCTTTTTGTCTTTAATGCTCACATTTATTTCACTGAATTATCTCTACATTCAATTAAATCCTCATTAAACTGCTTTTGTCTGCAGGAAACAATTATTTTATGTGTGTGTGTGTGTGTGTGTGTGTGTGTGTGTGTGTGCTGTTGTACTAAATGGCCAATTTCCTCTGGGAATAGTAACTTAATTAAATACAGACACACACACACTGACCATCTGTATGTATGAGTGTGTTTCTGTCTGCATTTAGTAGCGGTATGTCAGTGCATAATGTGTGTGTGTGTGTGTGTGTGTGTGTGTGTGTGTGTGTGTGTGTGTGTGGGGGCGTCTTTAGGGCGGGCTCACAGACAGGAAGACAAATGAAGGACAGGAAATGAGCAGGAGCAGACGGACAACAGTTGGTGTGTGTGTGTGTGTGTGTGTGTGTG
>JABXJD010000031.1:4627500-4630000 GCA_013375575.1 Percina caprodes
CAAGTACAGGAAACAAGGAGAAGAAACAAGGACAGAAGAGGAGAGGAGACAAGGAGAGAGGAGGAGTGGAACAAGGAGAGAGGAGAGGAACAAGGAGAGAGGAGAGGAACAAGGAGGGAGGAGAGGAACAAGGAGAGAGGAGAGGAACAAGGAGAGGAACAAGGAGAGAGGAGAGGAACAAGGAGAGAGGAGAGGAACAAGGAGAGGAACAAGGAGAGAGGAGAGGAACAAGGAGATAGGAGAGGAACAAGGAGAGAGGAGAGGAACAAGGAGAGGAACAAGGAGAGAGGAGAGGAACAAGGAGAGAGGAGAGGAACAAGGAGAGGAACAAGGAGAGAGGAGAGGAACAAGGAGAGAGGAGAGGAACAAGGAGAGAGGAGAGGAACAAGGAGAGAGGGTCAGACTTACGAGTTGAGCACAGAGCAGTTGTAGTAGATGAAGCTGGTGGAGATGAACTGATGGCCGGTCTCAGTGGAGCGAAGGCTGAGCTGCACCACGCGCTTCTCTCCTGGAAACACACACCACCCAAAACATGGAGGTCAACACGCGTGTGTGTGTGTGTGTGTGTGTCTCACTGTAGGAGAGTGTGTGTGTGTGTCTCACCGTAGGAGTGTGTGTGTGTGTGTGTGTCTCACCGTAGGAGTGTGTGTGTGTGTGTCTCACCGTAGGAGTGTGTGTGTGTGTGTGTGTCTCACCGTAGGAGTGTGTGTGTGTGTCTCACCGTAGGAGTGTGTGTGTGTGTCTCACCGTAGGAGTGTGTGTGTGTGTGTCTCACCGTAGGAGTGTGTGTGTGTGTGTCTCACCGTAGGAGTGTGTGTGTGTGTGTCTCACTGTAGGAGTGTGTGTGTGTGTCTCACCGTAGGAGTGTGTGTGTGTGTGTGTGTCTCACCGTAGGAGTGTGTGTGTGTGTGTCTCACCGTAGGAGTGTGTGTGTGTGTCTCACCGTAGGAGTGTGTGTGTGTGTGTCTCACCGTAGGAGTGTGTGTGTGTGTGTCTCACCGTAGGAGTGTGTGTGTGTGTGTCTCACTGTAGGAGTGTGTGTGTGTGTCTCACCGTAGGAGTGTGTGTGTGTGTCTCACCGTAGGAGTGTGTGTGTGTGTCTCACCGTAGGAGTGTGTGTGTGTCTCACCGTAGGAGTGTGTGTGTGTGTCTCACCGTAGGAGTGTGTGTGTGTGTCTCACCGTAGGAGTGTGTGTGTGTGTGTCTCACCGTAGGAGTGTGTGTGTGTGTGTCTCACCGTAGGAGTGTGTGTGTGTGTGTGTGTCTCACCGTAGGAGTGTGTGTGTGTGTGTCTCACCGTAGGAGTGTGTGTGTGTGTGTGTGTGTCTCACCGTAGGAGTGTGTGTGTGTCTCACCGTAGGAGTGTGTGTGTGTGTCTCACCGTAGGAGTGTGTGTGTGTCTCACCGTAGGAGTGTGTGTGTGTCTCACCGTAGGAGTGTGTGTGTCTCACCGTAGGAGTGTGTGTGTGTGTGTGTCTCACCGTAGGAGTGTGTGTGTGTGTCTCACCGTAGGAGTGTGTGTGTGTCTCACCGTAGGAGTGTGTGTGTGTGGGCAGGTCTCTCAGTGACGGGGACATACAGGTCACGGGGCCGTTACCCAGCACCACCTCCCGGGGTTTCACTCAGCTCCTCAAACACACAGGACACGCCCCGACAGCGCCGGACGTTGCACGCGGACGGTCAGCTGGAGACAGGGACAGCGTCAGGGTGTGTGTCTCTGAGTGTGTGTGTGTGTGTGTTCACGTTAGCTTGTGTACCTGCGTTGCCGGGAAGTGACCGACATGTTGCTCGGGGTAACAGAGATGTCGACACATTGGTCCAGCCGGGTGTTGAAGTGCTGAGGCTCCTCCCACCTGTCGCACGCTTCCTGTCTGGAACACCTGGAGGGTCAAAGGTCACGGGGGGTCAACACATGAAAAATGAACTCCTATTTTTCTACCTCCAAATGCGTGGGGTGTGACGGAGGTCCTTACTTGCTGAAGAGGACGCACCACCCACAGTGGGGGTCTCCGGAGCCCAGGCAGGCGGAGCAGCTGGAGTACTGCTCACAGCTCTCCACCGGGAGCCGGCTCACCTGGAACACACGGGGGGGACATGGTCACGCACATTTACAATCACACACACACAGATAAACAGACACACACACACACACACACACACACACACACACACACACACTAACCCACTAGCCCAGTAGACCACTAGGCTAGTAACCCTACTACTACTTACTACTAGTGAAGCCGAATATTTCAAATATTTCTGTCTGTTTGTGTGTGTGTGTGTGTGTGTTTGTGTGTGTGTGTGTGTGTGTGTGTGTGCGGTATTTTTTACCCAGAGGTCATTGCACCAGGGAGACAGTAAACACAGTGGACACTCTGTCTCTTTCTCAAACATTCACACATGAATACATTCATTGTCTCACACACACACACACACACACACACACACACACACACACACACACACACACACACACACACACACACACACACACACACAC
>JABXJD010000031.1:4635000-4637500 GCA_013375575.1 Percina caprodes
AAGAAAAGGAAGAGGGGAGGATGAAGAACAGATATGAGGGAGGAAACGGAGGTGAGGAAGGAGAGAAGGATTCACAGTCTACAAAAAATAAAGTAATTAGAGATAAGGTAAGGAAGTAAGGAAAGAAGGTAGGAAAGGAAAGGAGAAGGTGGAGGAAGTTAAGATGAAAAGGAGGAAGAACAGAAGGATAAGGGGAAGGATTAAATGGAAAAAAGTAAGGAAAGGAAGTGAGAGGGGAGGATAGTGAAGAAAAGAAGAGAGGATTAGAGAAATGGATGAAGAGATGAAAGGAGGGAGGAGAGAAGGAAAAGGAGATTAATATAAGAGAGAAGGAGAGAAGGAAGGATTGAAAGGAAAAAACAAGGAAAGGAAGTACAGATAGAAAGAATGAAAAGGAGAGAGGAAAGAGAGAGGGGTTGGAGAAGGAAGGAAGGAAGGAAGGAAGGAAGTGGAACAGGAAATGAAGGAATGATGAAAGATAAAAGAGAAACAAAACAAAGAGAGATGAGGAAAGCCGAGCGGGGGATGACGGAGGAGTGTGTAGTTCTCTGTGTGTTAATTAGCTGTCTGCTCGTTAAGAAGAAGAGTTTAATTAGAGCTGACGAGCCACACACACACACACACACACACACACACACACACGCACACATGCATGCACACGCATGTATGCACACGCACACACACACACACGCATCAACGCAAGACACACACACGCATGTATGCACACACACACAGACATGAATGCACACACACACACACACATACAAACGCACACACACACACACACACACACACACACACACAACACGCAGTGATGAGGCAGCAGGTCTGACTCACACCACAATCCTGTTTCATAGAGACTTGCGCGCGCACACACACACACACACACACACACACACACACACACACACACACACACACACACACACACTGGGAGCCGCGGCAGAGCGAGGGAGGAGACGGTAAAGTAGGACACTGCAGCAAATGCAACACACAGAAATCTGAGCTATGAAAATTCATTTAAAGTTGTAATCTGTCAGTTTTCTACAGTCACATGATGTCCACCTGAGGACAAACAGGTCGTCTATTCACCAGGAGACAAGGAAGGAGACAAGGAAGGAGACAAGGAAAGAGACAAGGAAGGAGACCAGGAAGGAGACAAGGAAAGAGAAGAGGAAAGAGACAAGGAAGGAGACCAGGAAGGAGACCAGGAAGGAGACAAGGAAAGAGAAGAGGAAGGAGACAAGGAAGGAGACAAGGAAGGAGACCAGGAAGGAGATAAGGAAAGAAACAAGGAAAGAAACAAAAAAAGAGACAAGGAAAGAGAAAAGGAAAGAGAAAAGGAAGGAGACCAGGAAGGAGACAAGGAAAGAGACAAAGAAGGAGACCAGGAAGGAGACAAGGAAAGAGATAAGGAAAGAGACAAGGAAGGAGACCAGGAAGGAGACAAGGAAAGAGACAAGGAAGGAGACCAGGAAGGAGACAAGGAAAGAAACAAGGAAAGAGACAAGGAAGGAGACCAGGAAGGAGACAAGGAAAGAGATAAGGAAAGAGACAAGGAAGGAGACCAGGAAGGAGACAAGGAAAGAAACAAGGAAAGAAACAAGGAAAGAGACAAGGAAGGAGACCAGGAAGGAGACAAGGAAAGAGATAAGGAAAGAGACAAGGAAGGAGACCAGGAAGGAGACAAGGAAAGAGACAAGGAAGGAGACCAGGAAGGAGACAAGGAAGGAGACAAGGAAAGAGACAAGGAAAGAGACCAGGAAACAGTTTTGCAACTACGTTGCTTTGGAATCAGAAAGCTGTGGAAAGCTAGGCTAACAGTCCCCCCTGCTTCCAGTCTTTGTGCTAAGCTAGGCTAACAGTTCCCGCCTGGAGACAGGAGACAGGAGACAGAGACGGGAGACAGAGACAGGAGACGGGAGACAGAGAGGACAACAGACAGACTGAAGACAGAGGGGAGTTGAGGAATGGAGGGACAGAGTGATACAGGAAGTGACCTCTGACCCCTGGCCAGGGTTCAAACCGCCAACATGTGCTTTGTTTGCCACACAGCCTGAGGACGGACGGACACACACACACACACACACACACACACACACACACACACACACACACACACACACAGAGACACACACACACACACGTGACCTTTAATCTCTCACCCTGAGACACACAATCTGTCTGCTGTCTGTTGCATTGTTTGTGTGTGTGTATATATGTGTGTGTGTGTGTGTGTGTGTGTGTGTCTATGTGTGTGTGTGTGTGTGTGTGTGTGTGTGTCTGTGTGTGTGTGTGTGTGTGTGTGTGTGTGTGCGTGCGTGTGTGTGTGTGTGTGAGAATGAGGATCTGATCTGAGGGTATTGATCCGTGTGCAGCAGCTGATTGGCTGATCAGTTCCATGATGAGCTGAAGTTACGGTTGATCATCAATAAATGAGCATGGTGATTCATTCAATCAGTGTGTGTGTGTGTGTGTGTGTGTGTGTGTGTGTGTGTGT
>JABXJD010000031.1:4642500-4645000 GCA_013375575.1 Percina caprodes
TGAGAGCGTGTGAGCATGACAGCGTGTGTGTGCGTGCGTGTGTGTGTGCGTGACAGCGTGTGTGTGCGTGCGAGCGTGTGTGCGTGCATGAGAGCGTGACAGTGTGTGTGTGTGTGTGTGTGTGTGTGTGTGTGTGTGTGTGTGTGTGTGCGTGCGTGCGTGCGCAAGGCGTAAGGACAGCGTGTGTGTGTGTGTGTGTGTGTGTGTGTGTGTGTGTGCATTACAGAGCTGATCTAATGTATCTTCTGAGAAAATCCAAGTCAAAACCTCCATTAGAAACTGGCTGATTTAACATGTTTTTCTTTAAGTTTTCCTCCAATCACAGACTCGCTACACGGTTCGTGATGACAGCCTGTGATTGGTTCCAGGTTGTCTGTGCTTCAAATAAAACTGTGTTGATTGGTGAAAACTTTATTTCTTTCCTAAGTGCATACATCTGCATTTGTGAGTCACACACATCTGTCCTGCCTGTGTCTTGTGTTCCAGGGGCCCCAAAAACAGGTAAAACCTAATATAGGGGGCATAATCAGATTGTTTGCCATGGGGCCAGAGAGTCATGGCAACGCCCCTGATTGTAGGTTAAAAAACAACAACAAATTTACTAAAAGATGAATAAAAACGTCTCTTTTGCAAACGTGAGGTTTTGTTCTTAATTCATAAAACCGAATCCAATCAGAACTTCCATCAGAAATCTGCTGATTAACGTCGTTAATCTTTCTTCTGTTTGGAGATTGTTTTATTTATCTGTCAAAAAAGTGACGAGTCAGAACCTCGTCTGAAAATCTGCTGAATTAACGCTCGTTAATCTGGCGTCTCGGCTCGACACGTCTGGAGAAACCGGACGAGTCAACGGTGTACCACACACACACACACACACACACACACACACACACACACACACACACACACACACACACACACACACACACACACACACACACACACACAGAGACACACACACACACACACACACACACACACACACACACACACACACACACAGAGACACACACACACACACACACACAGAGACACACACACACACACACACACACACACACACACACACACACACACACACACACACACACACACACACAGAGACACACACACACACACACACACACACAGAGACACACACACACACACACACACACAGAGACACACACACACACACACACACACACACACACACACACACACAGAGACACACACACACACACACAGAGACACACACACACACACACACACACACACACACACACACACACACACACACACACACACACACACACACACACACACACACAGACACACACACACACGCACACACACACACAGAGACACACAGACACACACACACACACACAGAGACACACACGCACACACACACACAGAGACACACACACACACACACACACACACACACACCCCATATGTGTGATGAAACAGATCATGAAACCCATTTGCCCCCGGACTGGAATGAGTGGAAGAACGAGATAGAGATAAAGGAGAAAGAGAGAAAGAAAGAGGAGAGACAGAGGAGAGGAGAGAGGGGGAGAGAGAGAGGGGGGGGGGAGAGGGGGAGTGAGGGGGAGAGAGAGAGAGGAGGGGGAGAGGGGGAGTGAGAGGAGAGAGAGAGAGGAGGGGGGAGAGAGGATGAAGTGTGAAGTCTTCACTCTCTTTAGGGAGCTGACAGATTTGCTCGTTCTTCCATCATCTCCTTGGAAACTGAATAATGATTAATCCGTCTGTGTGTGTGAAGGCATCTCTATGACGTGTGTGTGTGTGTGTGTGTGTGTGTGTGTGTGTGTGTGGGGATCATGGTTTCTGCAGTGTGTGGGATTTCTTTGTGCCGTCTTTGGTGATGCAACAATATCTTCCTTCAATATGTAGGGCAGCTGCTAGCAGGGAGGGAGGGAGGGAGGGATGATGCAAAGGGGGGAAGAAGGGAGGAAGAGAGAGAGAAAGGAGGAAGAGAGAGAGAAGAGACGGAGGAAGAGAAAGAGAAGGGGGGGACAGAAAGAGAGAAGAGACGGAGGAAGAGAGAGAGAAGGGGGGGACAGAAAGAGAGAAGAGACGGAGGAAGAGAGAGAGAGAAGAGACAGAGGAAGAGAGAGAGAAGGGAGGGAGGAAGACAGAGAAAGAAGAGAGAAGAGAGAGAGAGGGGAGGAAGAGAGAGGGGAGGAAGTAAGGGAGGAAGAGAGAGAGAAGAGACGGAGGAAGAGAGAAAGAAGGGAGGGAGGAAGAGAGAGAGAAAAGAGGAAGCGAAAGAGAAAGTAGGGAGGAAGAGAGAGAGAAGGGAGGAAGATAGAGAAAGAAGAGACAGAGGAAGAGAAAGAAGGGGGAGGAAAAGAGAGAGAAATATGGAAACTTTGCCTCAATTTTCTCACTCTCTGGAGATAAAACTAGAGAGATGTCTCACTCTGGAGATAAAACTAGAGAGATGTCTCACTCTGGAGATAAAACTAGAGAGACGTCTCACTCTGGAGATAAAATT
>JABXJD010000031.1:4650000-4662500 GCA_013375575.1 Percina caprodes
TTCACACACACTCGGACACACACACACACTCACAGAGACACAGACTCACTCACACAAAGACAGACACGGATAGTCACACATTCGCGCACGCACACACACATTCACAGACACACACTCACTCACAGAGACACACGCACAAACACACACACTCATTCACACACACACACACACACACACCTCTGTATCTTCTGTTAATGTGACCCAGTTTCAGCTCGGTGGATTAAGCTCCAACACTTTCTCCCCCATTTTCCCTCTCTCCTCCCTCCCTTCCTCTCTCCCTTCCTCTCTCCTCTCTCCCTTCCTCTGTCCTCCCTCCCTTCCTCTCTCCCTTCCTCCCTCCCTTCCTCTCTCCTCTCTCCCTTCCTCCCTCCCTTCCTCTCTCCCTTCTTCTCTCCTCTCTCCCTTCCTCCCTCCCTTCCTCTCCCTTCCTCCCTCCCTTCCTCTCTCCTCTCTCCCTTCCTCCCTCCCTTCCTCTCTCCCTTCTTCTCTCCTCTCTCCCTTCCTCCCTCCCTTCCTCTCTCCCTCCCTTCTTCTCTCCTCCCTCCCTTCCTCTCTCCTCTCTCCCTTCCTCTCTCCTCCCTCCCTTCTTCTCTCCTCCCTCCCTTCCTCTCTCCTCCCTCCCTTCCTCTCTCCTCCCTCCCACCATCATCTACTTCCTGTCCAACCTCCTTTCTTTCTCCAACAAAATCTCCCTCCATCCTTTTCTTCAGATCCGTTTCCTCCTGTCACTCATCCTCCTCGTCTCCTTCTTCATATACTCTCATTTTCCTTCCTCCTCTCCGTCTTTTCGCCTTCTACCAAACCATTATCCTCTATCCTTCCTCCCTTCTTTGCTCCTTCTCTCATTTTTCCTTCCTCCTTTCTGTTCTCATAGCTCTCTCATTATATTCTCTTCAGATCATTTTCCTCATTTTCACTGCTCCCTCCAAAAGCCCCTCCCTCCTCTCCTCTCCTCCTCCTTCTCTCCTACCCTTGCATCTCCATCTTCCTCCCGTCTTATTTCCTCATCCTCTCCTTCCTCTCCTCTCCTACCTCCTCTCCTCATCCTCTCCTTCCTTTCCTCTCCCCTCTCCTTCCTCCTCTCCTCCTCCTCTCCTACCCTTGCATCTCCACCTTCCTCCCGTCTTATTTCCTCCTCTCCTTCCTCCTCTCCTCCTCTCCTTCCTCTCCTCTCCTTCCTCCTCTCCTCATCCTCTCCTTCCTTTCCTCTCCCCTCTCCTTCCTCCTCTCCTCCTCCTCTCCTACCCTTGCATCTCCACCTTCCTCCCGTCTTATTTCCTCCTCTCCTTCCTCCTCTCCTCCTCCTCTCCTTCCTCCTCTCCTACCCTTGCATCTCCACTTTCCTCCCATCTTATTTCCTCCTCTCCTTCCTCCTCCTCTCCTCCCTCCCTCCTCCTCTCCTCCTCCTCTCCTCCCTCCCTCCTCCTCCTCCTCCCCCTCTCCTCCTCCTCCTCCCTCCCTCCTCCTCTCCTCCCTCCTCCTCCTCTCCTCCTCCTCCTCCTCTCCTCCCTCTGCATAGCATCAGCTGAGCTGATAAACACAGCGATCTCATTAACTGATTAGAGCTCTTTCTCATCTTTAAAGGGCGACTTCATGTTTTTCAGCCTTTTCTCCCATCTATTAAAAAGTGTAACAGTGTTTATTATATTACAAAAACATAGAAAACAGGCCGATGACCAGCGGCCGCTGCAGGGAAACCTGTAAGACCAGAACCAGAGAGGACGCTGGAGGATGTGAAGTTGGATATGGTTCAGAAATATAAGCAATTAATAATCCTCATTAATTAGCATCTGACTCAGAGCCGGACGATAAAGGATTTTTAAGGCCGATATCGATTCGAATATTTGGTTATTTAAAATTACGATATTCCGATTTATCGTCAGATATATATATATATATATAAATAATATATATATATATATATATATATAAAAATATATATATATATATATATATATATATATATATATTTTTTAAATCCAGAAACACATCTCAAACCAGATTTTTATGAGTTCTCACTAAAAATAATATGATAATAATTTGTTTTAATGTCGCAACAGAACATCAAAATATATTAAAGTTCTGATAATAAAATGTAGAAAAATACAAACTGAGTTAGCATTAGCTCTGTGTCTGAGCTGCTGTCCCCGTCTCCTGTCTGAGCTGCTGTCCCCCCCGTCTCCTGTCTGAGCTGCTGTCCCCGTCTCCTGTCTGAGCTGCTGTCCCCGTCTCCTGTCTGAGCTGCTGTCCCCGTCTCCTGTCTAAGCTGCTGTCCCCCGTATCCTGTCTGAGCTGCTACGTTGTTGCCGTCAACATTTCTACCGTGATTTACCGTTACACCGGTAATCGTTACATCCCTAGTCAGCATCCACTAAAAGTTCTGTTGTTGCCACTGACAGACTCAGATTATTGTTGACAATATTATGGGATGGGTCCCTACAGAGATAGAGCTTTATGTTAAATAATAAGATCCTTTTATTTAACATGAAACAGCCCCAAAATCACCGTCACCAAACCCAGACTCCATGTAAATAATCACTACTTTTAGTGTGTATAGAGCAGCATATCTCCACCAGACTCCATGTAAATAATCACTACTTTTAGTGTGTATAGAGCAGCATATCTCCACCAGACTCCATGTAAATAATCACTACTTTTAATGTGTATAGAGCAGCATATCTCCACCAGACTCCATGTTAATAATCACTACTTTTAATGTGTATAGAGCAGCATATCTCCACCAGACTCCATGTAAATAATCACTACTTTTAGTGTGTATAGAGCAGCATATCTCCACCAGACTTCATGTAAATAATCACTACTTTTAATGTGTATAGAGCAGCATATCTCCACCAGACTCCATGTAAATAATCACTACTTTTAGCGTGTATAGAGCAGCATATTTCCACCAGACTCCATGTAAATAATCACTACTTTTAGCGTGTATAGAGCAGCATATCTCCACCAGACTCCATGTTAATAATCACTACTTTTAGCATGTATAGAGCAGCATATCTCCACCAGACTCCATGTAAATAATCACTACTTTTAGTGTGTATAGAGCAGCATATCTCCACCAGACTCCATGTAAATAATCACTACTTTTAGCGTGTATAGAGCAGCATATCTCCACCAGACTTCATGTAAATAATCACTACTTTTAATGTGTATAGAGCAGCATATCTCCACCAGACTCCATGTAAATAATCACTACTTTTAGCGTGTATAGAGCAGCATATTTCCACCAGACTCCATGTAAATAATCACTACTTTTAGCGTGTATAGAGCAGCATATCTCCACCAGACTTCATGTAAATAATCACTACTTTTAATGTATAGAGCAGCATATCTCCACCAGACTCCATGTAAATAATCACTACTTTTAGCGTGTATAGAGCAGCATATCTCCACCAGACTCCATGTAAATAATCACTACTTTTAGCGTATAGAGCAGCATATCTCCACCAGACTTCATGTAAATAATCACTACTTTTAATGTGTATAGAGCAGCATATCTCCACCAGACTCCATGTAAATAATCACTACTTTTAGCGTGTATAGAGCAGCATATTTCCACCAGACTCCATGTAAATAATCACTACTTTTAGCGTGTATAGAGCAGCATATCTCCACCAGACTCCATGTAAATAATCACTACTTTTAGCGTGTATAGAGCAGCATATCTCCACATGTAAATGGGTGAATTAAGAGTTTATTCCAACCAGACCAGAGTGGTGATTGTTGGAACAGTGGAAAGATGAACCAAGACGGCTTTTGGTAGTTTTATTTAGTTTCTGTCCACTTTGAAACAAGTGTGTTTTATGATGATAAAAGTAGTGATTATTTACATGGAGTCTGGTGGGTTTGGTGATGGCATTAGTTTACTGCAGTGCTGATTACAGAAAAAGAAAGCGGAAAATAACTAAAAGAAATATCCAGTTACAACCATGAGATGTGGCTGAAAGCTCAGAGAAAAGCCTGTAAGTAGATCATTAGTTCAGATTGTTTTGTCAAAATATAATAAATAATAATAATCCCTAATTAATCCCCAATTAAAACTACTGATTAGTTTGTTTCTCCCAATTACAATTAAGGACCTGGTTCATTAACTATGTCTCTCACTCACACACACACACACACACACACACACACACACACACACACACACACACACACACACACACACACACACACACACACACACACACACACACACAGAGCAGTCTAGCGGAGTGTGTGTGTGTTGTTTTTCAGAAGTCTAACCATGTTCAGATTTAGACTGGGTGTGGCAGCAGCTTATCCCACAGACACACACATACAGACATACAGACGTACGTACACACACACACACACACACACACACGTACACACACACACACACACACACACACACACACACACACACACACACAAACACACACACACACAGTTTACAGAGTGTTTTGTAGATGAGCCATGAAAGAGAGAGAGCGGAAGCAGAAACCTGCTTTTCATTTAGACCACACACAATTTTACAAATGTGTGTGTGTGTGTATATGTGTGTGTGCGTGTGTGTGTGTGTGTGTGTGTGTGTGACGTCAGGTTAAAATGTGTCCTAGGGACAAACTTTATAGATTTTGCTGTAAAACGTGGTCAATAAGGAGAGGAAGGAGAGGAAGGAGAGGGAGAAGAGGGAGAGAGGAGGAGAGGGGGGGGACAGGGGGGTGAGAAAGAAAGGAAAGAGAGAAAAGAAAGAGAAGAGAGGACGGGGGGGACGGGACGGGGGGGTGATGAGGGTGAAAAAGATAGGAAGAGAGAGGAAAGAAAGAGATGAAGTCATTTCCCAAGGTGAGTCTTGACGATGCACACACACACAGCTGTGATAAACTCTGTGTGTGTGTGTGTGTGTGTGTGTGTGTGTGTGTGTGTGTGTGTGTGTGTGTGTGTGTGTGTGTGTGTGTGTTATACTAAGTATTTATCGTCTCTATGACGACTCTATCTCCACAGCATTGTGAGTAAGGTCTGGCTGTACCACGACACGACACTATACAATACTACACTACACTATATATGAGATGCCGCACGCCTCTGGAGCAACATATAAATAGTCTCTCCACACACACACACACACAGACACACACAGACACACACACACACACACACACACACACACACACACACACACACACACACACACACAGACACACACAGACACACACACACACACACACACACAGAGGTGTTTAGAGGTGCCTCCTTAACACCTGCATTAATTACTGTGGCAGTGAAACCATACAGAGAGAGAGAGAGTTACGAGTCACTAAATTAAATAATTACAGGAAACACACGCACGCACGCACGCACGCACGCACGCACGCACGCACGCACGCACGCACGCACGCACGCACGCACGCACGCACGCACGCACGCACGCACGCACACACACACACACACACACACACACACACACACACACACACACACACACACACACACACACACACACACACACACACACACACACACACACACACACACACACACACACACACACACACACACACACACACACACACACACACACACACACACACACACGTTGTAGACACAGGCCTGGCAAACTGCCACACACACACTCGGAGGTCAGTGAGTTAGGTAAACAGAGTAAATCATTACTGTGGTAGGTTCAGACCGTTAGCAGCGCAACACACCAACGCTAACACACTAACTACACACACACAGACACACACACACAGACACACACACACACACAGAAGACACACACACACAGACACACACACACAGAGACATAAACACAGCTATATATAGAGAGACACACACACACACACACACACACACACACTCACATACATTCGCGCACGCACGCACTCAGAGACACATACACACTGACACACTACACACACACACAGACATACACACACTAATTGTGTAGCTGGTTTTTCTTTCGTAGGTTTTTTGGAACCAGACATTGTTTTCAGAAGCTAAAAAAATATTCAACCGTCTGCTTACGACTGATTACTTGTTATAATTTATTCTGTTATTATAATTTATGATAATCTGTTATTATAAGTGTATCCTGCATTGTTGACTGATGCCTCGTGTTATTGCACCATCAACCTCGGCTGCTCCCTGTGGGAAGAACGACGGAGATCTTTGGATCCTGACGATCACAGAAACACGTCAACAAGAAGAAAAATGATTCATCTGCATCTCACGTTTTGCAAGTTAACTTATTATTTAGTCTCGAGTTCTGAAGAGGAATTAAAAAGATCAAACGGGGAACTATCATGGGACATTTAATGGATCAAAGTGTTTTCACCCAAGAGGGGTTATGGGTAAAACACACACAAAAACACACAATAACACACAAAAACTAGGATTTCGGGTGTTTTGTTCCAATCCAGCCAGTGTCTCTGTCTCATAATCGGTCCATGTGACAGCTAAATGAGCTCCTGTCAGCGCTAACTATAGCATTAGCTCTGTGTGTTTACCTGTTAGCATTAGCTCTGTGTGTATCCCTGTTAGCATTAGCTCTGTGTGTTTACCTGTTAGCATTAGCTCTGTGTGTTTACCTGTTAGCATTAGCTCTGTGTGTTTACCTGTTAGCATTAGCTCTGTGTGTTTACCTGTTAGCATTAGCTCTGTGTGTTTACCTGTTAAACATCTGGAAGCACACACACACACACGCCCCAGACACACACACACACACACATATTTATACACACACACACCCACCCACCCACAGATACACACACATATACACACACACACACCCACAGATACACACACATATACACACACACCCACATTGTGCAGCCTCTCGTCACCCGTAGAAACCAAATCCTTGACTTGCCAGACAGAACCATCAACCCATTTAAACCCTGAGCCCCTGGCACTGTCACACACACACACACACACACACACACACACACACACACACACACACACAGGATTTATGAGCAGCAGGTTGGCCCCTGGCAGCAGCTGCTGGTCCAGGCGGAGACATAAATCCAGACCCAGGCTTGAGTCAGGCCTGATCTCCCTGATCCATTTAGAGCCCATTAAATGGGCGGAGCCAACACTCACACAATGACACAGCAGCTCTGTGGCCGGACCTCAACACCATCAGTAACAGGGACACTCAGACAACAACGGGGACAGGTGCAGTCAGGTGTTCTAACGTCAACAGGAAGTGAGTTAGTGTAGTCCGGCTGCGGCAGTAACACCGGAGCTACGTCTCCGTCCACGTGTCAATCAAATTATCTCAAGTTTGGGAAATAACTCCTGAGAATAGATCTGGTGAAAGTGTGTTTCCATTCAACGGCTTTACAGCCAATAAAAACCTGTTACGTAATGACATCACACTGTCACGCTGTTCTAGGGTCAGACTGGTATATCAGATGGATTTGAGACATTTGAAGGTGTTTCTATTCATTTACATGATCACTATGGGACAGGCGACATAGAGCTCATGTTCCAGCTGATAGAGACATATCGAGCTAGAATAACAAAACAACACTATCAACACATCGCTATGACAACGCAGATGCAACTTGTCTTTTATTGTCCCTCCGGCACCGCTTGTGTTGTCCTCCAGGGTCAAAAACTAGTAAGGTGGTGGTAGTGGAGACTAAGAAAAGTCTGAAAAAGGGACGAAAATGTCCAATCTTTGTTGACTGGGGAGGACAGCAGGAGGACAGCAGCAGGACAGCAGGAGGACAACAGGAGGACAACAGGAGGACAACAGGAGGACAGCAGCAGGACAGCAGGAGGACAGCAGCAAGACAGCAGGAGGACAGCAGGAGGACAGCAGGAGGACAGCAGGAGGACAGCAGGAGGACAACAGGAGGACAACAGGAGGACAGCAGGAGGACAGCAGCAGGACAGCAGGAGGACAGCAGGAGGACAGCAGCAGGACAGCAGGAGGACAGCAGGAGGACAACAGGAGGACAACAGGAGGACAGCAGCAGGACAGCAGCAGGACAACAGGAGGACAGCAGGAGGACAACAGGAGGACAGCAGCAGGACAGCAGGAGGACAGCAGGAGGACAGCAGGAGGACAGCAGCAGCAGGACAGCAGGAGGACAGCAGCAGGACAGCAGGAGGACAGCAGCAGGACAGCAGCAGGGTTGGACGTGCAGCCCTGTTAGAGTCCTCTTGTTTATTTAGCTTGCTGTTGTTTATTTGCAGAGGAAGGAGGCGGCGGGTCGCGGCTGCTTCTGCACGCGCTCAGTAGCAGGTGAGGCCCTCGCGCAGCTGTGATGTCACTGTGATGTCACTCACCTACCCTACCCCGGGTTGTTAGTTTTGCCAGTTAAAGATCATGAACACACTTGTTGCCACGGCAACAGAGAATAAAACTCTAATAAGATTTACAGCCAATCACAACAAAAACACCAGCTGGTCCTTAACTCTGTGTGTGTGTGTGTGTGTGTGTGTGTGTGTGTGTGTGTGTGTGTGTGTGTGTGTGTGTGTGTGTGTCTGTGTGTGTGTGTGTGTGTGTGTGTGTGTGTGTCTGTGTGTGTGTGTGTGTGTGTGTGTGTGTCTCTGTGTGTGTGTGTGTGTGTCTGTGTGTGTGTCTGTGTGTGTGTCTCTGTGTGTGTGTGTGTGTGTGTGTGTGTGTGTGTGTGTGTGTGTGTGTGTGTGTCTCTGTGTGTGTGTGTGTGTGTGTGTCTGTGTGTGTGTGTGTGTGTGTGTCTCTGTGTGTGTGTGAGCGAGCGAGAGTTTTTGCCGCTTTTTTAAAGTTTTTTTCCTAAAAATGTACTCAATGTTTTCGTCTCTTTTCTCAACCCCCCCCCATGTTGAACCCAATGTTGTATTCTATCCTGTATATATTCAAACATTACTTCTTGTATTGTATCCTAGTATTACTTCATGTATTTTATCCTAGTATTACTTCATGTATTGTATCCTAGTATTACTTCATGTATTGTATCCTAGTATTACTTCATGTATTGTATCCTAGTATTACTTCATGTATTGTATCCTAGTATTACTTCATGTATATTGTATTCTAGTATTTCATTATATTTATATTCTGTGCTGTGTGGCTGATTTTGCTGCTGGAACATTATAATATCTATCTATCTATCTATCTCTCTCTCTATCTATCTATCTATCTATCTCTCTATCTCTCTATCTATCTCTCTATCTATCTCTCTATCCATCCATCCATCTCTCTATCTCTCTATCTCTCTATCTATCTATCCATCTCTCTATCTCTCTCTATCTATCTATCTATCTCTCTATCTATCTCTCTATCTATCTCTCTATCTATCTCTCTATCTATCTCTCTATCTATCTATCTATCTATCTATCTCTCTATCTATCTATCTATCTATCTATCTATCTCTCTCTATCTATCTATCCATCCATCCATGTCTCTCTCTCTCTCTCTCTATCCATCCATCCATCCCTCCATCATAACTCCCAGGCGGGGAACAGGTGCATCGTCTCACAGCGCCAACACAACAAACGTTAATCAATAATCATATCTTCTCCGCTCTGAGAGAAACAGGTGCAGTCGTCTCCTAATAATAATCATCTTTATGAATCTGAATCAACAGATTCACCCCGGGCGGAGAAAGCAAAAGAAAGCGAGAGAGCAGAGAAGGATGTTTTGGAAGAGAAGCAGGTGCAGCGGCCGGGCTGCAAACACACATTACTGTCACAATAAAAGCCTCAATTCCCCGTCGTCTCATTAGCCAATAATGGCTCCCTTCCCTCTGAATGCAGCAGCCGATTGGCTGCCTCTTCTCCGCTAATTCACTTTGTGCTAATGGGGAAAAAGGAAGGAAGAAGAAGAAGAAGAAGAAGAAGAAGAAGTGATCTCTCATTTTCACAAAAAAACAACAATATTTTATAATTACTTTTGTGTAACTGTTTCCGACCACATGCCAGCTGGAGGAGCACGAAACCAATGCTGCCAGCAACCGTTTCTATGGCAACAGCACAAATGTGGCAGCGTTGTAGTGTGATGATCAGACTGAATTGCCACGGAGACGCCGCGCTGTGATTGGTCCGTTTGGAGGTGTCAACTATTACATCCATTCAACTATTTGGATAGTCCAGGAGTCCGTTTCTCTACGGGCAGAACTGGGAAGTAAGAATCGGGGGGGGGGTAGGGCTGGGAACTGGAGGGTCGCTGGTTCAAGTCCCCATACGGACCAAAGTATGGTGGTGGACTGGTAGCTGGAGAGGTGCTAGTTCACCTCCTGGGCACTGCCAAGGTGCTCTTGAGCAAGACACCAAACCCCCAACTGCTCGGGGCGCCTTAATTGACAAGACAGCTGAAGGGGGTTGACATGCAGCAAAACGCCACAGGTCGGAGTCAAACCTGGGCCCGCTGCATCAAGGAATACACTTCTATACATGGGCGCCCCTCTACCAGCAGAGCTACCCGGGCGCTCCTCTGCCAGCAGAGCTACCCGGGCGCTCCTCTGCCAGCAGAGCTACCCGGGCGCTCCTCTACCAGCAGAGCTACCCGGGCGCCCCTCTGCCAACGGAGCTACCCGGGCGCTCCTCTACCAACTGAGCTACCCAGGCGCCCCTCTACCAGCGGAGCTACCCGGGCGCCCCTCTACCAGCAGAGCTACCCGGGCGCCCCTCTACCAGCAGAGCTACCCGGGCGCCCCTCTACCAACGGAGCTACCCGGGCGCCCCTCTGCCAGCGGGGCTACCCGGGCGCCCCTCTACCAACTGAGCTACCCAGGCGCCCCTCTACCAACGGAGCTACCCGGGCGCCCCTCTGCCAGCGGGGCTACCCGGGCGCCCCTCTACCAACTGAGCTACCCAGGCGCCCCTCTACCAACGGAGCTACCCGGGCGCCCCTCTGCCAGCAGAGCTACCCGGGCGCCCCTCTACCAACAGAGCTACCCGGGCGCCTCTACCAGCGGGGCTACCCGGGCGCCCTCTGCCAGCAGAGCTACCCGGGCGCCCCTCTACCAGCAGAGCTACCCGGGCGCCCCTCTACCAACTGAGCTACCCGGGCGCCGTGTTTACTACTACTCTGATGTCAGCTTGTTAAATGTGAATATTTTCTAGTTTCTTCTCTCCTCTGGGACAGGAAACTGAATATCTTTGAGTTGGGGACAAAACGAGACATTTGAGGACGTCTTCTCGGGCTTTGGGGGACACTGATCCACATTTTAGAGGCCAGACTACTCATGCATTCACCAGAACATCATCCTTAGTCCTCTCTCTCACACTCTACGTTATCATTCAACGAGCAGCGTCAGCTCCGATAATATAAAGAAACTCAAATGTCGGTCAGTGAGTTCCGCCTTCGGGACGCGAGACACATTAAGACTTAAAAAATCATCTTTTCTTTGTTACGTTAGGAAATAACGTGAAATAAAGATCAAAGTTTGATTAATTGCACAGCTGTAGTTGAGACGTGGAAACACGGAGGAACCCAACCTCACCAAGGGGCCCGGAAACACTGAGCTCTGATTGGACTGTGTGTGTGTGTGTGTGTGTGTGTGTGTGTGTGTGTGTGTGTGTGTGTGTGTGTGTGTGTGAATGTTTGGGAGGTGCGGTCAGTGCAGCGTGTCTCCTCTCTCCCCTCAGGCATGTTTGTTTTGGACACAGATCAGAGAGCCACACACACACACACACACACACACACACATACACTGAGATACAGAGAAACACACACACACACACACACACACACACTGAGATACAGAGAAACACACACACACACACTGAGATACAGAGAAACAAACACACACACACACACACACACACACAAAAACACACACACACGGACACAGAGACTCATACACCCTAATAACACCCACACACACACACACACACACAGAAAAACACACACACACAGATACAGAGACTCATACACCCTAATAACATACACACACAAACGCACACCCACACACACACACACACTCCTCTGGGACGCCCCCCACAGCTTCCTGTCGCCTCCTTCTCTCCTCACATTCTGATGACATCACGCTCTCTCCGATCCAATCAGCTGTCGGATCAGCTGATACAAGTACAACACCGAGACGGGATACCCATTATGATTGTTGCCACGGCAACTATACAACCACCGCTGCTTTAACTGCCCTTTCTTCTAAGATACGAGTTCTTCAAAAATGACTGATGCATCACACTTACACACATCTACACACACACACATCTACACACACACACACACACACATCTACACACCTGCTCATCAGATACACACTCACACACATCTACACACACACACACACACATACACACACACATCTACACACCTGCTCATCAGATACACACTCACACACATCTACACACACACACACACACACCTACACACTGATGGTGCAGCATCGGAGCAACTCGGGGTTCAGTGTCTTGCCCAAGGACACGTCGACATGGGACTGCAGGGCCAGGGATCGAACCACCAACCTGAGCCACAGTGGTGGCTCTGCCTCAGACCACCGCGGTCAGAACTGGTTTTATATACCGAGCGGTTTCTTCCCACCGGACTGAAACCG
>JABXJD010000031.1:4667500-4670000 GCA_013375575.1 Percina caprodes
TCTGGTGGACATACTATGCAACGCCATCACTAACGGGGACGTTGTAGAGCGTCCTCTGGTGGACATACTATGCAACGCCATCACTAACGGGGACGTTGTAGAGCGTCCTCTGGTGGACATACTATGCAACGCCATCACTAACGGGGACGTTGTAGAGCGTCCTCTGGTGGACATACTATGCAACGCCATCACTAACAGGGACGTTGTAGAGCGTCCTCTGGTGGACAGACTATGCAACGCCATCACTAACGGGGACGTTGTAGAGCGTCCTCTGGTGGACATACTATGCAACGCCATCACTAACGGGGACGTTGTAGAGCGTCCTCTGGTGGACATACTATGCAACGCCATCACTAACGGGGACGTTGTAGAGCGTCCTCTGGTGGACATACTATGCAACGCCATCACTAACAGGGACGTTGTAGAGCGTCCTCTGGTGGACAGACTATGCAACACCATCACTAACGGGACGTTGTAGAGCGCCTCTGGTGGACAGACTATGCAACGCCATCACTAACGGGACGTTGTAGAGCGTCCTCTGGTGGACAGACTATGCAACGCCATCACTAACAGGACGTTGTAGAGCGTCCTCTGGTGGACAGACTATGCAACGCCATCACTAACAGGGACGTTGTAGAGCGTCCTCTGGTGGACAGACTATGCAGCACCATCACTAACGGGACGTTGTAGAGCGTCCTCTGGTGGACAGACTATGCAACACCATCACTAACGGGACGTTGTAGAGCGTCCTCTGGTGGACAGACTATGCAACGCCATCACTAACGGGACGTTGTAGAGCGTCCTCTGGTGGACAGACTATGCAACGCCATCACTAACAGGGACGTTGTAGAGCGTCCTCTGGTGGACAGACTATGCAACGCCATCACTAACAGGGACGTTGTAGAGCGTCCTCTGGTGGACAGACTATGCAACGCCATCACTAACAGGGACGTTGTAGAGCGTCCTCTGGTGGACAGACTATGCAACGCCATCACTAACAGGGACGTTGTAGAGCGTCCTCTGGTGGACAGACTATGCAACGCCATCACTAACAGGGACGTTGTAGAGCGTCCTCTGGTGGACAGACTATGCAACGCCATCACTAACGGGGACGTTGTAGAGCGTCCTCTGGTGGACAGACTATGCAACGCCATCACTAACAGGGACGTTGTAGAGCGTCCTCTGGGGGACAGACTATGATGTGATGATTAGATTCCAGATAGACAACAGGAAACTGAGAGGAGCCAATCAAAGCTCAGGATACGGATCCATCCATCCTTCCATCCTTCCATCCTTCCTTCCTTCCTTCCTTCCTTCCTTCCTTCCTTCCTTCCTTCCTTCCTTCCTTCCTTCCTTCCTTCCTTCCTTCCTTCCTTCCTTCCTTCCTTCCTTCCTTCCAGGCCAGAGACCTTTAAGAGCCTGCAGTCATTTTAATCATAAATAAGGTAATTTGTTCCTTCTGCTCCCTAAATGGGAACACTAGAGAGCAGCCAGGGAGCCGCAGTGGTTTAAAACATTAATGCAGCGTTTTGTTAGAGCAGCTAACACACACACACACACACACACACACACCCCAAACAGACACACATACACACCACACAGCACCAGCAAACCCAACACACACACACAAAGACACACACACACCACACAGCACCGACTAACCCAACACTTCAACACTTCAACACACAGGGGCGGCTGTGGCTCAGTGGTAGAGTGGCCTGCCAATTGTAAGGTTGGTGGTTCAATCCCTGGCCCTGGAGTCCCATGTCGAAGTGTCCTTGGGCAAGACACTGAACCCCAAGTTGTCCCCGATGCTGCGCATTGGAGTGTAAATGTGTATGCATGTTTATCTGATGAGCAGGTGGCACCTTGTACGGCAGCCTCGGCCACAGTGTATGAATGTGTGTGTATCCTGTATGATGTAAAAGCGCTTTGAGTAGTTTTTAAGACTAGAAAAGCTTTATAAATACATCACATTTACATACACACACAGCACCAACACCCATCCCCCCCGTCCCCCGTCCTACCTTCTTCAGCTGGCCGCTGCGCGTCCCTACGAACACCACGGTGTGCTCCCCGTAGGTGTAGGCGGCGACGGCGCCCATGCCCTCGCTGCGGTCCTCGTACAGCGGGTGGCCCTCGATGACCCGCAGGCCCCCCAGCGGCTGGTTCAGCACCAGGCCGCAGAAGTCGTCTCCGATCTGCTTCGGCTGGGGAGACAACACGTGGTTGGTATGTTAACTGTTTTTGGGCCCCTCTGAAAAGCTGTTAGCAGATTATTTGGGGGTCCATGGTGGGTGTTTATGGTGATTGTACCTCATGGAATTAGGTTTGAATGTACGATGATGACGTGTGAAATACAAAATAACAAACGAGAAACGATGTTTACATTTAAAAAGGAACCTTTCATGTTGGGAACATAAGATTTTTAAAGGGACCATATTATGGAAAAATCAGCCTGAGGACGGACGGACACGCACACACACACACACACACACAC
>JABXJD010000031.1:4680000-4682500 GCA_013375575.1 Percina caprodes
CGGATAATACAGTTTTTACTCCAGCAGCAGAGAGGGAGAGTAAGCGGAGTCCAACAATTAACCCTGTGACACACACACACACACACACACACACACACACACACACACACACTCACACACACTTTAAAAACACACACAGGAACACAAAGAGGCAATGAAAGATCAGGACATTAGTTAATTAGCCTGCTGAGCTAAGAGGGAGACCAGAGAGAGGAGAAGTCGACAGACGGATCTGTGTGTGTGTGTGTGTGTGTGTGTGTGTGTGTGTGTGTGTGTGTGTGTGTGTGTAGACAGCTGGGCAGACAGAGGAGACAGATAGAGTTTCTCTAACTGGACTACGATTTCACTGGACCATCCATCACCCTGCTGAACTGGAGAGACTGTGTGTGTGTGTGTGTGTGTGTGTGTGTGTGTGTGTGTGTGTGTGTGTGCGTGTGTGTGTGTGTGAATAACATCAGAATGTGTTCAGTACAGAAACAAACTCCCTTTGCACTTGACCCAAATCACACAGCTCACACCATCGGTTTTCTTCCTGAATATTACATCTATCAGCAAATTAACAATGACCAATAATAATAATGAAAGCTGGACGTCAACCAGCTGGGAAGGAGAGAAAGAGCTCTTCCTTTCCTCAGAGGAGAGAAAGAGCTCTTCCTTTCCTCAGAGGAGAGAAAGAGCTCTTCCTTTCCTCAGAGGAGAGAAAGAGCTCTTCCTTTCCTCAGAGGAGAGAAAGAGCTCTTCCTTTCCTCAGAGGAGAGAAAGAGCTCTTCCTTTCCTCAGAGGAGAGAAAGAGCTCTTCCTTTCCTCAGAGGAGAGAAAGAGCTCTTCCTTTCCTCAGAGGAACAACCGCTGCAGCCCAGCCGGCGTGTTTCAGCTGCGTGTCTCAGTCTCAGAGTTACGAGAGACCGTTTCCATTTTCAGGGAGCCAGCTGTCTCCAGGACACCTTTTATACGAGTTTTACATGTGGGGCTCTGACCAGGAGCCCCCGTCACGCTCCCGGGGGTGGGGGTGGGGGTGGGGTTCCTCCCCGCCGTCACACGTCTTAGGTGCAGCACCCAGTACCTAAGCTAGGGCCGTGCAATTGATTGAATTTCAAATTTGGCTCCCAACGATAACCAAAATAGTATAAATCGAGAAAAAACTGTTATTTTGCCATGTTCTGTTTTGCAAGAACACTCTTATTTTGTCTTGTGTTCTGAATGACGTGCATGTGCACATCCACCCCCCTCCCCCCCCGAAGCCGTAAACTAATCTCAGCTGGTGCCAGTCAGGGAGGCAAGTCGTGTGCCTATCATCCGCTGGGCTTTAAAGGCTGGAGTGAAGATGGCAGGAGGGCAGCAGCGACTGGTGAGAAACAGGCCAAACCGTTAGCAAACCCGGCCCCCCAACCAATGGACCAGAGTCTGGTAGGACCAAAGGACCAGAGTCTGGTGGGACCGGGCTAATGGACCAGAGTCTGGTAGGACTGGGCTAATGGACCAGGTTCTGGTAGGACCAATGGACCACAGTCTGGTAAGACCAGAGTCTGGTAGGACCAGGCCAATGGCCCAGAGTCTGATGGGACCAGAGTCTGGTAGGACCGGGCTAATGGACCAGGTTCTGGTAGGACCAACGGACCAGAGTCTGGTAGGACCGGGCTAATGGACCAGGTTCTGGTAGAATCAGGCTAATGGACCAGGTTCTGGTAGGACCAGGATAATCAATATAGTCATTTTTTTATTTTTTACTATCACAGCCTGGGTGTTCTGCTGGCCTTTCTCCGCCCCAGCCCTACGGAGCGGGCGGAGAAAGGCCAGCCAGCCAGGCCGTCCTCAGCACTCCATCACCTCCGTTTCCCCTCTCTGACCCCCGTCTCTGTGACTGAGGCTCTGTTTGAATCACAGGCTCCAATAAGCACACAACAAAGACACATTGTTCTGCAGTTTCCTGGTAGAAAAGGCTGCAGGGGTCGACCCGGGCGGAGAGCGCTGCGGGGGTGGTCTGACGGAGGAGGTGGAGGGAGATAAGAGACAGAGATGGACGGGATGATGAGGCATGACAGAGTAGGGCTGCAGGGTTCAACAATAAGGGCAAAGTTGTTTTTTATCAACCTGGACACTATGATGGCATGTTTCTGTGTCTGTCTACCAAAAACCATCTTGGTTCATCTTTCCACTCACCACTCTGGTTGAAATAAACTCTTAATTCATCCCTTTACAGATATGCTGCTCTATACACGCTAAAAGTAGTGATTATTAACATGGAGTCTGGTGGAGATATGCTGCTCTATACACGCTAAAAGTAGTGATTATTTACATGGAGTCTGGTGGAGATATGCTGCTCTATACATGCTAAAAAGTAGTGATTATTTACATGGAGTCTGGTGGAGATATGCTGCTCTATACACACTAAAAGTAGTGATTATTTACATGGAGTCTGGTGGAGATATGCTGCTCTATACATGCTAAAAAGTAGTGATTATTTACATGGAGTCTGGTGGAGATATGCTGCTCTATACAC
>JABXJD010000031.1:4685000-4692359 GCA_013375575.1 Percina caprodes
TGTGTGTGGGTAGGTGTGTGTGTGTGTGTGTGTGTGTGGGTAGGTAGGTGTGTGTGTGTGTGTGTGTGTGTGTTTTTCTGCCCTCTTGCCTAAACTCTGCAGTAGTTTTTAAATAAAATATCAACACACAAACATAAAAACATAATGAAATCTGCAGTAATGCTCTCAGACATCCTGTATTTATTTTAATAAATATCGGCCGATAAATCGGAATATCGGATTTTTAAATGAGCAAATATTCGTATTGTATCGGCCTTAAAATCCTTCATCGGTCGGCTCTACTGCAGATGGATGTTAGTCAGTCAGGAGGAGACAGGAAGTAGAGGAATAATCACGGGGGGAGAGAGTGAGAGAGAGGGGGGGAGAGGGAGAGGGAGAGAGAGAGTGAGAGAGAGAGGAGTGAGAGAGTGAGAGAGAGGCGAGAGGCGGAGGGGAGGAGAGAGAGGGAGAGTGAGAAAGAGGGGAGGGAGAGGGAGAGAGAGGGAGTGAGAGAGTGAGAGAGAGAGAGAGGGGGAGGGAGTGAGAGTGAGTGAGGGTGAGAGAGAGAGGGAGGGAGTGAGAGAGGGAGTGAGAGAGTGAGCGAGAGAGAGAGGGAGTGAGAGAGTGAGCGAGAGAGGGAGAGAGGGAGAATGAGAGGAAGAGAAAGAGAGCGAGAATGAGAGAGAGGAAGAGAGAGAGAGAGAGAATGAGAGAGAGAGAGAGGAAGAAAGAGACAGAGAGAGAGAGAGAGGAACAGAGAGAATGAGAGAGAGAGAGAGAGGGAGGGAGAGAGAGAGAGAGAGAGAGAGAGCTGCAGCCTCTCATGATTTTATGATATCAAAATCCTTATTAAAACGTCCTGTAACTTAGCAACTAATGCAGTTTCCAAAGTAAAGTGTGTTTTTGCCGTCTCCTTCGCAGAGTAAAGAATGCTTTTAGTCCTCCTCTGTGCTGGAAATAGAGACGAGACGGGTTCTTCATCTGTCTTCCTGTTACCTTCATCATCATCATCTTCATCATCATCACACGGCTGTGTTGAATGACAGAGCGTGCAGATAAACAAAATATGGATATTAATGTGACATCATCACATTAATATTCAACAGGACGAGCCTTTCACCAGAGAGACTACCACCGAGTATCAGAGAGAAATATTCTGAGAGTCAAACGACATTAACCCTCCTGTTGCCCTCATGTTGCCCTCCTGTTGCCCTCCTGTTGCCCACATGTTGCCCCCATGTTGCCCTCCTGTTGCCCACATGTTGCCCTCCTGTTGCCCTCCTGTTGCCCCCATGTTGCCCTCCTGTTGCCCCCATGTTGCCCTCCTGTTGTCTTCATGTTGCCCTCATGTTGCCCTCCTGTTGCCCTCATGTTGCCCTCATGTTGTCCTCCTGTTGCCCTCCTGTTGCCCTCCTGTTGCCCACATGTTGCCCCCATGTTGCCCTCCTGTTGCCCACATGTTGCCCTCCTGTTGCCCTCCTGTTGCCCTCCTGTTGCCCACATGTTGCCCCCATGTTGCCCTCCTGTTGCCCACATGTTGCCCTCCTGTTGCCCTCCTGTTGCCCCCATGTTGCCCTCCTGTTGCCCCCATGTTGCCCTCCTGTTGCCCTCCTGTTGTCTTCCTGTTGTCTTCATGTTGCCCTCATGTTGCCCTCCTGTTGCCCACATGTTGCCCTCCTGTTGCCCTCCTGTTGCCCCCATGTTGCCCTCCTGTTGCCCTCCTGTTGCCCTCCTGTTGCCCTCCTGTTGCCCTCCTGTTGTCTTCATGTTGTCTTCATGTTGCCCTCATGTTGCCCTCCTGTTGCCCTCATGTTGCCCTCATGTTGTCCTCCTGTTGCCCTCCTGTTGCCCACATGTTGCCCCCCTGTTGCCCTCCTGTTGCCCTCCTGTTGTCTTCATGTTGTCTTCATGTTGCCCTCCTGTTGTCCTCCTGTTGTCCTCCTGTTGTCCTCCTGTTGTCCCCATGTTGCCCTCATGTTGTCCTCATGTTGTCCCCATGTTGTCCTCATGTTGCTCTCATGTTGCTCTCATGTTGTCCCCATGTTGTCCCCATGTTGTCTTCACGTTGCCCTCATGGTGTCCTCATGGTGTCCCCATGTTGTCCTCATGGTGTCCCCATGTTGTCCTCATGTTGTCCTCATGTTGCCCTCATGTTGCCCTCATGTTGTCCCCATGTTGTCTTCACGTTGTCCCCATGTTGTCCCCATGTTGTCCTCATGTTGTCCTCATGTTGTCCTCATGTTGTCCCCATGTTGTCCCCATGTTGTCCTCATGTTGTCCTCATGTTGTCCTCATGTTGTCCTCATGTTGTCTTCATGTTGTCCTCATGTTGTCCTCATGTTGTCTTCATGTTGCCCTCATGTTGTCCTCATGTTGCCCTCATGTTGTCTTCATGTTGCCCTCATGTTGTCCTCATGTTGTCCTCATGTTGTCCTCATGTTGCCCTCATGTTGTCTTCATGTTGTCCTCATGTTGTCTTCATGTTGTCCTCATGTTGTCCTCATGTTGTCCCCATGTTGTCCTCATGTTGTCCTCATGTTGTCCCCATGTTGTCATATATCAATGTTCTTTTTAATTCCCCAAAATAACATGATTGATTCCACACAACGCTCTTTGCCAAGTACAAATCTCTACTTTCATTAATTTTGGGGCGTCTTATTCAATTTTATAGCATTTGAAACCAAATTGAAGTGTTTTTGAAATAGTATTGAGAGTAAAAGTTGACATATTCCAGTCTGTGATTATCATCAACATCCATTCCTTTAATTTTAGTCTCAATAATTCCTAATTTCTGCTTTTCTAACTCAAACATTAGGTATAATTTCCTATAAATGAGCTTTATTGACCATAAATTCCAAAAAATAACTGTAAAATTAAAGTTGTTGCATTGGTTTAGAATCTAACTCCCCACCCCACCAAAATAAGAAACACCTGGGGTCAGCTTGTTGCAGCCCCTGTATTTGACATTAAAGAGAGACTCCGGGCCTGTTCAGCTTATCTCCGCTTGTTATGATTATTAAAGATAAATATTTGTCAGGATAAGATCTCAGACCAGTTAGAGCTCGGCCTGGGTCGCACCTCAGCTCCTATTTAACTGTACACACACACACACACACACACACACACACACACACACACACACACACACACACACACACACACACACACACACACACACACACACACACACACACACACACACACACACACACACACACACACACACACACACACACACACACACGTTTGAGTGTAAGTGTCCATACAGAAACAGATGAAGCCGTCTTTGTGTCTCCAGTTAGAGACCTAACTACAGGTTCCTGGGACCCAACTACAGGTTCCTGGGACCTAACTACAGGTTCCTGGGACCTAACTACAGGTTCCTGGGACCCAACTACAGGTTCATGGGACCCAACTACAGGTTCATGGGACCTAACTACAGGTTCCTGGGACCCAACTACAGGTTCCTGGGACCTAACTACAGGTTCCTGGGACCTAACTACAGGTTCCTGGGACCTAACTAAAGGTTCCAGTCGTTCTACATCCATGGCCCGTTCTGAGGCCTGGGACAGAAACATCCAGACCTGGGAACGGGTTACGGTTCATACGTTGTTACGGTACACGCTGCAGAGAAGAACTAACGGTTCATACGTTGTTACGGTACGGGTTATTTTAAACAACGTGGGGGTCCTTTAACGACTGAAAGAGCCGCAATGTTGGACTCCACCCTGAACACACACACACACACACACACACACAGTCTTTGTGTCACACACACACAGACACACACACACACACACACCAGTCTTTGTGTCACACACACACAGACACACACACACACACACCAGTCTTTGTGTCCCTGTTGCTTCATAAAGCATTTCTATGGCTCAACAGCTGCAGCATGATGCACACACACACACACAGGATGTGAACACACACGTCCATACATGTATTTGACCCTGGACTCCAAGGATTAACACACACACACACACACACACACACACACACACACACACACACACACACACACACACACACACACACACACACACACACACACACACACACACACACACACACACACACACACACACACACACACACACACACACACACACACGCCTCATGCAGAGAGTTCAGAAGGAGGTCGCGCCCTTTGCGCCGGAACCTGCGACCATGACGACGGCTGCAACAGTACCGGTCCGTTTCCAGTGGAAGTTACGCTTAGTTACAGAAAGTATGAGAGGAGGCATGTGGGGGGCATGTCCCATTTGAAAAGCAAAGGAAAGAGTTTTTTACTGTAGGGAACAAACAGAGCTATGTGAAGTTCTGCGTCGCCATGGTAACCTTCAGGAAGAGAAGTCACGTCTGATTATATTTTAAATTTTGTCTTTTTTGTTATCTTTCATTGTTGTTTTTAAAATAGACTTCATGAATAAATATGGATTTATACATTTTATAAAATGTGTTTTTAATTTAACTTCATTGTCTGCAATTAAAGAACGATTAACGAGGCGGAGCAGTTGCTTCTCTAACTTTACTGTGTGTGTATTTATACTCGACAAACACACAAAACACACATCTGAACACACACACATATGTATTTGACCCTGACCTCTCTAAGGATGACACACACACACACACACACACACACACACACACACACACACACACACACACACACACACACACACACACACACACACACACACACACACACACACACACACACACACACACACACACACACACACGTCCAGCTGCTGGAGGTCAGGAGGGAGGAAGTGAAGGGTGTCAGCGGATTGTTTCCTGCCTGTTCCTCGGCTCATCCTGAGTGTGCGTTTGTGTGTAGGTGTGTGTGTGTGTGTAGGGGTGTGTGTGTGTAGGGGCGTGTGTGTGTAGGGGTGTGTGTGTGTGTGTGCCTGCATGCATGCGCTTGTGTGTGCATGTACATGTGTATATATATATGTGTGTGTGAATGTGTGTGCTTGTGTGTGTGTGCGTGTGCATGTGCGTGCGTGTGCGCGCGTGCGTGTGCATGTGCGTGCGTGTGCATGTGCGTGCGTGTGTGTGTCAGAATCAGCTTTATTACACATTCGAGGAGTGTTTCTTTGGAGCATCGTTACTCACACTGTGTTTAAATGTGGAACATTTAACACAAAGAATGCTGGGATAAATAGTATTAAGTTATTATATTACAATATGAACATTATGAACATTATGAACATTATGAACATTATGAACATTATGAACATTATGAACATTATGAAATAGGAAATGAGAATGATGAATAATACTAAATAAGTGGAATAATAAGTGGAACCAGTAAATACACACTGACACAGAGACATGCACACACACACACAACACACACGTCTATATATTGATGACACAACCACACATCCCCACACACACACACACACACACACACACACACACACACACACTAAAGGGCCCATAGTATTTCTAATGGACAGAACCAACGTGAGAAGGAAACATCACGTCTGTTGCTCTGCTCATCGAGAGGCTCACACTGGGATAATAACCCTGCATGGGGTTCTGACTGAGATCCGGTTCCTGAGTGTCCTCTGATCCGGTTCCTGAGTGTCCTCTGATCCGGTTTCTGAATGTCCTCTGATCCGGTTCCTGAGTGTCTCCAGTCTCCGGGTGAGATGTCCAACATCTGAATGTCTTTCTACGTCACTAGAGACGAGGTGGCTAACCGTAGCATGCTAGCTCGTTCTCAATGGAAAACACTGCTCCAACAGCCACTAGTGGACCAGAACCTCCAGAACTACTTCAGACCAAAAGGCAACAAAGAGGCATCGAAATGCAACAAAAAAGAGACAAAAGTACTACTTCCTGTCCCACAATCTCCAAAAGAACTACTTCCTGACCCTGTTCCACTTCCAAGTGTCCCTGGTCTAGAAGAAGTCCACCAGCTGATCCTGCCTTGGACTGAAAGCTGGAGAAAGAGTTATCAGCTGATGGAACTTACTGAGCTACTGAGCATGTGCAGCTCCCAACAAAGATAGGATAGAAGGAGATGTCTCACTCTGGAGATAAAACTAGAGAGATGTCTCACTCTGGAGATAAAACTAGAGAGACGTCTCACTCTGGAGATAAAACTAGAGATGTCTCACTCTGGAGATAAAACTAGAGAGATGTCTCACTCTGGAGATAAAACTAGAGAGATGTCTCACTCTGGAGATAAAACTAGAGAGATGTCTCACTCTGGAGATAAAACTAGAGAGATGTCTCACTCTGGAGATAAAACTAGAGAGATGTCTCACTCTGGAGATAAAACTAGAGAGATGTCTCACTCTGGAGATAAAACTAGACAGATGTCTCACTCTGGAGATAAAACTAGACAGATGTCTCACTCTGGAGATAAAACTAGACAGATGTCTCACTCTGGAGATAAAACTAGTGAGATGTCTCACTCTGGAGATAAAACTAGTGAGATGTCTCACTCTGGAGATAAAACTAGAGAGATGTCTCACTCTGGAGATAAAACTAGAGACATGTCTCACTCTGGAGATAAAACAGAGACCTGAACACACAGGGTGAGAACAGGATCTGCAGCAATGTGCAGAACAACAATAATATGGTGTTTTTAGAAGATGTAACCATGGAAACCTATTCTGGTCCAACCTCAAAATACAGTTATGACCCTGAAGATGAGCAGAATATGGAGCTTTGAGGTTGATGACGTCATGAACGCAGTGAGGACCCAGCGATGGGTGTGAGCCACTGCTCAGCGTGGACGTCCTGCCACCAGAGTCTCACCAGACCAGATATCATATCAGAGTCTCTCTGCTGACTCAGCCTTTCCTCAGCGCTGACGCTCACTGACTCAGCATTAATGTGTGTGTGTGTTTATTTTTGAGCCTAATTGTAGACTAATAAACATTGACGTGTGTGTGTGTGTCTGTATAAATGTGTGTGTCTGTTTACAGTACATCTGTATGTGTGTGCCTGTATATATATATATATATGTGTGTGTGTGTGTGTGTTACAGGAAGACAAAGTGCTTTAGATTAAATTACAGACGTCTTTCTGATGTCTGGAACACACACACACACACACACACACACACACACACACACACACACACACACACACACACACACACACACACGCAGAACAAGTTGACCAGATTCATCTACAGTAAATGAAGTGTACACACACAGATATATAATCAATATCCCATAATAATAAGCAGCCGTGATGGATTTCCTATAACAGGGATAACTGGGGCGTTGTGGAGAGGAAGGAGCAGACACACACACACACACACACACACACGCACACACACACACAGACACACACACACACACACAGACAGACACACACACACACACGCACACACACACACAC
>JABXJD010003333.1:0-28537 GCA_013375575.1 Percina caprodes
CCTTCAAGGTAAGATTCTGGTTTATGTGCAGCAGAACCTCAATAATATGAGTGGAATGTGTTTGCCTCTGCTAGCAAGGTTGAATATCTTCTTTCATGTGTTTATTTCTGAGGCAGATGCACTGTTGAATAGTGTGTGTGTGCGTGTGTGTGTGTGTGTGTGTGTGTGCGTGCGCCAGCAGTAATGCAGTATTCACATGTATAGGTTTCTTTTCTATACAACTGAAGATTAAACAGTGATTTTGAATGACAGTTGGTAGATCTCATTCTGTCGTGCACGCGCCGTTGCAAAGTGCATTTACGTCCTGCCAGGTGTGCTTCGGATGTGCACTCACTCGTCCATGAATGCTGTCATAAGCTCACAATACTGTGGTAATAATGCCCGCGCTTTCAACCACGGCAGGCTATTTATCAACAGCTGTAAATCAGTTTTGAAGGAGAAAGAACGGAAGCATTTTTGAACGCCGCCCTGCATTTGTCAAGCCACTTTTGAACACTTTCTAATCCCCAAGAAGAAAAAACCCGAAAAGAAACCACTTGAGTTTTCTGAACTCTTTCCTATGCGTGTGCACGCCTGCATTAAATGCATGTGTGTTCATTCGCACGCAATGTCAAAATACAAGCTCCTACAGGACTAAGGTGTGTTTCATTAAATATAGAGTTGAATGGGAAGCTTTTGTTGGGAAGTATGTGTTCTATTTTTTTTATTTTTTTATTCTGATGTTGGTCTATAACTACAGGTTCCTTTTGTCTCACTGTTCCCGTTATGCCTGGTCACATAACGGCCCCCTATTGTTAAGCACACAAGACATGAATGAGCAAGTTTTATATGTGACTAGAATCTGCCCTCTTAATTTAAAGAGCCTTTCAAGAGGAAAAAAAGTGGATTTTGTGTTGCTATGGTCATGATACTCATGTATAGCTTTAATGGAAAATTGTGTGATTCAGTTTAGATGGAGACATATTAAAGAATTTGACATTCCACAATGACAAGGAAAAGACAAAAAGCCTAGAGGATCTGGTTGCCTTTCTAATACATTTCAGCTTCTTTTATGACTTTTTCAGCGTTAACCAACAGATTTGCATTTCCATCAGTGAGGAGCGCACAAACAGATGTTTTTTGTTCATCACTGAAGAACCCTTTTTCGAGCCGATTTGTTTAGTTCTGTGCTGATAATGAACACATCACAAACACGCTATTGATGCATGAGCCCTGCATGCACAAATAAAAACATACCAGTTTCCTGGTTCATTTACATGAACTTTTAGGCTCAAACAACGCCTCACTGTTCTCATGTGAAACCTTAAGTTGATAATTTAATTGAATATATTTTATTATATAAGACTCCCACTCTACACCTGTGTGTGTGTGTGTGTGTGTGTGTGTCATTTGCAAATGACCAGAGACCGTTTGTTTTGACAGCAGTCCAGTGGCATGATTTGCATTTTCATAAAAAATCAGTGATATCTAAAGCCACAGTAGGCCATTCTGTGCCTGCTTTGTATAACTTGGTTGCTTGCTTGACAAACATTTGTGGTGTATGTGCGACATAAAAAACAGTTCTGCTATGATATGACTTTTAATTACTGGTGCTTTTAGGCATTTGATATCTTTCAGTACTCAATAAATGGAAAAAGTTGTTCCGATACCGATTAAAAATATGGGAAAAGCCTCCGATACTGGCTAAAATGCTGGTGTCGGTGTCAGCGAGTATGTGAGTCTACGCACCGATCCGATATCACAATTTAGCCCTGAAAAAATATAAAGTTGAAAGAAAGTTCAATAGCAATCATTCTCTGTATTTGTTAATGTTTTACAAAGGGTTTAACCCAAGCCTGGCCGTACATCGATAGCAATCGCCACATTTATACAGGGTTAGTAGTACACTTCTGTTAAAAATTGTATTTTTTTGAACGCACTGGTATGAGATTGGGACTTGGTATCAAACCGCTATGCAAGTTTAGGTATTTGATATCAGGAAGGAAAAATGGAATTGGAACATTTCTAGGAAAAAGTAAGTAGCCTAAGTGAAAGATGTTTCTGACAGACCTCAGACAATATAGAAGCAGCTTTTCTACATTTTTTTTATCTCCCGCTCACCACATCTGCATGATAACTTCTTGAAAATCATGCGCTTACTTTTATGTCCTATGCAGTGAGACAGTGAGATATCTCGGTCTCCATCATCTTCCGCTATACTCCACATCTCAATTTAAATAATGCCTGTTGAAACCTATAAAATCAACGGGGAAATGAACAGAAAAATGCATGATCTATGGTAGGCCTATATCTCATTGTGTCAAAAAAACAAAAAAAACAGATTGATGGTAGATTTTGTGGAAGTGGTGAAGCCGTGGAGGGCTGTATACGAGCATATACAAAGTCACGAACCCAAAAACTAAAAGAAAATTCAGATTCAAAAACTGTCCGAATGGTGAATCGACCACCGAGATAAGTTTCAGTATGCGGCAGTTAACAGACTGACTGAACCTTCACTACAAACTACAAAACTATTGACTTTTTTAGTAGTGTTTAACAAGAAAAGTAGGTAACACATTTTCTCTAGGAATATAGAGAATATAGAATAATACTTAACAACCGTTGAGGATCACACTTTATATTGTCTAATGTGTTAATCGGTTACAAAGACGACATCATAAACTCCAGGGACTGCTGTTAAAGTCAGAATTTTGAATGATAACCTGTAATAAATATGACTGTCACTTATATACCGTCTATGATCGCTACACAGCAACAGCCGTAGGGACAACTACGTTAAATGGTTAGCTAAGCTACATTGCAACATGTTAACGTTAACTTGTGTGTGTGTGTGTGTGTGTGTGTGTGTGTGTGTGTGTGTGTGTGTGTGTGTCAACATGCAGTGCAAAACAGAAAGGAAATTAATGAAAACAGAAATATTCCAACAGAAATTTTAAGTTTAATGTGAATTAGAGCAGCCGATAGCCCGCTAGCTAGCTCACTACACCGCTTCAGCTAATGTTGTGTCAATACCTGCCGTGATTAAAACAGCAGCTGGGTCATTCGTCCACAACGGCAGCGCACCATAAAATATACGGCTGCTACGTCAGCCCATACGGTGGTGCTGAGTAATAGACACAGGGTTGCATTAAACAGCTACAGAGTTCACGTTGCTATGGACGCAGGATTCCAACCGTAGAAACAGAACGGACTATTTTCTTTATCGGAAGCAATACAATCATATTTAAATCAATAAACTCCCATTTAAATCAATATTTTGTGTCAAATCATTGATTTATTTGGTAAGTAGCCATGTAATAAGCCAGGCTGATTCAAGTCCTGATCACCCAGTTGGGGTTGTAGTCGCTATAACAACCGCCTCGTTCTACATTATCCCTTACTTAGAGGGATTATTTGCTCCAAGAGAGACTGTTAGGTGTGAAATTGAACACTACAGTAGGCTATATGCCAATGTTGTTGTCAATAAAAAACATTTGCACAATGTAAGCCAGTTGAGAGTCCGTTTGCCACCGTTGGCTTGTCAGTAGCCACTTGCGTCGACATTTTCTTTCCCACGCAACACACTCAACGTGAATGTGATGCCGTATTAGGTAGAGAACTTTCCACGTTTGTTATTTTAAACTGAAAAATGAGAAGGAAGTTTAAAAAAAAAAGCAAAAAAAAAAACATTTATATGCAGAGATGGATATTTTTCGTCTCTCACCATCCGACGACACTGCAAATTTTTCCAGTGTGTGCAGGAATCTGCTTATCCCACCTAAACGGTAACCATGCCAACATAGCAATTGTGCCTAATGGATTTTACTGCATCATTATTGCTGAGCAAACAAATGAAATAAATGAAAGCGATCCACTTTTCCATGTTTATAAGAGCATTAAAATAAGACAAAATAAAATAAAATAAAAAATCAAGGGACATTTAAAATAGATTACAATGTGTGAATAATTGCGAGTTAACTATGACATCAGGCAAGGCAAGGCAGCTTTATTTGTAGAGCACATTTCAGCAACAGGGCAATTCAAAGTGCTTTACACAAAAACTGTTAAACAACAGTTAAAAAAGAAAAACAGAGAAAACACAAGAATAAAAGTTACAGTGCAGAATAAGAAATTAAACATTAAAGAAATTAACAACCATTTAAAGAAAGGTCTTCAGCCTTGATTTAAAAGAACTGAGAGTAGAAGCAGACCTGCAGGTTTCTGGGAGTCTGTTCCAGATCTGAGGAGCATAGAAACTGAACGCTGGTTCTGACTCTGGGGACAGAAAGTAGACCTGTCCCAGACCACCTGAGAGGTCTGGGGGGGGGTCATAGTGTAGCCTAGTAGCAGACCTGTCCCAGATTACCTGAGAGGTCTGGGGGGGGGGTCATAGTGGAGTAGCGGATCAGAAATGTATTTGTATTTTGGCCCTAAACCATTTAGTGTTTCATAAACTAGGCAAAGTATTAATGCGATTAATCGCGATTAAATATTTTAATCGTTTGACAGCACTACTTTAAAGATTAAGGTAAGCGCCATAAGTCCAATAATCACTCTCTTTTAGCTCTTGTTTTTGGTCTTTTGGTCTCTACCAACTCCTGAGGGAAATATCTGTCTCTTTAGCTGCTAAATGTTCCACTTTGTTTACCAGCCGGCCTCTAACTGTGTCTGTCTGCTGTTTGGTGATGAGCAGGTTCTGAGAGCTTTTTACGCTGCAGCCGAAAACGACGAAGAGTGGTGAGCATCCGGCTCTGCTTTCATCTCCCTGCTTCTTGACTTGAATAGCTCTTGACATTGACTCTTTTGTTGGTGCTTTCATAAGCACCAACAAAAGATGCAATGGATTATTTATTTATCTTTTCCACCAGTGTTCTTCCTGCGTCTTCCTTATTTTATTTTTATTTTTATTTTTTTTTTGGGACATGCGCTGTGTAGTCAGACCCGTGTGCGGAGCCAGGCAGCGTGTCATTACTGAGGTCAGCCAGCAACTTCAGACATGATCTCTGGCTTATTGAAGCTGGTTAAGACCTTTTGGGCACAAAGTTGTCTGTGGCATAAGCAGCTATACCTGTGAAACACACACACACACACACACACACACACACACACACACACACAGCAAAGAACTCCTGCGGTTTCTCAATGCTGAGACGAACAGGCCCTCAGCAGAATCACCTGTTGTGCTCCTTACTGCTCAAAGGCGTTTCCATAGTAACACCTCACAGCCCTGGCCCCTTGGTCTTTAAGACCCTCGGCAAACATAGACCCCCCCTAACACTGTTACAAACTCCATAAAACACACACATGCGCGCACACACACACATATATATATGTCGTGCACACATGGTTGCTCTCAAGAAGCCGCAGTGAATGGAGTGAGGATATAAAGTGTGCCGGGCTAAAGGAGAGAGCACATTGTGAGAGTCAGGCCTCCTTTGTCTGAGCTAGCCTGAAGGAGTTGGGGGGTGGAAAGGGAGTGGGGTTGGGGGTGGGGTGGGGGCTTTTGTGAAGGAGGAGAAAAAAAGTGGCCTTCATACACATCCTTTCTTCCCTTTCTCTTGTTCTATCTCTTTATTGGAAGTATGTTTTGTCTTCTCTCCCCTCCTCCTTCTCCTCCTCCTCCTCTCTGATAAATGCCACAGTAGCCTTTCGCTAGCCGCCACAATAGCCGACCTGTTAGAGAGAGAGAGAGAGAGAGAGAGAGAGAGAGAGAGAGAGAGAGAGAGAGCGAGAGAGAGATGCATGAAAAGAAAAATGGCTGCTTTTTAACCTGTGCTTCTGAAAAGCATGAAGAATGGGCCGTGACTGAAGCCAGAGTCCGGTCCTCCTCTCTTTTCTCTCTCCTCAGTGTCTTTGTGAAGGGCACAGTTGTGTCATTAGCCTATTTATACATCTTAGAGAGAGAGCGAGAGAGAGAGAGAGACTTATGAAGTGTATTGGAGGAGGATGGGATGGGGGTAGTCGGGCAGGGGAGGAAGGGGTTAGCCGACTAAAGAGATCTTATTCAACTAACACTGCTGTATTCACTACATTGACAGCCGATGTACAACAACGTGGTTGGCTGCGTAGGGATGGGTGGGCGCTAAAGGGCAACTCCGGCACAAAATGAACTGAGGTGTTAATAACATATTTAATAACATATTTTTGATAGTTAGTTTGTATAATAGCAATGATTTCTATTTTGCAAGAGGATATGTTTTGAATGAAACAAATCTTAGTTTGCAAAGCTGTCAAACTAAATGTAGGGGAGTAAAAATGCATCTGAAATGTAGTGGGGGTAGAACGAAAGTGGCAAGAATGTCTTACTCAAGTAATGTACAAGTTGCTCAAATTTGACTGAAAGCTCCTTGTGGAGCTTTTGACTACTAGTAGTGCAATGGAGCAACAAATTGGGTTCTTCTTTGGTTTGTTTTGTGAGGGTTATCATTCATTGTCCATCACGGTCTCAACAAAAGTGTTTCTTGCTAATCTGCGCACGCCGACTTCCTTGCGTTTGTATCGCCTTCCTCTTTATCTTGCTGTCTTTGGCTTCTGCCCTCTGATTGGATCAAATCAGATAAGACGTTCGGCAAGCAGCAAGCGAGCATCACAGCTGTTCTGATAGCTTCCTCTATGTTCAGCATGAACTAAATACTTCAAGCACAGTTAATAACCAACAGCAGCAAGTAGTTGTTTTCATAGTTCCATTTTAGTTTGGAAACGCAGACACAAGACGCATACAGTAATAACGAAACGTTAAAAAGGAGCCATGTAAATCAAGAATACCTTCTGTGTTGTTTTGCCATCTTGTTGTCACTGAAACTAGCATCTACTAAAAGTCAAGTTGAGCTTGAAAGCATCTCCAGTCCTCCAGTCTTACACCTGTTGACTGGGAAGATTAGAACATAGTCCACAAAAACTTTTAGATATCACTTAGGAAGTTCTTGTTTTTATATTTATATTATATATATATATATATATATATATATATATATATATATATATATATATATATATATATATATATATATATATATATATTACTTAAATATATATATTACTTAAATATATATATTACTTAAATATATATATTACTTAAATATATATATTACTTAAAATGCAATATCATTGAAAAGGCCTAGAGGCTATAAAGAAATGTATCTAAATGAAGTAATCGGCCTGATCGCCTGTGGTTTTATTTAATAAAATGAGCCTATGTATGTGGTCATGGGTGAGTCATATATGCAGTGTGTTCATTGTCAGTCCTTGTTAAAACGTTAGCAGGTTTTGCAAGAGATAAAATGCCGAGGAGGAATGGCAGCTGCCACAGTAACAAAACGCAGTGTCAGTCTCAACAAGCCATTGAAGCGGGTTTACTATCCATATTCTAAAGTCAAGGTGTTAGCATTCAGCCTTTTTTATTGTGTTTGCCATCCTTTTCGAGACATACAGAGTGAACCACAGAACACTTTTATGTGTTATTACAAATGTTTGAAATGTACAGATATTCCTATTTCACTTTGGCTCTGTTACTTTTGCTAATTACAGCTGCAAAGACGAATCGATTCATTTATTTGTACTAAATTTCTATTGAGTAGTTAGTAACTACTTAGTTACTACTATTAAGTTAATCGGCAACTATTTCGATCAACAATTGAAATTGGTTTGAGTCATTGTTTTTAATGAAAAAAGTGTGAAATGTGAATATTTTTTGGTTTCTTCCCTTCTCTGTGACAGTGAACTGAATATATTTAATATGGACAAAACGAGACATTTGAGGAATTTGGAAAACACTGGTTAAAATACATATAAATATACACATATATACACATATATATAATATATATATATATAAAAATGAGTCAAACCAATCAATAATTAGAGAAAAAAAATGGCAGATTAATCAAAAATTGAAATAATCGTTATTATGCTAATACTTACTTATGCTAATACTGCTAACAATGACTGTAACCAATACTAAATTAGACAAATGAGTGAGATTATTATCTGTGCACCAGTAAAAGCGGGACTGGATTCAAATTGTATTAATATATTTATTATTTCATCTTGCTGCTTTTTCTTAATATCTCCAACAAGACGTTTCCAAACTGGTGTCATTGTTTCTTGAGGCCACGCTACAGGTCTAAAGATTGCGTTGTCATCCTCTTTCTACTCAATCTGACACATAAAACACTTATTGTGTGTTTGTTTTGCCGCGGGTCACGCATTAACACGGGGCATGGTGTGTGTACGCGGGTGGGTGGATGGTGATGTATGGCTGCTTTTTAAAGCCCCAATTTACCACAGCTGCCATTTTACCAACACAAATGAAACTCTGTGATCATGCGGCAAAAATGTTCGGTGTCCGTATCAAATCATTTTAAAGTATGTGAATGCATCGGGGGGGCGACTTCCAAATGTGCCGTACATGCGTGTGTGCATGCGTGCATGCGTGCATGCGTGCATGCGTGCATGCGTGTGTGCATGCGTGCATGCGTGCGTGTCTGCCTGCCTGCCTCAATGGGACAGCCCCTGAACTCCAAGAGGAAAAGGGAGTAAAATGTAGTCTTTGTAAGGTCTCTATCACTCAATCGCAGCGCTGGAGTTCCCAACACTGCTCTTTGTGTGATGAACTGACCAGCGACCACAGAACAACGGCACCTTATCAGGGCTTGTAGCTCTCTGTGTTCGCTTCTCAGCACACACACTCAGTGCAAGGTAAAAAAAAAAAAAAAAAGTAAAAAATGAGGAAACTAAGCGTGTATTCTTGATAAGCTTATTCTTTGGACTCTGTACTGAATGCTTCAGTACCCTTGACATCAAAAGGCCAGGAGAACAGAGGACGAGCGAGGGGAAAGGAAAGGAGAAGAGAGCAAAGCTTTTGTGTCCACAATCCTGAGAGCTCATTCTCTAATGAGGCCCAGTCAGCAACGCGTGTGTGTGTGTGTGTGTGTGTGTGTGTGCGTGTGTGTGCATGCGTGTGTGTGTGTCTTATCGACCTCTTCAGTAAAGAAAAATAATTAAGACACCGAACATACATACACAATTCGTTTGCGACGTCATCTGTCAGAGGGTTTCTGATCTTTATTTAGCTGAAGAAGAAGATGAATTTTTTCAACACATGAAGGAACACTTCCTGCAGTTGATCACAAACATTCAACATTAACACATCTGAGATGGCATGGTTTTCACTGGACAATGATGTAATTAAAGTAATTATTTAAAGTCCTGGAAATTTCACCATAAAGCTAAGCACTTCTAAAAGTGGGTGAGGTAGTGGTGAGTGAAAACATGGTAAACTGTTGGGAAAAGCAAACTCATACAGAATGCAGCAGTTTGTGAACCAAGTTCAGGAGTTTTGGAGGTCACTTGCAAGGACTCTGTAATTATTTTTGGTAATTGTGGACTAATTTGACACCTCTGGTTGTTATTGACAACTGTTCTGAATTTGCAATTGCTAAGTTTTTAACACCTGGAACACGTCATTACAGTATTTTTTCTTTATGACTTCACACTGTTGCTTGCTTTGGAGGGAACTACTAGAACTGTTGGGTCCTTGTAAATTATGGAGTGTGGTCTAGACCTACTAATCGTACTGAGCAGCCTGTGTGTGGTCAGCAGAGTACGTTGGGATGTTGTAACATCAGCCAGTCAGCCAGTCAGCCAGTCAGCCAGTCAGCACACATTTGACAGGTATGTCTCTATAATGTTGCATCAAATTCACCCAGATTGTCTGATTGAGTGCTCCTGATCACATTGAATCAGTCATTTAAGCTCTACCACTTAATTCTGTGGCTTGTGTGTTCACACATAGACAAACAGCATAAACAGCATGTTTCTTGGTTACAGTCCTCTTAACCCCCCCCCCCTCCCTTTGACATTGGCTGATGATAGTATTCGAGTCACGCTGACCCTTGCTGCTATGCAGACGCACAAATCATAATTGGACGTTTGTAGGGCTTACACTTATAAAGCAAATTCTACCTTGCGCACACTTTGTGCATTTCTTTTCTTTTCTTTTCTTTCTGTGCTTACATCATGGGGGCTGGAGTGGGGGGGCAGCACTTTTAGACAGTCTCAATAGTAGAGCTGCAAAGATGAATCCATTACTGGATTAGTTTTCAACTATTAACTTAAGCATAAAGACTATGTCCCCAGTCAAAGTCCTTATGCACAGAAGCAGCTAGTGCAACTGTGTCCAAATCAGTAAAACCAGGCGGAAAACAGCCATCAGTCAACGTGTGCCTGGCAAGAAAGTTCATATTTTTCTTTTTTCGAGTACCGAACGACGACCTAATTCAACTTCCAGCTGTTTGGGTTTTTTTTCTGACTCAATAAGTGAAAAACAAAACCAAAACTGAATTTAATAAGGACCAATAAAGACATTAATAGCGTTGTGCATCAGCCATTTAATAATCAGCGTATTGTGCCTACAGCTATGTTGACATTTGACAAGCTCTTCCCAATGAAATTATTTTAAACAGCACAACGGAGTCTGATTCTATCTCACCCTTGTCTATATGTCACCTTTTTTTCCAGGCCTTTACAGTTACCGCCTATTAAATTATCCTGACTTCACTTTTGCCAGTTTTTAGTCACATGTCCCGGAAATCCTAACCAAGGATAAAGCCGACTTTGTTAGAAAGCGTTTGAAGCCGATGAATGCTGTTATCACACCACTATCGCACCTGTTAGATGGCTGATGCTCGATTGTTATCGCGCACGTCGGGCTGCAGCGACGGTTACCTGAAACAGCATGCCAATTATGCAAATGAAGCTGCTATATGGTGGGATTTGAAGAGGCTCTTTGTACTTCCTCTCTTGAGAGGAGATGGGGGAGAAAGGTGGGTTGGCTAGGTCAGAGGTAAAAGGAGAGTAGAAAATTCATTACTGGTGAGGGAGAGCCAGTCTTGACTTGTGTCAGCAGATCCGTTCCAGTGAGGAAGCTCCTCACGTCCTCTCGTCCCTTCCAGGTCAGTACCCGAAACCACAGGCTAGATGAAAATATGTTCTTATATGTATATTTTGTTTATTTTATTTTACCTTTCTCGTTAACGGCAGTTCAGGTTTTTCCAAAAAACTTCTATTGCTTACTTCTCTCAAGCACAGCAACATCCCTCATTGATTCTCAATCAAAGGGGCAGACGGATGTTAAAAGAAACCAGATGAGCCACAGGCAGATTTCGAAAAATGCAAAATAAATTCGTTAAATTATATTAAGAACGTTTTCATCATTCCTAAGCGAATACTGCTAACTGTGAAACGATTCCTTCAACATTTGTTTATACAATTTATTTTTTTTTTTTCCTTCTTCTTACGCTTCTGCCTGTAAGAGCTCGGCCTCAGAACACGATAGACGACTGACAGTTGAACAATGTGAGATAATGTTTGGCAAACGTTACTCATTCAAGTGTGATAGAACTGGCTGTGGAAATATGCAAAGATCAGCGTGTGAGATAGTTTTCATATTCTTATTAGTTTGAGAATGTTACGTTTGAGAAGTGTTGTGGTTTTTTTTTTTGTTTTTTTTTGCCTTTGATGTTCCTGCAGGGAACCTTTCTGCCATCCGCAGCTGTCAGTCTCGGCGTTGACAATGAGAACGTCATTATTTATTGCCGCTTTAGATGACTAACACTTTACCCTGCTGCTCTCAACCGCTGAGACTGGCTCTTGGCCCGCTCTCTCTCTCTCTCTCTCTCTTTCTCCGTCTATTGTGCACTCTCTGCTATTCTGCTTCGGGCACTAGTTGGAAAGTGTCATGAACGATACAGCCAACAACCCAACAAGCTGCTTCTGTGGGTGGGGATGGGGGAGTAGAGAAAAGAAAACAGGGAGAGAGAGAAGGAGGAAACAAGAGACAAAAGAAAGGGAGAACAACAGAAGGGATTTGCATTGCCAAGTTTTATGTGTTACAAGTTGTTGGGTAACTGACGGTTTTGTGCGAAGTAATTCCTGTGTTGTGGGAAGTGTAAGGTTTCAGTGTTGTCAGCGTTAAAGGAGAAGAGCTGAGGCATGTTCCCTCCATCCACTGACACCCTCCATCACCTCCGGCTCTGCTGCGACGGGTGCATTCACTTCACAGAGGGGAGACGGGATGAGTGTAGCCCTGTAACAGCACAGCCATTACCGCGGTCCGACTGACCGGGAGCCCCAATGAGCTTCTTTTTAAAGGCTCTCTTCACCTAAATAGTAGGGGTGTGCAAAAAAAATGGATTTGTATTTGAATCGCGATTCAAGCTCCACCGATTCAAAATCAATTCATAGAATATCAAATTCACATTTTGAATTTATTTGTTATTGTATGTCTACTGCAATCTCGTGATAGATAGATAGATAGATAGATAGATAGATAGATAGATAGATAGATAGATAGATAGATAGATAGATACTTTATTGATCCCCAAGTAGAAATTCAAGGTCCCAGGAGCTTACAGACATCACACACAACATGCATCATAACAGGATGTTAAAATAACATAACAAACAAATTCATATGAATAATATGGCTATGGATATAGACAGACTCTGTATCAATATGTGACTCTGAGAGCCAATGACCAAGCGGGGGTGAGAATGGTTGGACGTCACACATCCCATTTCCTTGTTTAACAAGACGTGTGTGACTCGAACATCTCACATTTACAACAAAATGTACAGCGAAAAACCGCGCAAAAAGCCTCTCCTCTCTATAAGCGTAGCTCCCATGGCGCCATTTTAATGCTACAAAGCCATCACCTGCAGTTAGCATCCCATTGACTGCCATTCATTTTGGCGCCACTTTGACAGTAAATAACTTTACATCTGAAGCGTTTCAAGACTTTATTTGTGCATTGTTTATTTCTAAAGAAATACAACAATGTATAAAAGGCTCCGCTACCTTGTAGCTCACGTTATGGCTCCGGAGCAGACGTTTTTGTAAAAATAGGCTAACGATTGTGTCATAACCAGCCATCAACGGAAATGTGCTTCTAATATCCTTCACTGGTCTCCGTCCAGAACAACGGGATCTGTTGGTCCATTTCTTCAACTGTTATGTTTTAATCCTATCGGCTCTCTGCAGTGGGCGGGGCTGCTGAGTTTCCCCCACGACCGACGCGTGCACACACACAGACACACACACCGTGGATGCAGGATAAACTGGAGATGAGACGTACAGGATGACATATATATTGAGAAAAGCTACGCTCGTTATTGTATGTGCAATGATAAGTTAAAGTCCAATAGGTCCGTCAAACCGTATGAATGTGTCCCAGGCCGGCGTAGGAAATTAACTAACAATATAAAGATCAACAAGCCAGTGACAGACATGTTCAAATTTGATTAATTCAATAAATTCTTATTTTTTTTGTCTTAAATCCACCAGACATTTTCATATTATACCTACATTTGCAGCTTCCTGAGCCTTTTTGGCAAAGTTACTAGGAAAACTCAGCCTAGGGTAGTTTTATTTTTCTTTTATTCTCCTCAAAACAAGTTTCCTTTTTATTTTTAAAGAACAATACAAAAAAGAAATCACAACTATTTTGCAACTTTCTCTGTCTCCCGCGACTTCATTGCAACAAAAACACTTTTATGGCGATTTTTTTTTTTTTTTTTACAAAAGCTCCCGCAACATCAAACATTTTTGGTGCTGCAACAATCTTAAAAAAAAAAAGCCGCGAAATTCTGGAGGGACTGAATATTGCATAATTGTACCATTTTTTTTTTTGTCTCCCTATGCTCTTGTATAGTTTCTATTTTTAAGACTCTTAGTATTTGTTTATTTGACCTTATCTGTACTATTGCTGTCCTTGTGCTGCTGCAACAACTGAATTTCCCAGCTGGGGAGCAATAAAGTTTATCTTATCTTTGTTTCCGCTGCTCTTTCACTAGGATTTTTATTTGTCTATATATATATATATATATATATATATATATATATATATATATATATATATATATATATATATATATATATATATATACAGTACAGGCCAAAAGTTTGGACACACCTCATTCAATGTGTTTTCTTTATTTTTATGACTATTTACATTGCAGATATGTGTGTGTGTATATATACGTGTGTGTGTGTGTGTGTGTGTGTGTGTGTGTGTGTGTGTAAATATAAATAAATATATATATATATATATATATATATATATATAATATTAAAACCAACAAAGCTTAATTCCTCAAACACTTATTTGCATTTGAAGCCTCACCTGCTTGGGCAATTTATCTGACCACGATTACCTTATTTGCTCACTAATATACATAATTGGACTCCTGCAACTATTTCCTCAAATGGAAAAAGAATAAATAAACTTTATATATGTTGCTTTTTTTAAATGTAAGATAATTGTTGCAGAAGTCTAAATACTAGTTTTTGGTCACTTTGTTCTACTTTCTTTAGCTAAACAGCTGGTCTGAGGTCTGTTTTAATGTGTGGGCATGTGGTGAGCGCCTATAAAAGCTGAACAACACTGTATGTGGTTGGAAAACAGGCCACAATCAGATAACCTCAAAAGAAGGCAATTCTATTCAAATCCTGCAACACACACACACACACACACACACACGCACAAATGCACACATGCACAAGTTCTACATGGGTGCAGTCTGCGCCACATAGGCTAAGTGTGTGTTTAAGTAGATGAGACTGATGTGGAGGGAAGCAGCAACCTTGCCTGACTCTCATTGTTCTAGCTAAGACGCTTAAAGCATTGTTAAAAAACAACAACAACCTTTGTGCTTGTAAAACACACATGCACCTCGACGCATTCCTTGCTGTCAACAGCTCTCTGGATCACTGAGATTCAGTGCATACCTCTGCATTGGGTGACACACAGACACACACACACACACACACACACAGTCTGTGCAGAGGCGTGTGAAAGCCACCTGTGGCAGCTCTACAGTCCAGTCCTCTGTGGAACGTGTAGGGGAGACCCAGGAATAACTCGCCATGGGATAAAACTCAGTGTGTTGCCACTGCTAGCAAGAAGCCCCCCCCCCCCACGTCAAACAATCAACCCTCGCTGATACCCACAGTGGCTGCTGCAGTGTTGGCTAAACAGTTACTCACCTCTCCATCTTCATCCCTCCATCTTCATTCCTACCTAATGCTCCCAAAGAAACACAGCACTTGAAAATAGCAATCAGACGGGATTAGGTTGATGCAGATCCTTGTGGGTGTGCTGATGGCTCGTATATTCCAATGGTCTCCACAGATGACAAGTATCAGTGTGTTGGAAACCGTATTTAGATTACCGGACAGCGCTTTTTTGTTGTTGCTGAGGAAATTTAAATTCTAGACATGAAAACAACATTTTGGCCCAAACACATGAACTTGACTTCAGCAGTGACGTAAAACAGCTGTTCTAGATCGATGAAACAGACAACCCCCCTTGTGTTCAAAGTCAACAGTAGTGAAGCAGGTGGCTTGCAGCTGTATTTAATGTGCTACCAGGCTTTTTAGTTACCATACGCTGTGTGAAATGTGTTTTATTAGGATTGAACACACCAAACTCCATGCAACAGTTACATCGAAGCGTCTCTCGACAAGTAGCGTACAAGATGCTAACGAGAGACTTCTGTAATGTCAACGCAGTAAAAATGGACCTACTACCAAGTTGGTTCACTGCTGACTACAAGTTAGCATCAAACCCAACAAAGGCTGTCAGCTGAATAGCGTTTTGAGCTAACGTTAGCATTCAAACAGTCATAGATAGCTACAACGTTTTTGTTATGACTGCTAGCTTAGCTACAAGCTAGCAGTCAACCACCACAAAGGCTGTGACTTGAATGGCGTTTTAAGCTTTCTAATGTGAGACTTCAAAATGCGCATAAAAATACGTTGATGGAAACATGACTATTGTTTACTATACATTTTAATGAACTCATGTGGTGATATTATAATACCATGTTACTGTTTTATCTGATGTCTTAAATAATGTTTCCAACTTAAAAAGTAATGAAAACGTAAGGTTGATTGGAGGTTTTAGTTTTACGTGTATGAAGAGCGTTGTCTGATGTAATAAATAACAATGTATCCCACATCAATATTATGATATTGTGTTTAGCCACATTGCCCAGCTCTATTTGACTGTACAAGCTTATTAAAACAATTAAAGTACCAGCACTATTAGGAGAAAATGTTAGAGCAATGCCAGCAGCAGTAGGAGTGGATGATATGGATACAATACAAGCTGTTTTTTGTGATATCGTACAAAAACTAATACACACCAATTGGTGACAACCCCAGGCTGGTCACGTGACGTCTGGTCACGTGACAGTTATGTTTAGCAAGCATTCTTGGTGTATCGCTATCTTTAAGCTGCGGGAAAAGATCACGCCATTGCCCAACAAAAACATGGTCTAAAGTCAATAGCGCAGTATTTCATTGTTATTTTAACAGCGCATTAGTAAAATGCACCTAGGCTTACACACAGTGTACACTCACTATGCTTGTTACACACACACACACACACACACACATGCAAAAGATACCATATGAAAATATTACGGTGCAAATGCGCCATCATAATAGCAATGGCCCATGGTACAAACACGCCTGGCTTTTAAAAGCAATGGGAGATGACACTCTGATTGGTTTGTTGCATGTTACGCCCAAAACTTACCTATGAATTAATGAAGACACCAAGTACAACCCTTTTGCACCATGCGCCTAGCGCACGGAGCCTTTTTTCTGCCATCAAACTAGCAAAAAATGGATTTGGACACGGCTTTAAACGCACCTGTGCATTCGCTTCACGCCGTGCGCTTAAACTATTAAAGGAGGGCCCTTCAAGTGTCTGATGTAGAGTAGCAGTTGATGGATTTTGGTCCATGTTTTCTTTGTATATGTACATTCATAAGCATAACTGAGTTGTAATTCTGTTTCATGCTTCTTCTTTTTTTAAAACAAATTGACAGCTGGTGGCGGTACTTTGCATTGAAATGTAGCAGTGCGCTAAGAAAAGGGAAGAACAATAGTGTTAGCTATTAAACGTAGATTTAATCAATGCAGGTTTTAGTGAGTGTCAACAAACAGCTGTACATTTGAGAACAGAAAAAACGGGTTTGTTAGGCTTCAAGGACACACACAATGTGATTTGGTGATAAACAAAGAATGTAAACTCAAGTAGGAATTTGCTAATAAAACTCTGCACCTTTTAATTCTAAGAATGTTTTCATTGTAGAAGAACAATAGGTCGATTGTGTTGCACCACCCACAAAGACAATCAATTTAGAAGGCATTAACGTGTGTGTCCTGCTGTTGGGTAATTCCAAATGTGTCTGCCAAAGCTATTGTCACTACTATGTTGCACTACTTGATTCATTGATTCATCACTCCCTGTTTGGAGATTTGAAGATTCCCGGCTAGCATTCCCATGAAGAGAAGTTTGATAGAAGATAAGGGGGGGGACTTTACTGTTAGTTTCTATTTGGGATTGAGTCGCATAACTGTATTTTATTGATGTAGCTTCAACACACACACACCTTTGCTTATACATCACTGAGGTTTGGAGCCTTGGACCCTGGCAGACAGGTGCCTTTGTTCGGAAACACAGTATGCAGGCTGAGAGAGCAGGGTGAAGTAGAGGGGGGGCTCTAATCATTATTATGCTTTCCGCAGAACGGTGGCGCTACGCATTTTTTGCCGTGTTCCCGAGTTGGTCGGCACATTCCGCTGGCATTGTTATCCGGCCTGTTTCCTGCGGCCGGCGGCTTTTGTCAGCCTCTCCCCCATTGTCCCGGCTTCCTTTGTTCCCCGGCTCGAACAATGGCTTTTTTTTCTGCCTCTTAATATATATGTGCACTTTTTGCCCTTGTGTGTTCTGTTTGTTTTGTTCTGCTGTCTGCTGTGTTTTTCTTTCCTGCTGCTGCAGAGCTGGGAAAAACACACACACAGACACACACACACACACACACACACACACACAGATAGAAACACACGCACAAGCCTGAGTTGATTCGTTCAAGTTTGCTGTTCAAGCCTTTCTCACTCAACCTGTCTTCTCTTTCCTCCTCACTGAGGCGTTGTCTATCTCCCTCACCTTAAGCCTTCTATTATTCTCTGTTACACACACACACACACACACTCAGACAATAAGTCTGGCTATGACTTTAGGTGGTGGTAACACAACCACGACCTAACCGTTGTACTTGACTTCAGCAGTGACATAACAGGTTGAACAGTCATATTCATCATTGGAATTGTCAGTGTACACTCTATAATTTAAATGATTACTCAATTACAGAAAAGTGTAATTTAACAAATTTAACAGTCAATTCTTAAATATGTAACGGTGGTGAGAACCAGGTGTTTATTTAAAGCACGTGTATATGATAGCGATGTATATTATAAATGTCCATGTTACCTCAAGATCCCCTCTTGTTTCCTTGTTGTCTTCAAAAAGTCACATAATGTTTTATTTCTATACTGTCCTAAATCCATCACTACAAAAAATAAATGAGTCAAGTAATACTCACCACCCTGCTGCTCTCAGTTTTTCTTTTTTAAAAGAAACTCTGTTCTTACTAAGTCAAGCAACTGTCAGTTAAAAGTCAACATTTTCTGCACAGATGTTTCAAGATTTGGCTCAAAGGACAAAATCCCTCTGGCCAGGTGGACTTTTAATGGCAGTTGTAGTTTAACATACTGTAGGTTGAAAAAAAACTGCAAATTCATGCCAATTGGAATTAATTGCTGAGAAAAAAAGAGAATTTAGTGTTGAAAAGAGCAGCTGACTTATCATGTCAACCATAATAGTACAGGTTACTCCACCCATCTAGTAAAAGAGGCCAGCCTATATCTCTTTGTGTTGACCATGTCCCAGGGATAGTATTTCAATGCCATTATTTGAGCATTTACAAGGGCCAGATGATGGCATACATGACTTATATAATTGCTCAGTGCACTTTTTAGCCATGCTTGCACCTTTTGGTCCGGACTGAAATATCTCAACAACTATTTAATTGGTTGCAATGTCATTGTGTCAATATATTCATGGTCCCTGAAGGATGAGGACTACTGACTTTGGTTGTCCTTTGACCTTTCCTCTAGCGTTACCATGAGGTTTGACATTTGTGGTTCAGAGGGAAATATCATGACAGCTAGTAGATGGATCACCGTGAAATTTACCACGGATATTCAAGGTCCATAGAGGATACACTCTAATGATATTGGTGATCCTCTGAATTTTCCTCCAACACCACCAGCAGATCAGCATTTTCACTGTGAAATATCTCAACATCTACTTCACTGCTGAACTTTTGTACATTCATTGTGCACACCATTGTGCACATGAATTACAATTCATGGGGACATTCATTGTCCCCATGAATTGTAATAACTTTAATCCTCTGAGCTTTCATTTGGCACCATAATCAGAGCAAACGCTTGTCCAGTGCTTTGGTTAATGACCAGATACCTGAAATTGACATTCCCATCAGCCTCAGCGGTTCTTACTGTTTAGTGCTAATCAGCAAATATTAGCATTTCAAAAATTATGAACTAAGATGAACATGGTAAACATTATACCTGCTAAACGTCAGCACGCTGACATTGTCATTGTAAGCATGTTATCATGCTAATGTTAGCTGTTAACACAAAGCATAACTGAGCCTAAGTACAGCCTCGCAGAGTCGCTAGCATAACTGTACACTCTTGTCTTGTCCACGGAGTCAACCTGCTTTTTTCAAATAGCTGTTTTAACTTGTTTGTCTTGTAGAGTTCTTCATTTCACACATTAGGTAGAGGTGAAACAGACAGATACAGACACGTACGTACACATGCAGGAATAACCCTGCATCATGTCTCAATGTTATAGATGACTAGATTAGAAGTGCTGCACATATTACCTAGTGAGAAATGTACAGTATTTGTGGATTCCTAGAGTTTCCCCGTTTTGTGATCTTGATGACTGCTTTATGCTGTAATTATATCAACCAACAAACCAAAATTAGCATGGCAAGTGCCAAAACCTCACCACACCCAAATGAAAGTTCTGTGCCTTGTGTTTGCCTTTCAACAGAATGGTTGAGCCCAGCCCTCCAGCCCTGCACCTCCTCTCTGGCGGGGATGTCAGCATGGCGAGCGTCGGTGTCAAAGTAGAACAGGAGGAGTTCTGCAGAGGGGATGGAGTCATTAGCAATGCTGAACCTCCTAAGAGGTCTCCCTCACGTGGTTGGTCAGGAAATCATCCCCTGGAGGCCCGCCAATTGACCCCACCGCTCTCCCGATCCCCTTCGGTAAGGATATTATGAAAGGCGTGACAGAGACAGGTTAAGACATTGTACTGCTGGTAACACTAGCACTAACAAATGGTACATTGATAACTAGTTAAACCTAAATTAATAAGAAACAATGACATAATAATTGATAAATTATTAGTAATGCTTTAATTGATGTAGTTTTAACAAATGATTCTAGCACACATCATTACAGTTTATATATTTTATTAAGTATTTGTTAATGATTACCATATTAAGAAATTGTTTGTAAAACATTATTTGGATGGCTATTAGGAGGTCGCAACGTGTGATTATAATACCTTTTTAATGGTTAATGCATACTTTGTAAAGCATTTATACACATTATTTAGACATCAATTAACACATATGTAATAATCACCTCTGTTATAGATCACCAAAAAATATAATGGGGCCACATTCATATTGATGCTTAATAAACCACTTATTAATCATGAATGAATTCTTCTAAGCATTAGTTGCAACTTTATAATACAAAACAATGATCAAGCATTGACAAAGTGTGAACTATCATATACATCCATTAACGTTACACTAAATTAATGTTAAATAAAATAAATTATAGCATTTCTAATAATACGTAACAGTAAAGTTGAATAAACTTTCAATTCACCATTTGTCAGTTATGGTTATTAAAACGGGTTAGTGGAGAAAATGAAATATCATGTTATCTTTTACCAACGTACGGTGTCGATCTTGCAAAGATATTGTGGTGTTGAATATTGGTGCTTTCACAAAATATTTATGCAATGAGATATTTAATAAATAATCATCAGTTATGTGGATACAATGACTAAGTGAATAAAGGCAAATAACAGAACAGCTAAAACAGTCTGGTTAGTTCATTTAGTTCATTACTTGACTGTAATGCAGCCTTTAAAACCCGGAAAAAAACACATATGTCGTTACGATATCTAAAGTTGAAGACCGTATCTAGCCTTGTATATCCATATCGATATTATATTGATATATTGCCCAGTCCTCCTCTGATGCTTTGTCAGTTGACGGTCTCTTTGTGTGCCCTGACAGGAGGGCTCACCAGGTAAGGAGCTGCCTCACAGACAAAGCCCCTTGGGACTGAAGGAGGCCAGAACACGTGAAAGACCAGAAGGACAATCCAACTTCAAGGAAGGTCTGTCTGAACTCCAAACACAGTCTTCTGTTAAATGTCTGCTCTGCAGTGTCAGGACTAGTGTTGGTAGAGCTGTATCATCATCTGTATAATACGATTGGCAGAAGAAGCTATCCTAGTATTGGTCATATAAGGACCTGCACTTTGGCAAAATAATTTCAATCAAATTGGTCTTACTAGCTTTTACACAGCTGTTTTAAATGTGTTGTTTTTGAGCGTGATCTAAGTCCATTTTTTTTTTTTTTAATACTGAAGTGTTTTTTATGGTTTACCACAACTTGGGTCTTGTTTTTAGGCTCTAGCCTATGGCCAGGCTTGAATAGCTTGACAACTATCCCCACAGGTTGAATCCTAATGACTTTGGGGATCCTCTTTTTCCTCTAGCACCACCAGCCGATTGACATTCTTGGTTTTGAGTGAAATATCATGGCAATTATTATCCCTTTGCTTAATATTTAGATTTATGACCAAATACCTGCTAAACTTCAGCTAGACTTTGTGTTTAGTATATGTTAGCATTGTTGTTGTGAGCATGTTATGCATATTGCATAATAATTGTGTTTAAAGGTCTCATAGCATGAACATTTCACTTTATGATTTTTTTTTAACATTAATATGAGTTCCCCCAGCCTTCCCCCAGTGGCTAGAAATGGCGATAGGCGAGCCCTGGGTATTCTGCTTTGCCTTTGAGAAAATGAAAGATCTGGACTCTTGCCCCTTATGAGGTCATAAGAGGCAAGATTCCAGGTCAGCCCAAGTTACCTCCCCTTTCTCTGCTTTACCCGCCGAAAGAATTTGGCCTACCCAAGAGAGAGAGACATCATGGCTTTCAAACAAGCAAAGTGGCAGTTGGTCAAGCCCCCCCCCCCTTATCAAAAGCTACAGACTCAGAAATGGCACATACTCAGGAAAACTCATTGTGTGACTGGCTCTAGTGGTCATTCTGTACCAAGGCTGAATTTTAGGAAAGAGACTTCAGATACAGTATTAGGGGACCACTAAGGTCTATATAAAAGAGACTTCAGATACAGTATTAGGGGACCACTAAGGTCTATATAAAAGAGACTTCAGATACAGTATTAGGGACCACTAAGGTCTATATAAAAGAGACTTCAGATACAGTATTAGGGGACCACTAAGGTCTATATAAAAGAGACTTCAGATACAGCATTAGGGGACCACTAAGGTCTACATAAAAGCATCCAAAGAGCACCATGTCATGGGACCTTTAATATTTAAACCGCACTTTTTAACTACTGCATAGACATTATTTTGAGGGCATACATTCTTTGTGAAATTGTGTCCGTGTGTTTCTACCGCTCTGAGTAACATGAGCTACTGTAAACTAACTTGTATTTGGAGCTGCACTTAATTCACTTCAAGCACTCACCACTCACCTCAATATTGGATTTGAAACATTGGTATCATTGCACCTGAAAAAGCTTTTCTCCGTTCTGCATCTCAGTTTTATGTCCTTCTCTCTCATCCTCTTATACAAACATCTATACAATTGTCCCCCCCAAACAGACTTTGACGACTCCATATCTTATTTCTTTAAGTGCACTACATTCTGCTTCTATTCAGCACTAAACAATGCAGTCTGCTGAAAATCGATGCGTAGATGTGACAGTTTGTCTAGCGCAGCGAGGATGTTGTTTTGGTTTCTGAGCGGGTTCGAGGTGTATTTTTTTTTTTTCTTGTTCAATCATATGTCGAGTAAAGCTGCTCTCCGAGCTGCTCCCTCAAGTCTTTCACCGACATGCACTCCTCGCCTTTTGTTTTGTTTTTTTTCCCTCAAATTTTCTCCACTAGCTGACCTTGGATTGTTCTCTGTCCAAATATCGATTCACTCAAACACTCAAAAACTTCTCCCAGAGACACAAACAACCTCTGCCCTTCGGTACCTCAAAAGTCTTCTCCAATCAATGCCATTAGGAAGGCAGAGAAGAGGCTGAGAAAGTAGTTTGGTGTCAGATAGATTTTATTTGACAGACTATATATTTTTTTTTCACGCCATCTGGTGCAGCCCGGTGCGGCTCTGCTGAGTACCTGTTGTTGTGTCCTGTTAACAGTAATGCCTACCATTGAGAAGCTGCTGAATGCTGACTGGAAGGAGAAACTTCTGGATAAAAGCACAGTGGGGGCAGGACAACTGAAAGGTCAGCTTTCAAACACCCTTAAACCAGTTATATGCCACTTACATACCCTTATTTCCAATACATAACTAATCAATTGTGCAATTTTTTATTTATTTTTTTTACTTATTATTTGCCATGATCCTTAACTGCTTTGTTAACTGAAAAATATGTTGCGTAACACTTGTTATACCATTCTGCAGTAGTTTGGTACACCACTGCTTGGATAATTTAGCTGTCAGAATTGTTGGTTTCATCTGGTGTTGCTTCTGAAATCAGGATAAATTGGGACAAAAACATAGAAACAAACAAAAAGACACATCTTTAGAGAGAGAAGCACAAGTACTTACTGCAACTTGCCAACTAAGTTCAGTTCAGTTTATTCTTTGTCCCAGACGGGCAATTTGTATGCAGCAGAAATACATCACAAACAATTTACAAATAAAAACAGCAATAAAGACATCAACTTCAGCCTGATTATTAAGAATGAATAGTTGCAGAGTTGTGTTGGAGTCATTATGAAAGAACTACAAAAACTCAAACAACTGATAATGATAATAAAGATAGATAAATAAATAAATACAGTGGTCAGTGATATTAGCCAGGGCTGTCACCTCCTCTTAGCTGGTATCTTATCACCAACTAATGTTCAGAGCGACCCAGCCTCGATCATGGCATCGTCCCTGTCGTAACTACACTTAAGTCTAATGTGTGGTTTTGCTTTGTTATCAGATTATCTCAGCGATTATTTATCTCTCAAATGTCACTCTGTTTAGTTGTTGCCCTTGCTTGTAGTTTTGGCAAGGGATGAAAAATACATAAATACAGTAATCTCTTGTTAGAATGAGAAACCACATAGCCATGGTTGTTGTTTTAGTGAATGAAATCAAGGAGGGTTTCACTCAGAAAACCGTATGTACCATGTTTATAACCCCAAGTCCAAAAAATATACAATTTAATTTTTTATAAATTTGTCTAAATCAACAACGTTTTTTTAGGCCGGATGTCCCACACCTTTTGCTTTGTTTGTGTTGGCGTTCTAACCTCTGGTGGATTTATGAGGACTATGGTTGTGTTGCTGCGACGCTCAAGACGATTGTGATTGGGTTAAAGAAATACCAATGAACCAGAGCACGTTTATCTCCCATCCCAGAATGCTGTGTGGACCAGCCAGACCTTCTTCGGCAGAGCTGTAGAGGAAGATCTGGCAATGCGAGACTATGTATAGGTCAAAAAAAGGGGGGGAAAAATGGGGAATATCTGTCTCGTTAGCTACTTAATGCATTACAATGTTCACCAGCTAATAGCTAAATATGTCTGTCTGTCTGCTGTTAAAACAACAAGCTGAAACTTACTATAAAGCTTGGTACAGCTGAGAAGAGCTGCAGATTCAGCAATGATAACAACCTAAAAATTGTGATTTATTACACTGCTTACACATTAACCCCTTAATGTTGTCCTCAGGTCAAATTTTTTTTTTTTATCACAAAAAATGGGCCGTCGAAATAAGCACTGAAAATGTCAACATTAGAAATATCAAATAAATTAGATAAAAAAATCAAAAAAAGCACCCACAACATTGACAAAGTGACAAAAAATGTCAAAAAAGCGATAATAGTGTTGAAAATAACAGGTTTTTTTCATGGTTGACGGGAAGACAACACAAGGGTTTTATATATATATATATAAACCTGACCCTCTGACCCTCTCCAGGTACCCCAGAGGCTCTGGCAGAGAAGGAGCTCCAGTTGTTGATGATGATCAACCAGCTGAGCGGTCTGCGGGAGCAGCTACTAGGTGCCCACTCTGAGCAAAGGAACATGGCGGCCCTGCTGCTGGAGAAACAGCAGCAGCAGATGGAGCTGGCTCGACAACAGCAGGAACAGGTACCGTCGTTTGACAAGCCCCCAGGGCTTGTTTTCATGGATTATGTTATTGTATATTTCATTGTTTTCCCCATTTTTATTGTATGTGCACCAATGAAAAGACAAATGGCCCTATCTTGCACTTGGCAAAGGGCAAATCCAGACGCAAGAGTTTTGATATTTTAAGACCGTCCATGTCTTTAAATAGCAAATGCCCCTCCGCCCATCTTTCCGCCCATGGGCTTGCTGGTCTTACAGCGAGGTGTGTTCAGGCGCATTCTTTGCGTATTGCTATATTGAGGCAGCGGGAAGTGATCATGCCATTGACCAACAACAACCTGGTCTAAAGTCAATAACACAGCATTTTATTGTAATTCTAACAGCAAATTAGTCAAATTTGCCTAGGCTTATGCACAGCTCACACACAGGGAAGCACAGCAGCACACAAACATGCAAAAGATTACATATACATATACTACGGTGCAAATCAGCCATCATAATAGCAATGCTCCAAGGTACAAACGCGCCTCGCTTTTAAAGAAAATGGGAGATGACGCTCTGATTGGTGTGGCATGTTACGCCCAAAACACATCTATGAATTAATGAATGAAGACACCAAGTACAACCCTTTTGTACCACGGACCCTTTTTTCCTCCTTCAAACTAGCAAAAGTGAATTTGGACCCGGCCTAAACGCACCTGCGCCATGCGCTTCACGCCGTGCACTTACATCGTTAAAATTGGGCCCAAAGACTCAAAAAGTTCAATCTTATGTGTCTTAGGGGTGTGAACCGTCACCGTTCTCACGATTCAATTTGATAACGATTTATTCTGTCAACAATTCAAAGGAATTCAATCTCACGATGGGTCACCTCCTAAATATTATATATTGTTACACACAGTTTTCTATTGACAAATTCAAGTACTCAGATATATATGAACTCCCCTTTTCATTGTATCTGCTCTTATAAAAGACACTTCCTGAATGTGTCTAAATACAAAAGACAAAAGCAAGTACCATCATTAGGCAATAATCGATTATGGTCTCTCACTGCATCGATGCAATGATTCATTTCAACGCCCCTAATGTGTCCACCATTTGTTCTCTTCAAAACATACAAACAGGATGGAACTTCTAACAAATATCTATTATCGTTAATAGGGTTAGGGTTATAAAACTAGAATGAGCCTTTTTAACCGGACAGACCCAGAAGCTAAGTAACCTGGAACTATATCAGGGTCTAAAAGCCCCTACTGTCCATTAATGTTTGAGTTTTGACTGCATATGAAGATGCAAGAGGACGAGGAAAATTAGAGAGACCAACTGATAAGCAATCTGTGTTTGAGATTTCAGTTTTTAACACACAACGTGACAACAGCACAGAGTCATTGTGTTGTAGGGCAATTTAACTGAATTTGACAAAAAAAATTAATTGTGGTTAATTTCAATGTTTTTAACCAGTTCTGTTTTGAAATGTTCTTCTACTAAGGCATCTTCGTAATGTGAATATAGCATACATATCACTTCAATATACAATGTGTAGTAGTAAGGCATGCAAGCATTTCTCTGTATATTTCAATTGTCAATTCACTATCAAAGTAGTATTTATTAATTTGAATAATTTATGTAATTATCAGTCAGAATCCCCTCATAGAAATTGTTTACTTGCAGTTGCTCACAGTCAGGTTCAAGGTAGAAAAAAAGAGTAGGAAATGAGATATAGTTAAAACATAGATAAAGCAATATAGAGTGCAAGAAATAAAAAAGTTAAGTAGAAGTAAAGTGAGATTAGGTTAAAAAGTAATATTGGGGTGAAAAGAGGATGTTGCTAAAACAATGGACTGTACAAATGCTATTCTAGTCCAGTGTGGACATAAATAAAGTCCAGTGTGAACATAAGGAGCAGCAGTGAATAAATAACAGATGTTGCACATGCAACAGGTGTCTCTTTATGTAATTGGGATACAGGGTATGATTCCTACATTCTGCAGTGAATAGCACTGTGCACTTGTGTCTGTATACATATAATCTGTGATGTGTGTGAGAATGAAGATGTCTTGTGTCTCAGATCGCCAAGCAACAGCAGCAGCTGATCCAGCAGCAGCACAAGATCAACCTGCTTCAGCAGCAGATCCAGGTCAGCTCCCCTCATGACCTCCACATGTTTTCACATACCACAGCCAGCAGCACTGGCATGGGATTATAATTACAAATCACAAGTTCTCAGGGTGCAATTTGTTAAAAAAAAAAAGCAGGGGGGAGGTGTTTTTTTTTCATTCATGCACAGCAAAACAAAGCATGCACGAATTAAATCCCCCTTTTAATACCATGGATGTATTGCCGCTCAGCCAGCCATGCCAAAACACTTATTCATGAACTTCAATAGCCAATGGAAAATAATCTCAAAATGATGAAATAGCACAACGTGGTGTCAACATAAAACACAACGCTTTCAAGCCGGAGAGCGGAGTTCACTTCGCTGTGAGTGTTTTAATCCAAGACACTTTTTCCTAAATGTAACAAGTCGTTTTGGTGCCTTAACTTAAGTCTATGACTTTGTCATAGTCACATGATGCTCATTTTCTGGCTAAACTCCACTACCACGGCCAGGGCACTAGATTCTGGGCCCTGTGGAAAGGCATTCTCTTTGGGCCCCTCACTGCATCCATACTTATTCATTCATGCGTCATTTTGGGACAGGGTAGTCAGTCCCCCAGTCTGACACCCCTAACCATAGCCCCTGAAAGGTTGTCTGGCGGTGCCTCTAGCCGCTAAATACAACCAGCAACTGCTGCTCAGATTTTATCTATCTATGGCACTGTATGTCAGGTGTATGTTCAATGTTGTCTATGTTAGGTATATGATAAATGGAAGTTCTCATTCCACATCAGAAATCTGTGTTGCAGACAGATAAGCCAAGAACTTTTATGTAAGGAGGATTTGTCCTGCTTTGTCCCAGCAGGTGAACATGCCTTACGTGATGATCCCGGCTTTCCACCACAACACTCAGTCCCTCTCCGTCACCTCTGACCCCCAGATGGCCCTGCCACTGCAACCAATCCCCTGCAAGCCAGGTCAGTCATCAAAGCTAACAGACAGGTCCCAGCCTTGAGAAGAGTGGGGTTGGGACAAGGGCAGCACCGTATGAGATAATGTCGTGGATGTTTTATAGTTGGGGTTATACTGATCAA
>JABXJD010003175.1:0-30000 GCA_013375575.1 Percina caprodes
TGGTCAGACGGGCAAAATGAAAAGTTATTTCAGTCAAATAAAATTCATGGGATAGACTTAAAAATGTGGGCGTATCAGCGATTTAAAAAGTGCTTCGCTCTGCGTTTGCTCAGAAATGTGGACGTGTTTAACATGGCAGTGAATGGAGAAAGATTTGGAAATTTTGTCATTTGAAAGCTCGCTGAAGGTATAATTCATATCGCATCAATGAGCACATTGGCTGAAACTAGAAACTAGACAAGAATACCTACGTTTTGATGTACAAACTGTCCATGACAAGTTAGACTTGTTGGCGTGGAGAAGGAGTTACAGAGACGGAGTAAGAAGAATCTTTGACTCTCTCCACTGTAGTGACATCACTCCTCACTCTACTACACGCAATACACACTCATTATAAATGCAGAAAAATCCTAAAATGTACAATATACTTAAACTGCTTTTTCACAAAAACTGTAAAATATATAAATCTGAAAAGCCATAGCCGGATAGCTGAATATTTTGTGAACATTTGGACCACGTCTGTAGGTGAAAGTATGAAGGCGCTGAAACTTTGGGAGCAGAAGAAGATTTGAAGGATTTGAAGCTTGCTCTCATTGACTTTAATGTTAAAATAAATTGTTTAAAAGCAGAAAAATAGTAGAAGAAGTCCCATCATGCTGAAAGAGCCGAAGATTGTAAAAGTTGAACGGTTTAAATAGCTGAAAGTATGCAGAAGATACGGAGAGCCAAAAAATGTACGGAATAAGAAGCAGAACTAGAAAATGCCTTTCCTGCAGAAAATGCGTGGGAATGCTGAATAGCTGAAATGCTAAAGCTAACCTGGTTGAACAGCTTAAATCAGTAAGAAGAAGCTTAAGTAGTAAAAATAGTTGAAAAGTAGGAATGGTTTTAATTAAGCTGAATAACACCACTACACCATAAGGAGCTGGAGCTAGATTTTAAAAGTTGAATGGTTTTAATAACTGAAAGTCTGCAGAAGATACAGACAACCAAAGAACTTACGGAATAATAAATAATCATAACAGGGTTAAAAGCATCTTTAACACTATGTGATGAGATACCATTGTGGAATTGAACCTGGTCTTTGGCACCAAAGGCACATCACATAACCACTGCGCCACCACTGAAATGTCTCCTTGAAGTAATATACATGGTAATATATAATTTATCTGTGTATGTCTCTGTATGTCTCAATGTGTGTGTGTGTGTGTGTGTGTGTGCGTGCGTGCGTGTGTGTGTGTGTGTGTGTGTGTGTCTGTCTGTCTGTCTGTCTGCGTGTGAACTCTTGGCGTGTGCACACAGACACACACGGACACACACGGACACACACGGACACACACACAGACACACACACACACACACACACACAGGGACACACAGCTCAAATTTCTTTTTCGCTCCGTCTGTTTTAAAATGAGTTGTGGAGACAACAGCGAAGCAATTGACAGAGACTGAAATGGTTGCTAATGGATACCAACTATCAGTGGCCATGTTTGTAGACACAGCTAGGAAAAGTCCAAAAAGTCAAAAGTCTGCTTTGTTGTCAATTTCTTCACATGTCAAGACATACAAAGAGATCGAAATTACGTTTCCCTCTATCCCACGGTGGAGACAACACATATTTTACCAATTTGGTCCACAGACAAACATAACATTGAAGTAAAAAGTAAAAATAAGAAGGCACATACAATGAAGAAAATAAGAGCAGCAAAATTTGAGTTGAAAATGTGCAATTGTGCATACAGTGGACAGTCAATATAGTGCAAAAGTCAGGCGGTAGCATAGTGGTGCCAGTTATGTAAGAGCAGCATAAATGTGTTCAGAAGTGTTTTCAGGACAACAGGACAACAACAACAAGTTGCAAAGTGTGCAAGTGTACAGTGGAGTAGTGCAAGTGGAGTAGTGCAAGGCAGCCATTGTGGGTCCAAAGTCCAGGATGTTATGTAACTGAGGGTGAAGGGGGGAGAGGGGGGAGAGAGTTGAGCATCCTAACAGCCTGGTGTATGAAGCTGTTGGTGAGTCTGGTGGTGCGGGAGCGCAGGCTTCTGGACCTCTTCCCAGAGGGCAGTTGGTCTAACAAGTAGTGAGCGGGTGACTTACATCACCCACAATTGTGGTCGCCTTGCGGGTGAGGTGGGAGGTGTAAATGTCCTTCAGGGAGGAAGTGAAGCACTAATAATCCTTCCAGCTGTGTTCACTATGCGCTGCAGGGCTTTCCTGTTGTGTTGAGTGCAGCTTCCACACAGCTGGAGAGGATGGTGGTGCCTCGGTAGAATGTGGTCATGATGGCTGGTGGAGCACTTACTCGCCTGAGTTTCCGCAGGAAGTACAGGCGGCGCTGAGCTTTCTTCGCCAGTGATGCAGTGTTGGTGGTCCAGGAGAGGTCTTCACTGATGTGCACCCCCAAGAATTTGGTGCTGTTCACTCTCTCCACCACAGCACCGTCGATGGTCAGTGGCAGGTGATGGATGTGGCCTCTCCGGAAGTCAACAACAATCTCCTTAGTCTTGCTGACATTCAGCAGGAGGTTGTTGGCCCTGCACCACGTGGTCAGAAGGTCGACCTCCAACCTGTACTGAGTCTCGTCACCCTTGGTGACGAGACCCTGAGTTGTGTCGTCAGCAAATTTGACTATGTGGTTGTTACTGTAGGTTGCAGTGCAGTCATGCGTCAGCAGGGTGAAGAGCAGCGGGCTGAGCACGCAGCCTTGAGGGACCCCCGTGCTCAGTGTGATGCTGCTTGAGATATTATTGCCAACACGTACTACTCTAGTCCTCTGACAGAGGAAGTCCAGTAGCCAGTTGCAAAGGTAGGTACTGAGTCCCAGTTTGTCAAGTTTGCAGATGAGTTGTTGTGGTATTATGGTGTTAAATGCAGAACTGAAGTCTATAAACAGCAATCTCACATATGAGTCTCTTTTTTCCAGGTGAGTAAGGGCTGGGTGGAGGGTAGAGCAGATTGCATCCTCTGTGGACCGTTTGGCTCGGTATGCAAACTGGAAGGGGTCCAGGGTGGGGGGGAGAATGGATTTGATGTGTGACGTGACAAGCCGCTCTAAGCACTTCATGATGATGGGTGTCAGTGCCACGGGGCGGTAGTCATTGAAGCAGGATGGAGCAGTTTTCTTCGGCACAGGTATGATGGTGGCAGCTTTGAAACATGATGGGACGATGGCTTGCTTCAGGGAAGTGTTAAAGATTTCTGTGAAGACATCCTTAAGCTCCTCAGCACAGTCCTTCAGGGCACGACCTGGGATGTTGTCTGGGCCTGCTGCTTTGGTGTTGATAGCAGCAAGTGTCCTCTTCACGCTGTCGGCAGAGAGGCACAGAGGCTGCTCGTGTGGAGGGGGGGGGGGTCTTCTGTGGGCAAGTGCTGTTTTGTGCTTCAAAGCGAGCAAAGAAGCGGTTCAAATTGTTGAGCAGAGGGATGTTGCTCTCACAGCTCTGTGGCGCGGGCTTGTAGTCCGTGATGGCCTGAATGCCCTGCCATAGGCTTTGTGCGTTCCTGCTTTCTTTAAAGTGGGTGGTTATCTTGTGAGTGTATTCCTTTCTTGCTTCCTTGATGCCACGGGACAGGTTGGCTCTCACTGTTCTCGTGCCAGCTTCATCCCCAGCTCTGTAGGCTTTGTCTCTGGCCCTCAGCAGTTTGAGGACATCCTGTCAACCATGGCTTCCAGTTAGCCCGAGTGATGATGTTTTGTGTGGGTCACATCATCAATGCACTTGGTGATGTAAGAGGTTACACTGTCTGTATACTCCTCTATGTCTGTCTGGTTGTTGTAAGTGGCTGCCTGCTTAAACACTTCCCAGTCTGTTGTGTCAAAGCAGCCTTGAAGAGCATCAGAGGCTCCCTCAGGCCACACTTTTACCTGCTTGCGAACCGGTTTGTTTGCTTTCACTCTTTGTCTGTATGCGGGCATTAGCATAACAGTGATATGGTCAGAAAGTCCAATGTGGGGGAGGGGGGTGGCTTTGTATGCTCCTTTGTATGTAGTGTAGACTAGGTCCAGGATGTTGTCTCCTCTTGTTGGATAATCAACATGCTGGTGTAGCTTTGGAAGAACAGTTTTAAGATCAGCCTTTCATCTCTGTGATGTCATCTCTTTGATCTGTAATCAGTTAACGATACAGCTGCTGCACCCTTCACCTGTTGGAAACCGCAGTTATCCAGACACTGAACAAGCTCTCAAACAAATGGTCATTTCAATAAAGGAATACGTGATGTCAATAGTGTATGTATGTAAGGTAACCTAGCGTGTATGATAATCTAGCGTGTATGCTAACCTAGCGTGTTTGCTAACCTAGCGTGCTAGCTCACCGTGTTGTACAGCTCCTCCAGCCGGGGGATGGTCAGGAAGTGATGGATGTTGACGCCGTTCTCGATCAGCAGCTTCACGAAGTCAACGCGGTCCAACACCAGGGCGTCCATCATGGCCTGTTCCAGAGAGTTCACCTGGTGACATCATCACCACCATCACCACCATCATCATCATCGTTATCTAGCGGCATACAGCTAACAACGTGTAGTTAGCGGTGTGTAGATAGCGGTGTGTAGCTAGCGATGTGTAGCTAGCGGTGTGTAGCAAGCGGCTTGGCTCACCCAGCTGAGCAGTTCCAGTTTCCTTGGGTCCGTCTCCTCCGGCGGTTCAGGTTTGGTTTTTCCTCCTTTTCCTTTCTTCCCGCGGGCTTTCCCCTTCCCTCCGGCTCCCCCTGCTGGCGCGCTGGGCTGCGGGACTCTTGGGCCGGTCGCTGGTTAGAGAGCTCATGGGCTGCAGAGACACATCACACACAATGAGCAACATCTGCAGCAGGACCACAGCTTTCTCTGCTGTTAGCATGTAGCTGCATGTAGCTACATATCTATACACAGTATCTATACACAGTATATATACATATATACACACAGTATACATATATGCAGTATATAAATGTATGTATATATGTATGTATTTATGTATTCAAGGTGTATATGACTGACCGGCCAGTGGTTTCCGTACACAAAGATCTGACTGCGAGCGATATCGACTCGGTTCCAGGCCAGGGCCAAACTCAGCTGATCAGACGCAGACGCATTGGTCCCTACACGCACGTACACACACACACTCATACACACACACATATACACACACACACACACACACACACACACACACACACACACACACACACACACACACACTCATTTACACACACACACACACACACACACGCACACACACACACACACACACACACACACACATATATACACACACACACACGCATACACACACACACACACACACACACACACACACACACACACGCGCATACACACACACACACACATATACATACACACACACACGCATACACACATATACACACACACACACACACACGCACATACGCACACATATACACACAGACATGCACACATTCATGCACACACGCACACACATAGACACACACGTGCATACACACACACAGTTGTATTATAGCAGAAGTCACTCTAGAAGATTAAAGGTTATTCATTATTATTATTATTCATAATATTAATATTTTACCTTTGAGCAGAGCGGTGAGGATGGACATCTCGATGTCCTGCTGTCCCTCTGAGCCCATCCTGAACACCGTGATCTACACACCAGATACACACATTACACACAAGATACACACACAACACCGTGATTTACACACCAGATACACACATTATACACAAGATACACACACAACACCATGATCTACACACCAGATACACACATTACACACAAGATACACACACAACACCATGATCTACACACCAGATACACATTACACACAATACACACACATTACACACAATATACACGCATTACACACAACATACACGCATTACACACAATATGCACACATTACACACAATATACACGCATTACACACAATATACACACAATACACACAATATACACACATTACACACAATATACACACACAATACAGACAATATACACGCATTACACACAATATACACACATTACACACACACAATACACACAACACCGTGATGTACACACACAGTACACAGGCACGGACCGAGCTGCCTCCTTTGTATTATTATACATATTAGTAAGTATTAATAATTATTTGTATTAGTAAGTATTAGTAAGTATTAATCCCCAGTAGGGAAACAAAAATCTAGTAATATTATAATTTAATTAATAATAACAATAATATCCCCAGTGGGGAAATTAAAATTTACACTCTGTTATATTAGTAATCACTACACACACACACACACACACACACACACACACACACACACACATCATTCATGCCACTGGCCCCCATGTTCCTAGAGTTAGCAGTGGTTGTCTTGACGACGGTCCAGCGTTAATCCGCAGGCGTTTTAACCAAATTGATGTGATTTTATTCGAGTGTAACCATGGCAGCTGTTGTCAGGGGGAAGCAGAGGATTGTGGGATTACAGAAAAGGCCGAGGGACAGAGAACAATCTCCATTAAGAGGTCATTATGTTAATGTTGATCCTGCTGCTAGGACTACATTACCCAGAGTTCATAGGTTACAATCTCCATTAAGAGGTCATTATGTTAATGTTGATCCTAATGCTGGGACTACATTACCCAGAGTAAACACACACACACACACACACACACACACACACACACACATACATACACACACACACACACACACACACACACACACACACACTGTGATCTACACACAATATACACACATTACACAATACACACTGATGTACACACACAATATACACAACACAATGATGTACACACACAATATACACAACACACTGATGTACACACGTACCAGCCCTCCCCCAGAGTCCTACCAGCCCCCGCAGACGTTCCAGCCCCCCAGAGATGTACCACCCCTCCCCAGACGTACCAGCCCCCCCAGACGTACCAGCCCCCTCTTCTTCATGCTCTCCATCACCAAGAGGAAGATCTGCTGAGCTTGGCTGCGACTGTAGTTAAAGGTTTTCTGGATGGTGACGAGCAGCTGATCTTTGAAGCTGTCGCTTAGCAACCTGAAACACACCACACGGTCACTTAGCAACCTGAAACACACCACATGGTCACTTAGCAACCTGAAACACACCACGTGCCATCACCTGCTGTTAGCATCCCATTGACTCCCATTCATTTTTATGCTAATATGCACTCACCCGCTGTTAGCATCCCACTGACTCCCATTCATGCACGACTCTGGGTTTAATTAGTTGTTGAACGCCGAGAAAAACAACAAAAAGTTTTTAAAAAATCACAACAAATCTTTTATTCACTTTTTTTATCATAAATTTATAATTTTAGTCACAAATTCTTGTGGAAAAGATGCCAAACTGCCCAAAGAAAGTCCCCAAGATGTTAAAATTAAGACACAAAACGTTGAATAAAGTGACAAAAGTGTCATAAAAAATGTCAAAAAAACAAAAGCAACTGAAATGTTGAAATTGTTGCTTCGTTAACAATGAAACTCTAATGAAAACAGATTCATTTATAATCATAATTTATACTGTTAATTAATCCCCAGTTAACACACACACACACGCACAGACACACACACACACACACACACACACACTTACGCACACGCACGCACGCACACACACACACACACAGACACACACACGCACACACACATGCACACAGACGCTCATTCACGCATAAATAGAAAGATGTCAGAGTGGGGGGGCTGTTGTTGGGGGGGTACAGCGCCCAGTAGGTGAAATAGCATCTCCACACTCTGTACTTTGGTTCTTACTGGGACTTGAACCAGCGTCCCTCAAGTTCACAACCCAACTTCCTACAGACGGAGCTACTGCCCCCCCCAATGAATTGGATGAGGTTGCTGCGGTGTAGTCTCTGATGTAACTCACCCGTCTTCCCCGCAGTGTTTGTGTGCAAAGGAAATGATGTCAGAGGCGCGGCCGCTGCCGTCACAGACGACAACGGGGACCGGGGTCCTCCCTCAGACTCTCAACACGACGGAGATGATGTTGGGACCCCCCTCCAGGACCAGACACACCACCGGGACGCCCTGACCCAGGCCTGACACAGGAGACACATTATGTCATCCACGTCGACAGAGAACAAAATAGTGGCTCATTGGTTCAAGCAGACAGGAAGTAGTGAGTGGAGATGCTGAGTCAGGACGGGGTCACCGCCACGTACGATATCTTTATGGACATAACATGCAATGTCTTCATGGACGTAACATGCTATGTCTTCATGGACGTAACATACTATGTCTTCATGGACGTAACATACTATGTCTTCATGGACGTAACATACTATGTCTTTATGGACTTTTTTGACGTACCATGCTATGATCTTTGGACTTTTTTTGGACTTTTTTGACGTACCATACTATAATTTTTTGGGACTATTTTCAACTTAACATGCTATGACTTTTTGGACTTTTGTGTGACTCTGGTGTGTTGTGATTGGCTGTGTTGTGATTGGCTGTGTGACTGTGGTGCGTTGTGATTGGCCGTGTTCCTTTGATGCGTTCTGATTGGCCGTGTTTCTCTGCTGCGTTGTGATTGGCCGTGTGACTCACGTGTGTTGATCTTCTGCAGGGCGATGTGTTTCTCCAGCTGCCGGCGGAGCCTGCCTCGGCGCCGTACTTGCCGCTGGTCCCGTTGTCGGCCAGGATGAAGTGGGAGTGGCTGCTGTTCAGCACCGACAGCTTGCTGAGCGGGTTGGACATCGTCTGGTAGGGACGCGTCACCTGCGGCGCACGATTGATCCAATTGGAGAGGGGGAGGAGTCACAAATGAAGGAAGTGTTAAAGGCAGAAAGAAATATTCAGGTCCTGTAAAAGTACTAATAGCCTATATATATATATATATATATATATATATATATATATATATATATATATATACACACACTACTTCAGTAAAAATACTAATACCATTGACTGTTAAAAGGTAACTTTTTTTTTTTAACCTGGACCCTGGTTTTATCTGGTTGTGTCTGGGTATTTCCGGTTGTGTCTGGTTATGTCTGGTTGTGTCTGGTTATGTCTGGTTATGTCTGGTTGTTTCCGGTTGTGTTCGGTTGTGTTCGGTTGTGTCCGGTTGTGTCCGGTTATGTCTGGTTGTTTCCGGTTGTGTCCGGTTGTGTCTGGTTATGTCTGGTTGTGTCTGGTTATGTCTGGTTATGTCTTTTTGTTTCCGGTTGTGTCCGGTTGTGTTCGGTTGTGTCGGTTGTGTCGGTTGTGTCTGGTTATGTCTGGTTATGTCTGGTTGTGTCTGGTTGTGTCTGGTTGTGTCTGGTTGTGTCTGGTTATGTCTGGTTATGTCTTTTTGTTTCCAGTTGTGTTCGGTTGTGTCTGGTTGTGTCCGGTTGTGTCAGTTTATGTCTGAGTTGTGTCTTACATCTCTGCCGATGAGATCCTCCTTGTTCTCCACAATGCCCCAGGGCGCAAGGCCGATGGCGCAGACTTTCCCTCTGGACTTTGACGAATGATCTTTGAGAGCGTCCCCGACGTGGCGGATCACTCCTGACCAATCAGAGGAGGAGTTCATGAGAATGATCGTCATAGTTACACAGATAAAGTTGATCTACTAAATGGACTTCTGGTTATGAAACTAAAAAAAGAAGTAATGAATGAGAAAAAACACATGAATGTGTTTTCCACCAAAATCCGAACCCAAGAGTAAGAAGGGGTGAGTACCGGTGCTGACCCCCCCGGTGAAGATCCAGGCCCCGGTGGTCACGGCGGCCTTGATGAGTCCTTTACCAAACACCTGCTTGAGCTTGGGGGGAAGGTCGAAGTTCTGCAGGCCCCCGTGCACGGAAACCAGCAGCCGGGGCAGCTCCAGCTGCCATTCCTGTACCATCAGGTGCAGCAGGTGGTCCGGCTTTGAGTCGTAGGACACCCGGATGTACTGCAGGGACATCAGGAGACAGGACGGGTAGAGATTTAGGTGAAAACACAAGAAAACCAGGGGACAGGATGGACAAATCATATATTAGTAGTATTGCAGCACCATGGCCTTGTTGACGTGCCCCCCCCCCTGGAACTCGACCACCCCATAGGCGTCGGTGGACGAGGTCTGGGTGTGTTTCAGAGGACTCCATCTCTCGGGTTGTGGGACCTCCAGCGGAGACAGGGAGTCCTCTCTGGACGGGGTGGGGGTGTGCTGCAACACCAGCAGGCCACAACCGCACCTGGACAACAACAACAACACAACACCAACAACAACAATGTACATGAAATAATAATAGGAAAAAATACAAGAAAAATATGTTATAATATATATAAGTTGGGAATACAAAATTTGCATCTGCTTAACGAGTAATGATGGATATGTACAAATCATTATCATCATTATTATTATGATTTTTAATATCATCAGGGATGCGTACCTGCTGGGGTCTTTTCCGGGAGTAATCTGGATACATTCTCTCTTCTGAAAAGTTCTCTCGATCCACGCTCGCTGAGTCTGAACACACAATGGAAGTCAACAGGAAGTCAACAGGGACACAACAGGAAGGCAACAGGAAGACAAAAGAAAGTCAACAAGAAGTCAACAGGAAGTCAACAGAAAGACAACAGGAAGTCATTAGGAAGACAACAGGAAGTCAACAGGAAGTTAACAGGAAGTCAACATGAAGACATCAAGAAGACAACAGGAAGTCAACAGGAAGACAACAGGAAGTCAACAGGGAGACAACAGGAAGTCAATTGCCCGACCAGTCATCACACAGCAGCGACTTCATGAACGACGTTGTTACATTAATTATATTAATTATAATAAGAGCCTGAAACACAATATATCCTAATATACAGTGAGGAAAATAAGTATTTGAACACGCTGCTATTTAACAAGTTGTCCCCCTTAGAGATCCTGGAGGGTCTGATGTCATCGTAGGTGCATGTCCACTGTGAGAGACATCATCTAAAAACATCCAGAAATCACAATGGAGGATTTAACTATTTATTTGTATGATACAGCTGCAAATAAGTATTTGAACAGCTGTCTATCAGCTAGAATTCTGACCCTCAAAGACCTGTTAGTCTGCCTTCAAAATGTCCCCCCCCCACTCCATTTATTATCCTAAATTAGATGCACCTGTTTGAGGTCGTTAGCTGCATAAAGACACTTGTCGCCCCCATCCAATCAGTAAGAATCCAACTACTAACATGGCCAAGACCAAAGAGCTGTCCAAAGACACTAGAGACGTCCACAAGGCTGGACAGGGCTACGGGGACATGTCCAAGTAGCTCGGTGAGAAAAGGTCCACTGTTGGAGCAATCATTAGAAAATGGAAGAAGCTAAACATGACTGTCAATCTCCCTCGGACTGGGGCTCCATGCAGGATCTCACCTCGGACTGGGGCTCCATGCAGGATCTCACCCCGGACTGGGGCTCCATGCAGGATCTCACCTCGGGGGGTCTCAATGATCCTAAGAAAGGTGAGAAATCAGCCCAGAACTACACGGGAGGAGCTGGTCCATGACCTGGAAAGAGCTGGGACCACCGTTTCCAAGGTTACTGTTGTTAATACACTAAGACGTCATGGTTTGAAATCATGCATAGCCCGGAAGGTTCCCCTGCTTAAACCAGCACATGTCAGGGCCCGTCTTAAGTTGGCCAACGACCATCTGGATGATCCAGAGGAGTCATGGGAGGAAGCCATGTGGTCAGATGAGACCAGAATAGAACTTTTTGGTCATAATTCCACTAACCGTGTTTGGAGGAAGAAGAATGATGAGGACCATCCCAAGAACACCATCCCTACTGTGAAGCATGGGGGGGTAGCATCATGCTTTGGGGGTGTTTTTCTGCACATGGGATAGGGCGACTGCACTGTATTAAGGAGAGGAGGACCGGGGCCATGTATTGGGAGATTTTGGGGAACAACCTCCTTCCCTCAGTTAGAGCATTGAAGATGGGTCGAGGCTGGGTCTTCCAACATGACAATGACCCGAAGCACACAGCCAGGAGAACCAAGGAGGGGCTCTGGAAGAAGCAGATCAAGGTTCTGGTTCTGGTCTAGCCGGTCTTCAGACCTAAACCCAATAGAGAATCTTTGGAGGGAGCTCAAACTCTGTGTTTCTCAGCGATAGCCCAGAAACCTGACTGGTCTAGAGAAGATCTGTGTGGAGGAGTGGGCCAAAATCCTTTCTGCAGGGTGTGTGTGTGTTATTATCCCTTCTGCAGTGTGTGCAAACCTGGTGAAAAACTTCAGGAAAAGTTTGTCCTCTGGAACTGCAAACAAAGGCTACTGTACCAAATATTAACATTGATTAGTCAAAAAAATCCTCCATTGTGATTTCTGGATGTTTTTAGATGATGTCTCTCACAGTGGACATGCACCTACGATGACATCAGACCCTCCAGGATCTCTAAGGGGGACAACTTGTTAAATAGCAGCGTGTTCAAATACTTATTTTCCTCACTGTATATTAGGATATATTGTGTTTCAGGCTCTTATTATAATTAATATAATTAATGTAACAACGTCGTTCATGAAGTCGCTGCTGTGTGATGACTGGTCGGGCAATTGACTTCCTGTTGTGTGTGTATATATATATATATATATATATATAAACTTCATCTAAGTCCCAACAATAGAAAACCCAGTCTGTTGAAAATAATACTCCACAAACATTAGATGTTGCCATAGTTTCACTGAACATAACATGTGAACCCTACAGAGCAGGGAGGAAAGAGCATGTGAACCCTACAGAGCAGGGAGGAAAGAGCATGTGAAGCCCTACGGATGTGTCAGTGGGATGGTATTGGACGTGTTGCGACAGCTGTCCCGCCCTCTAGAAACACACACACCTCTTTTGGGTTCACTGGTTTCAAGAAGCACTGTCTGATGAACCATGTGATGCAGAAAAGAGCTCTCACAAGACCTACCGTCAACAATGGTTGACATGCATGAAGCCCTGATGTCTATGTGTCCACGGTGAGACAGGCGGTCGACAAATGGAGGAAGGTTAGCCTTGATGTCCATGTGTCCACAGTGAGACAGACGGTCTACAAATGGAGGAAGTAAGCCTTGATGTACATGTGTCCACGGTGAGACAGACGGTCTACAAATGGAGGAAGGTTAGCCTTGATGTCCATGTGTCCACGGTGAGACAGACTGTCTACAAATGGAGGAAGGTTAGCCTTGATGTCCATGTGTCCACGGTGAGACAGACGGTCTACAAATGGAGGAAGTAAGCCCTGATGTCCATGTGTCCACGGTGAGACAGACGGTCTACAAATGGAGGAAGTAAGCCCTGATGTCCATGTGTCCACGGTGAGACAGACTGTCTACAAATGGAGGAAGGTTAGCCTTGATGTCCATGTGTCCACGGTGAGACAGACGGTCTACAAATGGAGGAAGTAAGCCCTGATGTCCATGTGCATGACCCAACGCATACAAGTCATTCAACAGAAAAATGGCTTCAGCAGTCCAGAGTCCACCTTCTGGAGCAGCCCTGTCAGAGCCAGACCTCCACCCGATGACCTTCAGAGACTGGTTCACACCAGACATCCTAAGACTACGGCTACACGGAAACCGTCTGTGAAGAGGAGTGGTCCAAATTGAGTCCAGACCGTTGTGCAGGTCTGATCTGATCTACAGGAATCGGTTGGTTGAGGTTATTGCCGCCAAAGGAGGGTCAACCAGTTATTAAGTCCAAAGGTTCACATGTTATGTTCAGTGAAACCATGGCAACATCTAATGTTTGTGGAGTATTATTTTCAGCAGACTGGGTTTTCTATTGTTGGGACTCAGATGAAGTTCAGAGCACATTTTAACATTAATTCATTCAAAACTCCACAGAATCCCAACGGGTTCACATACTTTATCTTGCTATAAGATTTATAAGATAAGAAAAGAAGAAATGTTAAGAGATTTCCTGCAGAATGTTCCATAAAGATAATTAAATTGTATAATAACAAAAAACACAGACGTAAGAAATAAATAAAATACTTCTAAAATAATAGTAAAATATTAATATAATAAATATTATAAAATAATTCTGCAGATTTTCATTCTGGAAAAAAACATTGATTATTTGACATTTTAAAAGCCTTGTGTGTGTGTAACATGTGTGTGTGTGTGTGTGTGTGTGTGGGGGGGGGTATGTGAGTAGGGGATGATGTAAGCTGCAGATGCACAATAGCTCAGTGAGATCTGGCTAATTACTGGACAGAGCTTCCATCTCTTTATGCATCAAATCCTCTCTCTCACACACACACACACACACACACACACACACACACACGCAAAGAGACACACGCACATACAGAGACACACACACACGCACAGAGACACACACACACACACACACACACACACACACACACACACCCCCCTACCTTCTGAGACCCAGACGATGCGCTGCGTTTGATCGACGATCGTTTGAACGAACCGTTGGTTCCTCTCCGTCCTCGGCCCTCCATCTCAATAGTTTTATCCTTTCACGTTCATCTCAATAAAGTTTTAATGTTCCATGTCCATGTTGATGTCCTGGTCCCCTTAGGTCATGGTGCCCTCTGGTCCTGGTTCCCTTAGGTCCTGGTTGTGGTTCCCTTGAGTCTTGATTCTGGTGCCCTCGGGTCGTGATTCTGTTCCCATCAGGTCCTGGTTCTGGTCCCCTCAGGTCCTGGTGCCTTCTGGTCCTGGTGCCCTCGGGTCCTGTTTCTGGTGCCCTTAGGTCCTGGTTGTGGTTCCCTTGAGTCCTGGTTATGGTTCCCTCAGGTCCTGGTCACCTCGGGTCCTGGTTGTGGTTCCCTCGGGTCTTGATTCTGGTGCCCTTGGGTCCTGGTCCCCTACGGGTCCTGGTCCTGGATCTGGTGCCCTCAGCTCCTGGTTTTAGTGCCCTCAGCTCCTGGTTCTAGTGCCCTCAGGTCCTGGTCACCTCAGGTCCTGTTTGTGGTTACCTCGAGTCCTGATTCTGGTGCCCTTAGGTCCTGGTTCTGGTGCCCTCGGGTCCTGGTTCCCTTGGGTCTTGGTTCTCAGGTTCTAGTGCCCTCAGGTCCAGCTGCCTTTTGGTCCTGGTCCTGTTGTCAGCGTAGTGATGGTGCAGTGGTCTGTCTGCGGAGCTTCAGACCCAGATCCCCGCCCCCCCCCCCGCCTCTGTAATCTGGATTATCTTTAATGGAGGAGATTTAACAAATGCAGATTGGACGAAAATCTACTTCAGAAACAGAGAGATTATTGTTCATAAACACCCCCCCACACACACACACGCAGAGACACACACACACACACACGCAGACACACAACATTAGGCATTTATTAAAGCTGTTCAGGATCTTCAAAACCCATAACACTCCATTACTAACTACTACTACTACTAAGACTACTACTACTACACTTGTGGTGATGCGGAGTGAAGGAAGACCCAAAATCAGAGCAGGTGAGAAGATTATTATTAATAAAAAAGTCCAGTGAACACAGAATCCAACAAAAATCCCCAAAAAGTCCGGGGAAGAAATGCAACAACAGGGAATCAAGGCAGGGAAAAACTCACGGAGAAAACAGTCCAAGGGAACCGGAAACAACACCTGGAAAACTGCAACAAGACGAAGCACGGCCCGGCCCGGACACAACTAACTCTAGGACAGAACAAAAGGGTCTGACAAGAGACGAGGAAGCACAGACATTAAATAGACACAGTAACGAGGTAACGAGGTAAAGCGAGGTAACGAGGTAACGAGGTGACAAGGTAACGAGGTAACGAGAGGCAGGTGACAAGCGGGCAGGGAAGCAGGTGGAAAACATCAGGAAGACACAGGAAGTAAAACTAAAGACAGAACGAGACAGAAACCAGACTTCAAAATAAAAAAAGGAAAAGAACATACAGACACTAAGGGGAACACGAGACAACACAAGACCAGGAGGAAAACAAGACCCAAACACAAGACCAGGACAACAAGAGGAGCCGTGCACCGGCTGAGAGTCGCTGATCTGCGCCGACTCCTGGGACTGGTCCGTGCCAACTCTTGGGGGCTGGTCCGCACTGGCTCTTGGGGGCTAATCTGCGCCAGGTCCTGGGAACTGGTCCGCGCCGACTGCTGAAGACTCTCCGGGAGAGGACCGTACTCCTTGTTGTACCGTACCTCCTCCCAACGCACCAGCATGAGATTCCACGTCAAGGTGGGAGCTGCCTCACACAGGAGGCAGAAGCTGCTGTCAGTCAGCTGCTGGCTCCAGTGGGTGGAGGATAGGCCTGAAGGTGTAATCTGCTGGCTCCAGTGGGTGGAGGAGAGGCCTGAAGGTGTAATCTGCTGGGTCCAGTGGGTGGAGAAGGGGCCTGTAGGTGTAATCTGCTGGGTCCAGTGGGTGGAGGAGGGGCCTGAAGGTGCACTCTGCTGGCTCCAGTGAGTGGAGGAGAGGCCTGAAGGTGTAATCTGCTGGGTCCAGTGGGTGGAGGAGGGGCCTGAAGGTGCACTCTGCTGGCTCCAGTGAGTGGAGGAGAGGCCTGAAGGTGTACTCTTCTGGGTCCAATGGGTGGAGGAGAGGCCTGAAGGTGCACTCTGCTGGGTCCATTTCTTGGTCAGGTCCTTCTGTGGTGATGCGGAGTGAAGGCGGACCCAAAAGCCGAGCAGGTGAGTACTTCAAAAAGCTTTATTTACACAAAAAAAAAGTATTCTAATTCAGTTCTTCATCTTGTTCTTATTGTGTCCTTGTCTCAAATAAAGACTCTGATATGTATTTTAATTTCATTTAATCTTTGATTTTGCTCAGATGAACTATAAAACGGACTGGAGATAATGTCTGAAAAATAAAATAAAATACGGTTTTATACATCAGATTATGAGTAGTTTGCTGTAAAAAAGAAATAAAATCTGCTTTTTACTGTAAGATTCTACAGGAACTGTTAATATATCAGAAATTACAGTTTTCAACTTTATTATTGGAAAAAGGTTCACTACTGGGCAAAATATGCAGTATTTGACAGCAATTTGTTAGTGTACACACACACACACTCTCTATACTTGTAATCCAGGCTGTATATTAATTAATTATATATATACTTATTTGATGAATGAATTTAATTTGAAATGAATGGGATTGAATTTTCAACTGCCAATCAGAAGCTGCAGGATTAACACACACACACACACACACACACACACACACACACACACACACACACACACACACACACACACACACACAAACAGTGTGTTGTCTATAGCTGCAGATGAACTCATCAGAAAGATGTATATCTGCATATTCTGATTTATGGAGTGAAAACACGAGAAATCCTGAATCGCCTCTTCTACTCCTGGCTGTCAACAACTTGTATTCAATTTATTAGAACATGTTAAACAACATAATGTCAAATTTGCATATGAAAGCCTAACATTTCAGCAATCAGCCTTTTAGTTAAAAAGTAAGATCCTTTTAGTTTAACATGAAACAGCCCCGAAATCACCATCACCAAACCCACCAGACTCCATGTAAATAATCACTACTTTTAGCGTGTATAGAGCAGCATATCTCCACCAGACTCCATGTAAATAATCACTACTTTTAGCTTTTTCAATTCTCAAAAATACTGCAAAGACTATTTGTCACAAGACTTGATCATTTCATTGAAAGAAATAATTTATTAATGGAGTCAGGATGGATTCAGATTATTGAGTTAGGTGAAATATTATCAAACTGTATTGAAAAAGAAAACTGCAGTAGCTATATTCATTGATTGATTTTTTTTTTTGATTCTATAGATCATTAAAAAGCCTATTAAAGAATGGAAAGATAAGGAATAAGAGGTGTGGATAAAACTTTATTGATAACAGGAGTCAGTCTGTTCAAATGGGTAATAATAATAAATACTAACAGTGAGTATTTCCTGTGGCGTTCCACAGGGGTCGGGTCTAGGCCCACCAGTGTTTATCTTTTACTTAAATGACATTTGTAAATTATCAAATGTACCAAAATGTTCTGTTTTTGTAGATGACACAAATATTTTTTGTTGGGGGGGAAACTTGCAGCAGACGCTGGATAAGGACACTAATGAAATGAAGCATTAAAACTCTACTAAATCATGATATCTGGAAATCAAACTAGTAATACAGATGTTCAATTAGTAATTTATAATGAAACAATTGAAACATTCTATGACTAAATCGGTATATCGAGCAAAACTAGATACATATTGAACTATAATACTCGTTCAGGGACATCAGGACGCTGCAGAAACCTCTGAGGTTATTGCGGTGCATTCAGGTACATAAGAACGCTGCAGAAACGTCTGAGGTTATTGCGGTGCGTTCAGGGACATCAGGACGCCACAGTGTTGGAAGCCGATAGCAGAGAGGCAAACAGCGAGTCTGGTCTCTGTTTTAACACATCTGGATGATCAAACTCCACCACCTACAGGACAAGAGACACAACGGAGACAGACAGGGACAAGGACACACAGAGACAGGGACACAGACAGACAGAGAAAGGGACACAGAGGCAGACAGACATACAGGGACACACAAACATACACACACGCAGAGACAGACAGAGACAGGAACACACAGGGACAGGGACAGAGACACAAAGACAGGGACACACATACATACACACACAGAGACAGACACAGACAGGGACACACAGACATACAGAGACAGACAGAGACAGGAACACACAGAGACAGAGACACAGAGGCAGAAAGACACAGACAGGGACACACAGAGACAGGGAGAGGGACACAGAGACAGGGACACACAGGCAGACAGACAGACAGACAGAGACAGGGACACACAGGCAGACAGATAGACAGACAGACAGATAGACAGACAGGGACACACACAGACAAACCGAGGCAGGGACACACAGACAGATACAGACAGACAGACACAAAGTGAGACAGAGACAGGGGGACACACACAGGCAAACAGAGACATGTCAGTGTTAGGATAATATAACACTTATAATTAACACAGTGTAAGGGTTAATTAAAACCGCGGGACTCAGGGGGACTCACTTGTCCATGGCTGACAACGGGGCACTCAGCGGGACTCAAAGGGACTCACCTGCTTGTGGTTAAGGACGGGGGACTCAGGGGGACTCAGGGGGACTCACCTGTTTGTGGTTAAGGACGGGGGACTCAACGGGACTCACCTTTCCTTGGTTGAGGACCAGGATGCGGTCGGCCTGCAGCACCGTGTGGATCCGGTGAGCGATGGTGAGCACCGTGCTGTCCCTGAACGCCTCTCGGATGGTGATCTGGATCAGAGAGTCGGTCTCAGCATCGATGGACGCTGTCGCCTCGTCCAACAGGATGATCTGAGGGACAGACAGGGAGACAGGTAGGTAGACAGACAGAGAGACAGGTAGGTAGACAGACAGAGAGACAGGGAGACAGGCAGACAGACACACAGACAAAAAGACAGACAGACAGGCAGAAAGAAAGACAGACACACAGAGAAAGAGACAGACAGACAGACAGACAGGCAGACAGACAGAGGCAGACAGGCAGACAGACAGACCTTGGAGTCCCGTAGCAGAGCTCTGCTCAGGCTGATCAGCTGTTTCTGTCCTAAAGAGAAGTTTCCTCCATTGTCGACCAGCTCGGCCTGAAGCTTCCCCTCCAGACCCCAAATCTGTGTGACATCATCACATCTGAGCCAATTAGACGCGAGCACATCACACGGAACAGCTGATCATCCAATCAGACACAGGCTCATTATGAGGGACAGCTGATCCTCCAATCATTCATTATTCTTCTTATTATTATTCTTATTATTCTTATTATTATTCTTATTATTATTCTTATTATTATTATTATTCTTATTATTATTCTTATTATTACTATTAATAATAATTAAGTGGATGACGTAACATACAGCGTCCTTCATGTAGGTCTTTTCCAGCGCTGCCCAGATCTCCTCATCACTGTGTCTGTTGACAGGGTCCAGGTTGGACCTGCAGACCACAGGAACCGGTTATAGAGCAGGTCTAGACTGCTCTATAATTTACAGATAGAGCAGGTCTAGAGGCCATAGTGGTATCCATGGTTACCTGATGGTGCCGGTGAACAGAATGGGGTCCTGGGGGATGATGGACAGCTTGTTGCGCAGGTGAGACAGGCTGATGGACGTGATGTCCACCCCGTCGATGAGGACGCTCCCTGCAGCAGGTTCAACCAGCCGGAACAAGGCCACGGCCAGGGACGACTTCCCTGCACACAGACCCCCCCCATCAGCTGACAGCACGTCACCCAACCCCCCCCTCTACCTGCCATCAACTGACAGCCCGTCACCCAACCACCCCCCCACCAGCCATCAGCTGACAGCACGTCACCCAACCCCCCCCTCTACCTGCCATCAACTGACAGCCTGTCACCCAACCACCCCCCCACCAGCCATCAGCTGACAGCAAATCACCCAACCCCCCCGCCTTCAACACTTTCCATCACCTGACATCACCTCATCCAACTTGCAGGTGTGAACCGCGTAGCTCATTAAAGGTGCCCCCATGTGCAGTGATTCCTTCTGAGGGAACACTGAATCTGACTGCTAGAGATAACAGAAAACCATTAAAGTTGTGCTAATGCTAATGCTAACTCAGCTGAGTGTAGTTCCTGAGTTCTGGGACTACAACACAGTATTTCTTATTCTAATGATTAGGTGACGTAGCGTCTCCAAATGTACTAAAGGCGTGTAAGTATCTAAGATTATAGACAGTTATGTACAGTCTCCTGGGTCCTTTATACGTTATAACCCTCCCCCAGCAGAGATACAAATTGTCTTACCGGAGCCAGTCCTTCCCACAATTCCGATCTTCTCCCCGGCTCTGATGTGGAGATGCAGCCCATTGAGGACAAAAGGTAAGTTCTGTCTGTAGCGCATCTTATAGTCCAGGAAGGTGATGACTCCGGTCTGAGGCCAGTCGTCTGGGACCGGCTCCACCTCCCGCTGCCCCGCCTCCAACTCCTCCGAGCCCTAAAACCCAATCAGAGAGCAGACCAGCAACATCTCTGGGAAACTGTTGAAGTCTATAGGAATCCTTGGTAGTCTTTAGGAATCTTTGGTAGTCTTTAGGTAACTCTGGTAGTCTTTAGGAATCTTTGGTAGTCTTTAGGAATCTTTGGTAGTCTTTAGGTAACTCTGGTAGTCTTTAGGAATCTTTGGTAGTCTTTAGGAATCTTTGGTAGTCTTTAGGAAACTCTGGTAGTCTTTCGGAATCTCTGGGAGTGGTTTCTGTTAGAAACTCACCGTAATGTACTCGAGCAGGCGCTCCACGGAGATGAACCTCGCTTCAACCGAAATCATGGACAGGAGCAAATACTGAAAGTTTGCAGACAGCTGAAAAAAAAAACAATATTATTATTTAACAACTATCTGTAAATTATAGAGCGGTCTAGACCTGTGTGTGTGTGTGTGTGTTTGTATGTGTGTGTGTGTTACCTGTAAGATGAAATTCAGAGACAGGGCCTTCATGGGGGGGCTGCAGGCATCATTGGAGACGAAGACGACCAGCAGAGAGACGATCAGCGCCATGACGACGCACAGACAACCCATGACGTGGGACATCCAATACAGGCCGTAGTTAAAGAGGAGGAGGTGGGTGCTGTTGGTGTCAGAGAGGCTCTCAAACCTACAACACAATACAGGCGTAGTTACAGAGGAGGAAGTGGGTGGTGTTGGTGTCAGAGGATCTCAGACCTACAACACAATACAGGCGTAGTTAAAGAGAAGGAGGTGGGTGGTGTTGGTGTCAGAGGATCTCAGACCTACAACACAATAACTCTTCATATTCATATTTCACTCAGATTCAGGCCTGGGTGTAATATGTGTGAACTGTATTTTCCCCTTGTGGGATTAAAAAGGATACATTATTATTATTATTATTATTATTATTATTATTATTATTATTATTATTATTATCATCATCTAGTGTGCCGAGGTGCTGCAATAGCACAATTTCTATTATTGCCCATACTTATTATTCTTCATCTTACTCCAAATTTCGTCCCACTACTAGTCCCAGAGCATTGCCAACATGCGCACACACATTACACCAAAATAGTGTGTAATGATCGGGAATGGTGTGCTATGACGTTTCAACGACATTTGCCGCGCGGTTTTCACAAAATCTGCAAAAATACGGCAAAAATTTCTCATTGACTTGAATGGGAAATGTTTGGGAAATCCCTCAACATCGCTCCAAACCCCCCCTCTTTGGGACCGTGCTGTGTCGCCATACTTTAACGTAGAAACATGATTAAAAGGTTAAACCGAAGACAAGACTTTAGCGTTTATTGGGCTGAATGGGCGTTCAGATATCAAGCACGGTTTCTCCCAAATCACAGTTTACGTATCGTCCCGTTTTCAGACGTCTCAGATTTTCCAATGTGTGTGTATGTGGTGGAATGGTGAGAGACAGAGGGGGGGGGCTGGAGGACGGACCTCTGGAAGTTTTTCAAACTAATGTCTCTCTCTCCTCCAGTTTTCAGTCTTCAGACTTCATTATTGGTCAGAATGTAGGAAATTGTGCGGTTGCAGATATGTAACTATGGAGACCATCAGACTTAAGGTTTTCGTGGTTGGCTCACCAACTGCTGATAGAAAACATTGAAAACGGATCTCTGGCTCCTTCTCTGTGGAAATCACCATAGCAGCAAGGAGAAGAGGTGTCATTGGTCAGCTAACATGACGTCACGCTGGGCGAAACCCACCAGACTCCATGTAAAAAGTTATATCTCTGAAGGGTTAAGACACTCTTATTATTTTTTATTAAGTTTTATTGCTATTCGGATGTGTTCTAGTTATTATCATTATTATTATTTACATCTCCTGAAAGCCTCATTCTATCTACTTGTCAGCAGGGGCGCTATAGAGAATTATGACAAATAAATCTCCGATATCCATCTTCATCTGCAGACTGCTGATTGGTCGGAGAGAATCGTAACTTGGCCTTGTAGCATCAAAATGAATAGGAGTTAATGGGATGCTAACAGAGGGTGATGGCTTCGTAGCATTAAAATGAATGGGAGTTAATGGGATGCTAATGGCAGGTGATGGCTTCGTAGCATTAAAATGAATGGGAGTTAATGGGCCATGGAGTCTCACCGCTCGGTGTAGGTATGCGTCTTGCCGTAGGCGTGGATGGAGCCCAGTCCTCTGACGATGGAGGTGCACAGGGAGATGCAGGGGGAGCGACTCACGTCCTCCATCTTCTTCAATGTGCAGATGTTTCTCAGGAACAGGCTGCAGGACACACAACAAGTCATCCAACAAGTCATCCGATAACTCATCCGACAACTCATCCGACAACACATTCAACAACGAATTCAACAACACAGTCAACAACACATCCGACAACTCACAACAACTCATCCGACAACTCACAACAACTCATCCAAAAACACATCCGACAACTCGAAAAAGCTCATCCAACAACTCATCCGACAACAAATCCAACCACACATCCGACAACTCACAACAACACATCCGGCAACTCATCCGACAACACATCCGACAACTCACACAACACATCCGACAACTCACACAACACATCCGACAACTCACAACAACTCATCCAACAACTCACAACAGCTCATTCAACAACTCACAACAACTCATCCAACAACTCACAACAACTCATCCAACAACTCACAACAACTCATCCAACAACTCACAACAACACATCCAACAACTCACAACAACACATCCAACAACTCACACAACACTTTCAACAACTCACACAACACATTCAACAACTCATCCAACAGCTCATCCAACAACACATCCAACAACTTATCCAACAACACATCCAACAACTCACACAACACATTCAACAACTCATCCAACAGCTCATTCAACAACACTTCCAAAAACTCATCCGACAACTCACAACAACTCATCCGACAACTCATGCGACAACACATCCGACAACTCACAACATCTCATCCGACAACACATCCAACAACACATGCGACAACTCACAAAACACATCCAACAACTCACAATACACATCCTACCACTCACTCAACAACTCATCCGACAACATATCCGACAACTCATCCGACAACTCATCCAACAACTTATCCAACAACTCATCCGACAACACATCCAACAACTCACACAACACATTCAACAACTCATCCAACAGCTCATCCAACAACACATTCAACAACTCATCCAACAGCTCATTCAACAACACTTCCAAAAACTCATCCGACAACTCACAACAACTCATCCGACAACTCACAACAACTCATCCGACAACTCATGCGACAACACATCCGACAACTCACAACATCTCATCCGACAACACATCTAACACATCCGACAACTCACACAACACATCCGACAACACATCCAGCAACACATCCGACAACTCACAACTACTGATCCAGCAACTCATCCAACAACTCACAAAAACTCATCCAAAAACTCATCCGACAACTCACAACAACTCATCCAACCACACATCCGACAACACATCCGACTACTCATCTGACTAATCATCCGACAACTCATCCGACAACACATCCTACAACTTATCCAACAACACATCCGACAACACATCCGACAACTCATCTGACTAATCATCTGACAACTCATCCGACAACACATCCGACAACTCACTACAACACAGCCAACAACTCATCCGACAACACATCCGACAACTCACTATAACACATCCAACAACTCATCCAACAACACATCCGACAACACATCCAACAACTCACAAAAACTCATCCAATAACACATCTGACAACTCAAAACAACTCATCCGACAACACATTCGACAACAAATCCAACCACACATCCGACCACTCACAACAACACATCCAACAACTTATCCAACAACACATCCGACAACACATCCAACAACTCACACAACACATTCAACAACTCATCCAACAGCTCATCCAACAACAATTCCAAAAACTCATCCGACAACTCACAACAACTCATCCGACAACTCATGCAACAACACATCCGACAACTCACAACAACTCATCCGACAACACATCTAACAAATCCAACCACACATCCAAAAACTCAACTTATCCGACAACACATCCCACAACACATCCGACGACTCAAACAACTCATCCGACAACAAATCCAACCACACATCCAACAACTTACAACAACACATCCGACAACACATCCGACAACTCACAACAACTCATCCAACATCTCATCCGACAACAAATCCAACCACACATCCGACAACTCACAAAAACTCATTCAACTACACATCCAACAACACATCCGACAACTCATCCGACAACACATCCAACAACTCATCCGACAACACATCCAACAACTCATCCGACAACACATCCGACAACACATCCGACAACTCACAAAAATCATTCAACTACACATCCAACAACACATCCGACAACTCATCCGACAACACATCCGACAACTCACAAAAACTCATTCAACTACACATCCAACAACACATCCGACAACTCATCCGACAACACATCCGACAACTCATCCGACAACACATCCAACAACTCATCCGACAACTCACAAAAACTCACAACAACTCACAAAAACTCATTCAACTACACATCCAACAACACATCTGACAACTCATCCGACAACACATTCTTCAGTGTAGAATTCACACATGGATGGATGAAGTTATGGATGGATGAATTTCTTTAATTTCTGCATCTTGACCCTGACAGACGTTGAGGGTTAGAACTAAGGATGGAAATCTACGAGTTGTTTCTGATCAGGATTTAGAAGAATACAGTATTTAGAGAAAAGAAGACAGTATAATAATAATAATAATAATAATAATAATAATAATAATAATAATAATAATAATAATAATACTAATAATACTACTAATAATAATAATAATAATACCTGAAGACCAGGACCAGAAGCAGGACCAGCCCCCCCGCCGGCAGCACCATGTAGGGGAAGGTGGCTGCAGACACCAGCAGGCTGCACACGGCCATCAGGGAGAACATCAGCTGCACATTGATGTGGAAGGGGATGGCCGCGTCCACCTCGCTCTGACACGACGAGAAACAGTTCAGGACGCGGCCCGTCGGGGTCGAGTCAAAAAAGCTCATTGGTCTAGCTAAGATCTGAGGGAGATATCCACCAATCAGCTGAGCGCATCACTCCACCAATCAGCTGAGAGCATCACTCACAGCTGCCACAGCAAAGCAGGAAGAACACTGAGAGGGATTCTTATTTTATTCTTATGTATGTGTGATATATGTGTGTACATGTGTGTATGTGTGTACATGTGTATAAATGTGTGTATATGTGTAATATATGTGTGTACATGTGTGTACATGCGTATACATGTGTGTACATATGTATACATGCGTATACATATGTGTACATATGTATACATGTGTGTACATGTGTGCATATGTGTGATATATGTGTGTACATGTGTGTACGTGTGTCATATATGTCTGTACATGTGTGTACGTGTGTGATATATGTGTCTCTCTCTCTCTCATACACAACAGTGTATTCAAAATTCAACTTTCGGGCCTTTGCATGGTCCTTGAATGCTTCGTTGTGGAAAAATGAAATACGACTCACACACAGTACACAGTACACACATTACACACAGTACACACAGTACACATATTACACACTGAACTACTGGACGGTGTCTCTGTCTGACCGAGAGATGAGAGATGATTGGTCCTTACATTACTCAGCAGGTTGTTATGCAGCGTGCTCGCTGCATTCAGGCTCACTCTGACGAAGCAGAAACATTTGACGATGAAGATGAGCAGCAGACTGCTCATCATCACTGCAGCCACCAGGCGGTAGAAGGGCAGGTCGGGGTTCAGAGAGACGTCGTCTCGCTCTGATGATGTCACGTTGGCAATCTGGGAAACATCACAATAATAATAATAATAATAATAATAATAATAATAATAATAATAATAATAATAATAATAATAATGTAATCTTCATTAATCCCACAAGAGGAAATTACAATTTACACACAGGCCTGAACTACACACACATGCTCAGGTCCTATACATGCACTAATGGAGAGATGTCAGAGTGTGGGGGGGGGGCATGTCCCTGTCTCTCTGTGTCCCTGTGTCTCTGTGTCCTTGTGTCTCTATGTCTATGTCTCTGTGTCCTTGAGTATGTGTCTCTGTGTCTCTATCTCTCCATGTCTCTGTGTCTCTATTTCTCTACATCTGTCGGTTTCTGTCTCTGTCTCTGTGTCTTTGTGTATTTGTGTCTTTGTCTTTATCTCAGTGTCTCAGTGTCTGTCTCACCCCGTGTCCCTGCTGCAGGACATAGCTCAGTCCCCAGTAGCCTAGTGTTCCGTTAGCAGTTAGCACCACAAAGCCGAGCACCATGAAGATGCTCACACACAGCCCTGCAGGGACAGACGCTTTCATTATGGGGACAACACATATGTCAGGTTATTATAGAATAATACTGTGTGTGTGTGTATTACCTCCAGCTGCGTGACAATACTGCTGGAGGGTTCTCCAGGTGATCAAAGTTGCTTCGTTCTTCTGCTCAGACGCTTCACACAGAGAACACGATTCCTGTTAAATCTGCCCTGGTCACCATGGTAACACCCTTCAGGACTAACATGGTAACACCCTGCAGGACTAACAAGGTAACACCCTACAGGACTACCATGCTAACACCCTGCAGGACTAACATGGTAACACCCTGCAGGACTAACATGGTAACACCCTACAGGACTACCATGCTAACACCCTGCAAGACTAACAAGGTAACACCCTACAGGACTACCATGCTAACACCCTGCAGGACTAACATCGTAACAGGACTACGAAGGTAACACCCTACTGGATTACCATGTTAACATCCTACAAGACTAACATGGTAACACCCTGCAGGACTAACATGGTAACACCCTGTAGGACTGACATGGCAAGACCCTACAGGACTAACATGGTAACACTCTGCAGGACTAACATGGTAACACCCTGCAGGACTAACATGGTAACACCCTGTAGGACTGACATGGTAACACCCTACAGGACTAACATGGTAACAGGACTAACATGGTAACACCCTGCAGGACTAACATGGTAACACCCTGCAGGACTAACATGGTAACACCCTGCAGGACTAACATGGTAACACCCTACAGGACTAACATGGTAACACCTTACAGGACTAACATGGCAAGACCCTACCGGACTAACATGGTAACACCCTGCAGGACTAACATGGTAACACCCTGCAAGACTAACATGGTAACAGGACTAACATGGTAACACCCTGCAGGACTAACATGGTAACACCCTGCAGGACTAACATGGTAACACCCTACAGGACTAACATGGTAACACCCTGCAGGACTAACATGGTAACACCCTGCAGGTCTAACATGGTAACAGGACTAACATGGTAACACCCTACCGGACTAACATGGTAACACCCTGCAGGACTAACATGGTAACACCTTACAGGACTAACATGGTAACACCTTACCGGACTAACATGGTAACACCCTGCAGGACTAACATGGTAACACCTTACAGGACTAACATGGTAACACCTTACAGGATTAACATGGTAACACCCTACAGGATTAACATGGTAACACCCTGCAGGACTAACATGGTAAAACCCTGCTGGACCAACATGGTAACACCCTACTGGACTAACATGGTAACACCCTGCAGGACTAACATGGTAACAGGACTAACATGGTAACACCCTGCAGGACTAACATGGTAACAGGACTAACATGGTAACACCCTACCGGACTAACATGGTAACACCCTGCAGGACTAACATGGTAACACCTTACAGGACTAACATGGTAACACCCTACAGGATTAACATGGTAACACCCTACAGGATTAACATGGTAACACCCTGCAGGACTAACATGGTAACACCCTGCAGGACTAACATGGTAACAGGACTAACATGGTAACACCCTGCAGGACTAACATGGTAACTCCTTACAGGACTAACATGGTAACACCCTACAGGATTAACATGGTAACACCCTACAGGATTAACATGGGAACACCCTACAGGATTAACATGGTAACACCCTACAGGATTAACATGGTAACACCCTACAGGATTAACATGGTAACACCCTGCTGGACCAACATGGTAACACCCTGCTGGACCAACATGGTAACACCCTACTGGACTAACATGGTAACACCCTACTGGACTAACATGGTAACACCTTACAGATGTGACAGTCTTACGTTTGAAGGCGTCTGTTGTCTCGTCCAACATGTTGAAGGCTGAGAGGAAACAGACAGACAGTCAGTTACTCAACGCTGTTATTACAAACCAACCAGTTGCTATTAACCCACCAATAAGCTGTAATTAACCCACCAATCAGCTGTGATTAACTGACCAATCCGCTCTTATTCAGCCTTAAACGACCAATCAGCTCTTATTCAGCCTTAACCAACCAATCAGCTGTTATTTGTTGTTGAAAGTCTTGTGTTTTCTCCTTAACTTCTCCAGGACATAAACACCTGTTTCCTGGTAAAAGTCTTGTGTTTTTTCCTTGTAAAATGTGTGTAAAGTATACAATTCTGGTAACTGTACCTGGATTGATGATTCCTCCATTTAAATGACCATTAACTTCCTCTTTCAGCTGCTGGAACACAGAAGAGATTCAGACTCAGACAGAGAATACAGTCTTTATTTTGTGTAAAATATGTATATATATACACTACCGTTCAAAAGTTTGGGGTCACCCAAACAATTTTGTGTTTTCCTGAAAAGTCACACTTATTCACCACCATACGTTGTGAAATTAATAGAAAATAGAGTCAAGACATTGACAAGGTTAGAAATAATGATTGGTATTTGAAATAAGATGTTTTTTACATCAAACTTTGCTTTCGTCAAAGAATCCTCCATTTGCAGCAATTACAGCATTGCAGACCTTTGGCATTCTAGCTGTTAATTTGTTGAGGTAATCTGGAGAAATTGCACCCCACGCTTCCAGAAGCAGCTCCCACAAGTTGGATTGGTTGGATGGGCACTTCTTGGTACCATACGGTCAAGCTGCTCCACAACAGCTCAATGGGGTTCAGA